>JAGPOW010003316.1:179448743-179559159 GCA_030014935.1 Caiman crocodilus
CCGGTGCTCTTTCCTGCCAAGGCAGGGGGTCGGACTAGATGATCTGCCCAGGTCCCTTCCGACTCTAACTACTATGATACTATGATACTATGAATGCAGGATCCGGAAGGAGGCAATGATGGTAATGCTTACTCCCCTGTTGTGGTCTGGCTTGTGGTTATTGTGACCCCTAGTGCAGGTTAGAGACCACAGTGGGCTATTCTGCCAACCAGGAATAGCTGGACCACAGTGGACCTCTGGACATGCTCCCATTCCTTTTAGCCCCTCCCCATGCCTGCCTTCACCAATCAGCTGGCTCTACTCCAGGTAAGAACTTCTATCATTCCAGGGAATTCCCACTTGTGTTGGTTACCTGTAGGGACCTACCACCTTCAAGGGCCCCAGCAGCTGATTACACAGCTGTAATATGGTTGGGGACCACAATTTCACAGCTGTATCATGGCTGGGACTGCCATTTTTTAAGGCGGAGCAAAGTGGGTGCCCTCACACCTCTGGCCAAGGGCCGGCGTAAGTCCAACCCCTCCCAGGCGTTGATTGCAAGCCCTAGCTCAGGGGTGGGCAAAATATAGCCTGTCTGCCAGATGGACAGCCCCAGGTGGCTGGATCTGATCCATGGATGCCACTGTGGCACTCCACATGGGGCCATGCTCTGCCTAGGGCAGCCTGTGCTGGGCTCGAGCCTATGCCTGCTGACCCAGGCTCTAGCCAGTGTGCAGCTTCTGCCAGTGGGCTGTTCCTGGTGCAGCCCACTTCCAGGATTTTGAGCCGGGTCCCTGCATGCCTGCTGGGAATGGGGCGGTGCGGTGCAGCAGGAGTGAACGGAGAAGCTGCTGCTGGAGGCAGGGTAACATAGCAGCACCCGGTTGGCTGCAGCTGCATTGCAGCCCACTGGAAGCTGCTCCTGTCCCTGCTGCACTGTGCCATGCTGTTCCGAGTAGGTGGGCAAGCAGCTTCAGCCAGGTGGTTCCTGCCACAGTGGCAGGGCTCCAGCTTCAGTTTCAGGCCACTTTCTCAGGAGCCAGAGCCCCACATGCTGGGGCAGAAGCAGGAGCAGCTTCCAGCAAGCTGCTCCTGGTGCCACTGCAGCCAGCTGGGTGCTGCGATGTACCCCACCTCCAGCAACAGCTCCTGCTGCAGCATGCTGTGCCACTCCCAGCAGGCACGTGGGAGCCCGACTCCAGATCCTGGAACTGGAGGATGCCTCAATCATTATAATAAAATAAATTCTAAACACCTATGTATTTTGGCATTTGATTTGGGGGATTTTTCCATGGAAAGTCAGAGCATCCCCTGCCTCCTTTGCTCACCCTGATGTGGGTCCCGCTGTGGCTGTCCCCCCACACCGCTTTGTGGTGCTGAGCATCCCTGATATGCCGGTGCCTTGCCCATGCCCCTCACTCCTAACCCACAGTCCTCCCAACTTGCTGCCCCCCCAGTCCTCCAGTGTGTGGGTAAGGGTGGGGCACAGGGCATGTGGGCATAGGTGACTTCATAAATGACATGTCAGAGGGAGGCATGTGCCCCCCCCCCCGATTTCTGCACCCACAGTGGGGCATGGGCCTGCAGCCTGGCCTGACCAGCACTGGGAAGGACCCGTCTCCACATCCCAGTGGGCAGCACTTGGTGCAGGAAGGAACACCGTGTCACCGTGGCTGCCAAGGTAAGGTGCCTTCTGTCCAGCCGGCAGCAGCAGCAGGCCCAACTCCACGCCACTGCTGGGAGCTCTGCGCCAGCCATGCAGCCATGGCTGCCAAGGTGTGCGGTGCCATAGTGGCAGCAATGCAAAATTGTGCGCCCCCCCAGCTGCTGGGCAGACAGGGGTTGCCTCATCTTGGCGGCTATGGTGGTATGGTGCTCCCAGTAGCAGTGGTGGTGGCAGCGCCGAGCTTCTCCACCCTCCCCTGCTGGGTCTCACTGGGCTGCAGACGCTGCTTTTGCCTGGTGCCTGTTGAGCCAGGCTGCAGCCCTGTGCTCTGCTATGGGCATTGAAATTGGCGGGGAAGCACGTGCCCCCATTCTCTTCATGTCCCCACCCCCCATGCTAGACCTACCTGCAGGGAACTACTGGAGCTGCTGTCCACCCCACTGCCTGGCCGGAGTGCCAGTCACATGCATGGGTGTGTATGCACATACATGTGGCCTCCTGCCTCTGATTGCCCTCCTCCCACTTCCCAAGCAGCCCCTTGCAGGCTTGAACTCTGGGAGCCTACAAGGGGAAACCCATAGTTTCTCAGGTTTTTCTCCTTTAAAGAAGAAAATCCATGTTTTTCTGCAGGAAACAAAACCTAGATCCCTAATTATGAGGAAGAATGAACAAAAAATATTAGCAGGAAACAGGGAAAAAGATGCAGCTGAAAAGATCTGAGAGGACTAACAGACTTCAGTGCTGAAAGGGAACATTTTCTCTCTTGTAACACATTCTGTGGTCTTCATTTGCTCTAAAACCTAATTAAAAATAAATAAAATGGAAGAAATCTAGGAACAGCATTATAAAGACTTCTCAAGGTTCTACCTGTGTTCACACACAAAGGGCTCAGATTTCACTCTTGTGGATTATTATTGTATCACCACAACCTTGAGTTGTGTTTATAGTCTTGTAAGTTAAAGCATTGTGGGAGCTGCTTCTTGTTTTAGAGTAGTTAAAAGCAGTGTGGCCGGAGGGAGGGAGCAGTCGGAGCACTAAGCATTGGGAGGCTTGGAATCCTGCCACTGACAACTGGTGTAGCCTTGAGCAAGTCGCTTCACATTGCTGAACCTCAGTCTCCTGAATGCTAAAAATCAGACTAATAATACTCTGTGAGTGTTTTGAGGATACGTCAATGTGAGCACTTTAAAGAGCCCAATACACATTTGCTGCTGAACAGACAATGATAGTATCTAAATGAGTAATAATTGTTATTACAGAGAAGCAGAAGGTTGGAACCTTAGCAGGTATTCTCTGAAACGGTGAAAGACAGTAGATGAGAACCTGTGAAAGGAACGATGGCTACCTGTATTGTTGTACGGAGGTTGAACCATAGCAGAACAGGGTAGGAGGGTCTGGGATTTCAGAGTGCTCCTGCACTAAAAGTAGAAAAGAAATTTTAAATGGGGGTGGGGATCAGTAGGGCACAGAATGACTGACAAGGGACTAAATCCACAAACTGCAGTGAAAAATAATTGATACAGAACCTTAGAAATGAGCCCCCCTCCCACATCACAACACCTCTGTGAAGTATAGTGGTATAGTGCTTTTTTATGCATGGGAACCTGAGACCCAAGGTCATCCAGAAAGTTTATGGCAGAGCAGGGGCCTTTAGGCTAATATCCTAACTCCTAGATTATCCTTTTTCTGTATTAGCACCTCATTAATTTCCTGACCATATCTACTACATGTTTGTTTCTTCTGGCTTTTTATTTACCCTTCACTGACTGGTTGTTCAAATAATTATTTTATTGGCTTCATATTTGAAAACGTCAGTTAAAAGAAGATGCAAGATGAGATTGTCACAAGTAGCTCCAATTTGAAAAGACTAATTGCTTATTTTGAAGAAAAAATATTTCCTGAATGAATGAAAATCAGGTTTCTACCTGGAGGGTCTGGTTGGAAATATGAAGGGGTTTCCTTTTCCAGCGCACTCCTATCCTCTGCTATACAATTCTGTGGCCAAAAGATGTGCTATCCTGGCAGCTAGATTTTTAAAATGAAAGTGGGTATTTGCTAATGGTCTCTTTTCCTCTAGTATATGCCATAAAATGACTAGATTGTTGACTAGTGTAAGAGTAATGTTGCAACCGTGGTGGTCCAGAAGTTATGTGAGGCAAGATATCATCCTAAGAAATTCTTGCCTCATAGATTACTGAGTGTAAGTCAACACTGAATTACACTTTTGATAACACTTTGCACCTGCAGTGTTGCCAGGTTTCATAGTTTTATCATGAGTCTCACTAAAATTGGTATTCTCCCTCAAGCTCCAGGCTTCTGGAGTCTTGTGATTACCTGAAGAGTCTAACTTGTATGTTTGTTTTTAAAGTAGGTTTCTAGCCCTAGCCTTCCTGCCAGTGGGGAAAACCTGAACACTAATCCAATGGCTGGGATAAGAATCCCAAGTATATTGTGAGGTTTTAAAATCTCATGATTTTGAGGTTGGAGGCCTAACTCATGATTATTGAATGCATGGGGCTGGTAATACTGCTCTTTTATAGTGTCTTGTGACCAATGTCTTCCAGACACTCATTTAATTTTGTTCCCCCTGCACCTAAGTGAAGGAGCAGTCTTGTGTCCCTTTGCAGATGGAGCAGAGAGAGTTTTAGGACAAAGTTTTTCAGACTTTGGTGCCTAAAGCTGGTATCCTATAAATATAATAAATCTCAAAGATGGTGTTAGGTATCTAAATTTAGGCCCAGTTCATCCTTTTGCTAGAGCAGGGACATAGGAAATGCTAGAGTGGATCAGACTAACAGTCCATCTCTATGCCAGTATCCTGTCATGCCTCCTGTTACCAATTGCCATAGCATTAGAGATGGCTCGGGCCTGAGTTACTTCCTGGACTATGTTTTAATAGCCCCTGATGAACCTGTACTCCACAAATTTGTTTGATCCCTTTTTGAACCCTGACTGGCCTTCCTCTGATAATGGCCAGCTCTAGATACTGTAGAAGTAGATGCCTCATGATAGGCAGATGTGGGACAACCTCTTCTCCCCCTCTATCCACAGTGTACTGCCTCAGGGGCAGGAAACAGGCAGCATGTTTGGTGTTGGGGCTTACCAAAGTCAGCATCACCCACTGTCTTTCGTATCCTACCTTATCTCTGGCCAACATCACAATTCTGTCCATACCAGCTCAGGAGGTACAGAGATGTTGGAACCAGCTCTGCCCCGATATAGGGAGCATTGCTGCTCCAGGGGTAGTCCTTAGAGGTGCTGCATGCACACTTTGATCCTTTTCCATTAGCCTAGCTGGCAGAAAGGGGGAGCAGGACAGTACTGAGTCAGGCTCCCTGGTTTGAAGTGATTGAAGCTTCCTAAGTGATTTTCTCCACAAACAAACAGTAGCTGGGCAAGACAAGGAATAGACTCTGTGTCTCTTGTTTCCTGTTCCCCTGTGCTGCACTGTCATGCTTAGACTACACTGCTGTGGTTCAGCAAGAATATCAATATCCACACAAGATCAAAAGAAATACCTGCTTTTTCACTGCACATGAAAGAGATGGTTTGGACAAACTGACGGGCCTTGTGCTGGGGTGCATCTCAGACACCTCTGACACTGAGCAAGTTACACTGGACAAAACCATTGTCAAGAGGTCAGAATTAGACTCCATGGGAAGGATTTTGTTTTACCAAGTGAATGACCAATATCTGTTTGAGACTAAACCCTTGGTTACCTGACTAAAGAGTGGGAGCAGTTCTTTAGAGGCAGGTCCTATCAGACCAGCCATGTGACCTTCTGCGACCAGGTCACAAAATCCTTGGACACAGGTGTCACGGTGGACGTAGTCTTTCTGGACTTTAGGAAGGCCTTCAACATTGTCTCTCACCCCATTCTCATTAAAAAACTAGGCGACTGTGGCGTCAATACCTATGCAGTCAAATGGGTCATTAGTTGGCTGGAGGGCCGCATCCAGGGCTGGAGGGCTGCACCCAGGGTCTTATTCGACCTGGAGGGATGTGGGCAGTGGGGTCCCCCAGGGCTCGGTCCTCGGGCCTGTACTGTTCAACATCTTCATCAGCAACTTGGACGAGGGGGTAAAAAGCATCCTGTTCAAATTCACAGATGTCATCAAGATGTGGAGAGAAGCGGGCACACTAGAAGGGAGGAATAGGCTGCAATCAGACCTGGACAGGTTACAGAGGTGGATGGATGAGAACAGGATGGGTTTCAACATAGACAAGTGCAAGGTGCTGCACCTGGGGAGGAAGACCCAGCAGCACACCTACAGGCTGGGGAACTCCCTTCTCGTCAGTGCAGAGGCAGAAAAGGATGTTGGAGTCATTACTGATGCCAAAATGAACTTGGGCCAACAGTGTGGGGACACAGTCAGGAAGGCCAACCGCACTTTGTCATACATCCACAGATGCATTTCAAGCAGGTCCAAGGAGGTGATCCTCCCCCTCTGAGGCACTGGTCAGGCTGCAGCTGGAGTCCTGCGTCCAGTTCTGGGCACTGCCCTTCAGGAGGGATGGTGGACAGCATCAAGAGGGTCTAGAGGAGGGCCACCTGCATAATCAGGGGGCAGCAGGATGGGCCCTACGAGAAGAGGCTATGGGTCACAAGCTGGCAGAGGGTAGATTCAGACTAGACATCAGGAGGCGCTACTTCACTGTCAGGGCAGCTAGGATCTGGAACCAACTTCCAAGAGAAGTGATGCTCACTCCTACCCTGGGGGTCTTCAAAAGGAGGCTGGATGAACAACCTTGTTGGGGTCATTTGACCCCAGTACTTTTTCCTGCCATGGCAAGGGGTCAAATGATCCCAAGGGGATCTGCTCAGTTCTCTCCCGACCCTACCAACTATGAAACTATGAAATTCTATTACCCCCATGGGCATACCCTTTGGATAAATAAGGAGACAACTGGAGGGTGATCCTGTTCTACAATGGGGACACTTGCACACCCAGAGAGGATAATAAAATCACTTCTACACTTTGGTACAGGGGTGGGCAATTATTTCTATTGGAGGGCCACTTAACGAGTTTTGGTGAGCTGTCGAGGGCTGCAACAGTAGTCCCACCCCTTGATAGCTGCCATGCCTCCAGGTTGCCACCTTCCCCTGCGAAGTAGGGATTGAGGCTCCCTGCCCCTTCCGGCAGTCCCATGAGCTGCACGTGGTGGCTGGGAGTGGGGAAAGCAACTGGCTTCATTGTGCAGTGCTTCCCCACAGTGGCATATGAGTCCTGAGAGCTGCAGGTGAGCCCTGCGTGATAGAGGTGGGCCATTATGGCTCTGCTCCTTGCCACCACATGCAGCTCCCGTAACTGGCTAGAGCCACGCACCGCCTGGTAGCTGCGTCTGCCTACTGCTGCATCGAGGGCCCACTGCCTGCTGCTGCTCCCACCAGCAGTGTAGGCTGTGCACCATAAAGGGAGCAAGTGGAGGAGTCCCCACACCCAACCCCACCTCACACCCCACAAACCCCAGCTATACCCTGCCCACCTGAGCTCTGCGCTCCTGCCATCCCACCGGGCATGGGTCCCAGGCTCCATGCTCCCACCAGCCTCAGCCCCATGCTCCGTGTTCCCGCTCAGCTGCAGCTTCCCTACCTGGTGCCCAGAGTAGGCGCTGAGGTAAGGACATGAGAAGGAGTCAGTGGAGGCCAGGGAAGGGAATTAGCTCCCCTGGCAGTGGCAGCAGTGGCCCTGCCTGGAAGCTGTGCATGCTGCCTGGGGTCAGGGCCCTCCCTCACAGGAAGGTGGGCACCCATGGGCTGGATGAAATCACCTGGCAGGCTGGATCCAGCCTGCAGGCCATATTTTGCCCACCACTGCTTTGGTCGGTGACTCGAGTTGGTTGCAAGCTGTACATTGATCATCCCATAGGTGCAACAGAAATCTGCCCAGTGTCTTCAGCAGAGTTGCTGATCTGGGCTTACATTGGCAGTGAGAGGTGAATTAAGCGAAATATATTTGTGTGCCAGGTAACCCCTTGAAATAGTTATTCCCCCCCTCCTTTCTTTTTTTTTATTAAAACAATTTTTTAGGATCTGTCATAGAAACATATTTTTTGGAATGATGGAATATTTCAAAGCACCTCCCGTTCTGATCCTCGGTGCTCTGGGTTAAAGTACATTTTGCCGGTAGCATCCTGACCATCTGAGTAGTAAGGCTGATTTGCTTGTAACTGTGACTTCACAAGAACATGGCAAAAGACAGAGATATCTGAAGCCAGTAAATGTTTCCAGATGGGAGCATTTCTGGTGAACTTTTTACTCCAGCGTCTAAATGAGGCACTGTTAGTGTTCTAAAAGACTGAAAAGATTTTAATATTAAAAGGAAGTGCATTAGGAATAAGTTCCCACAGATTTATTTTGAATGAGGCAGCTTTAATGGTAGGAAGGAAAAGGAACTACTTTTTAAAAAAAATATGTATTTTAATTTGTCCCTAGAAGCCTATAAGCAGAAAGAGAGTGAGCAACATGTGACAATAACAGCAAGGAGCCAGTGGAACATCTTGAAAGGAACTGGCCTTGTTTTGGGACATTAAAAAGTTGTGGGTAGCAGTTAACAAGCCTGACAAAGTATGTTATTTCTCAAGTGAAGCAGTTCTTCAGGAGGAACTTTATGAGTTAGGAGCACTAGTATCTGTGACTTTATTCTGTCCTTGTAAAGTGTTAGGTTTAAGTCAGTTGAAAAGGACTAAGACCAAATAAGGGCTTTTAGTTATAAAAGGCCAGCTTTTGATGCTTTATGAAAGTAATTTGACTGCATCAGATACAACCCAGGGACAGGAGCCTAGTTCATAAATATCACCAATCCACTTCATTTAAAAAAGATCCCTCACTGCACAATTTTTTGCAGTGTTACTATTCTTTGGACATGAGGCCCACAGCTGAATCAGCAGGGAGATTGATTTCTCGCTCCCCCTTTAAGAGAGAGAAAGAAGGTCCCTTTGGGTCAGGGTTGAGGGCTTGTTGGGGGGGGCTAATGGGAAAGTTCATCTTGCAGCTGCCAGCGATATAAAGTACCAGGCCCACGGAAAACAACAGGATGTGGGTTTTGAACACTTTGAGCTTCTTCATGATGTATTTCTTTTACTTTTCTTCTTTAAAAATAATACCTCAGCAAAGGATATTTTCTGATCCCTTAATAAAAGCTTACTCTACCAACTTTCAGATATACCTCATTGTTTTTTTTAAACAGTCAGGGATACTTACAGCTTATACCCCTGGAACCAATGTAGTGATCACTGTTAAGATAAATGTGGACTAGCTGGCCCAGCACCATAATATTGGTGCTGGTCATGGTAGATCAGTAGCTGAAGGTTGGTCTTGTTTAGATGCTGCCTGATGTTCACTGTGAACTGAGTTGATTGTTACCCTTCAGTTCTCTTTGCCTAAGTGCCAGCATTGCAGAAAAAAACACAACCTGGCATTAATCGGCATCTTTCTTAGCACGGTGAAAGGTAGTAAAAATCCCAAAGTGGTACATAACCCAAATTCATCTACCTTTTTTTTTTTTCCCTCTAAAACAAAAGCTTAAAAATATCACTGCAGTGTTAAGGCAAAATAACTTTCTGAAAACATGGGATGTATGGCAATCAGATGGTTCTAACTATTGACAGAAAACCAGATGATGCAAGTGGCTTTTATAACTGGCATAATTGCATCCACATTAGGAAGCTACATTGCTTTAACAATATCAGTTTCTGAATTAATATAATTATAGATATGCAAAAGCTGTAGAGAGGCTAGGAGTCAGAGGCTGTGGGTCCTGGTCTTGCTGTTTGCGCAGATATCTGCAGGAAGAATTCAGGGCACAGAAACCATGCGGGGAGGGTCATGAAGTTTCCCAGCATCATTCCTTATGTGTTTGCCGCCTCCCACCAAACAGGCATCTTTGGTTACGCTACACATGATCTGAGCCTCCAAGAAGCTGAGAAGTTATTGTGACCGTTTTTATAGCAATTAACTGAAGATCCTAACCTGTATTGGGTTCCCATTGTGCAAGATGCTGTATGAACAGTAGATAATCCCAGCCTTGGCAGCCTGCATAGACAAAACAGGCAAAGGAGGGGAGAAGACACAAAACCAGTAGATGAAGGCCCGAGACAAGGAATGCAACTGAAAAACCCCAGCTGAGGTGGAGTGCAACTGAAAACTTCCTGGGGGGCTTTGGTCAAGACCACTGAGACTTCCTGCTGAACACACAGGAAGTATAGAGCAGAAATAGGAATGGAGCACAGTGTTCCTGAATTATGGCTTAGTGCATTAACCACAAGATCATAGAGTGGTGTGGGGTGAGAGGACATGGGGATTTGTTTTTTCTTCAGCAGCCTCTGCCCCAGACGTTTCTATTTCCTAGTACAGAAGGAATCGAGCAAGAGTCAGTTCAGCATTTGCACATGTAAACACAATAACACAATCCTGTGAACTGTTCGTGTTTGTTGCACTCCTGTGCCTGGAATCTAGTGTCTGTTCAACTGGGATCTGTTGATGGTACCAAATAAATCCACAGCCACCAAAAAGAAAAAAAAAACAACCCAATTCAGAGCCCAGCCCCTCAAGCCACCCCTTAGGAAAAGGTGTGGCTGGCATTTGTTACAAGCCTTGAGATGCGATAAAATCTGGCTCCTGTCAGAACAGGAAGAAAAGTGTTTCAGGACTGAGAAGGGACAAAGAACTGGTTTGAGGAGGTTGGTCAGGTTAGGGCATGGGAAACCTGAGCATGACTCCTAGTATGCCACAAATTTCCTGTATGACCTTGGACATGTCACTTATCCTCTTTATGCTTCAGTTGACCAGCTAAAAAAATTGGGGTATGGGTGGAGGGGTATGGTAATTGGGGCTATGCCAGTATTGTCAACAGGAATGCTCAGCCCCCAAATGCTTCTTTTTTGCTTCTGTTTTTTTTTTTTTTCATTGATAAATCCACTGGTTTATCTCAATCGTGGGAGTAAAACCAAGAAGAAAAATAGGCCCTGATTCTCCACTGCCTTGTATAGGTACCCTAAGTTGTATGAACATGAGTGTAAGATGCTAGCATGCTGGCCATTTGGCACTCCTTGTGCAGTTGTAAATAGCTCTGTACTGTGTACAGCAGTGAGGAATCAGGCCTTTATTTCTGCTCGAAGCATTGGTCTCAGGAAAGTTGCTCGTCTACTTTAACACTAACAGTAGCACTCCTTGATCAATTGGAATACATTGCACACTCTAGCAGTAGCCAAGAAGTCATTGGAAACATCATCAGGTATATTAAGCCGAAGCAATTCTGCTTCTGTCTGACGTTTTCTGGATTTGTTACCTTTCCGGTTCCATTGCTACAAAGACTTTCAAGAGAAAGGGGCCCACTACATGCTCAAGAAGTGGAAAAGGCAGCCTTGCTTCTGAAATCCTCAGCCACTCTCTCTCTCCTCTACTTCCCTTGAAGTTGCTCTTCTCTGCCTTTTGATACAGAATTTCTTCTGCAACCTAATAATGCAAGTTTTCAATATCACATGACCTCAGGCAGACCAAACCTGGCAAATGTTAAAGCAAATCACAACAAAACTCTTGTTACCATGCATACACCCTCATGTAATATTGGAGGAGTGAATTAAAGGTGTTTCTCATGCGGGGGGCTGGATTCTTCCTTTTCACACCAGTATCAATCAGGAATAACACTTAAGCTCAATAGAATTACACCAGTACAAGAAGATTCAAGCCTTTCATGCTGCTTTTTTCCCCTCCCGCTGGTAAAATGGGACTTGAGGTACTTGGCCAGGTTATGAAATTTAACCAGCTAATCTTTGAGACTCTGGCAGGATGACCTTAAATAAAGAAAGAAAAACCCAGAAAAATTAAGATTTCTACTGCCACTTGATTTAAAAAAAAAAAACTCGCAATTTTTCTTACAATTATTCTACTGGTTGGAGAACTCAAATTCATGTTAAACCAAATACATGTCCACTCCTCCACTCCAAGTTCAAGTGTATGTAGGCTCTTTCACACTATTCAGCAAATAAATGCCATTTACAAACAATGCTTCCAGAAATAATTGTGCCTCAGCAGGTACTTAATTATTTTGGGCTATTGTGTTTCAGGGGCAATTAGGTGCTGTGTAGACTGCTTGTAGGCGCAGGTAGCAAGCACCTTGTTTCTATGCTCATAAATCTCTGTGATGCTCCAATTATCAAGACATCTTGGGCTGGCAGTCTGCGTCTCTCTGTTTTGTGCTAGTTATTAATTTCAGAAATGCGTACTAAATTGATTTCCTTTTCACGACATTGTTTTCAAATGACTCTTCTGTTTTTCTCCTGCTCGTTCATTTTTGGCAGTCTCTGTGGCTAGGAAGCTGTGTGGAATCTAAGTTAGAGCTCCTCTGAATTTTTCACTGGGTCAGTCTTCAATGTCTGAGTGTTTGAATTGGGGCAAGGGTGGTTAAGCATGCTACCGAGATTAAAATAAAGATCCTTAAAGCTTTGGAGGGTTCTTGTTTCAGCTGTGAACAGCAAGGCTTACATGCAAAGAGGGAGGGGGAAAAATGCAGCAACATTCCTTTCACACTCCCACTCACTTCTGAGGTTCTTCCACTTCCTTCCTATGACTTTTTTTAGAACTGTAGTGTTTTTCTCACGTCCGGCAACAAAGGATGTTTTGTGCTGCTGCTGAGGTTGTTGGGTTTTTTCCCCCCCGCTTAGCTTTGGTGTGTAGTAGCATGCTTGAAAATACAGCTCTTATTTGCGTGGGAACGTTAACGCTTTTTGCTGCATGGTACCTTGAGGTAGATCAACTGCTGGGATTTTTTTGCCTTATGCTATCAGAGTTTACCTTCATTTTTCTCTGTCTGCCTCATTTTTATGTAATAGCCACGTTGGTGCAATTCCAGACATAACGCCAAAGTCTGCTCCCTTTTCTGGAGTGTGGAGTGACTCCACTAATCATAATTACACTGGTAAAAATTAGGCTAACTGCATATTTACACTGAAGCAACAGAAAACTGAACTTGGCTTATCAGCTTTCCAGTGCATTGTTGATTTTTAGTATACAACCCAACAAGATTGCTAGAAAGACACAGTTGATTTAAATATGTACCATATTTTAGAATAACAATTTTCAGTCTATCCAGATCACCAGTCCAGGGTTATGCTGGTGGTGGTGATTCAGAGTGGAATTCAAAGTAATTCTACTGAAACCACTCTCATCTCAAACTGGGTACAGCAAGCTTTTTACTTTTAGAATATTTTGTAAAGTTTATTATCCTGTAATGAGCCAGTGTCATTACCATAAATTAACTATAATTGTGTATATGGACATTACACACTTCAAGGAGAGAAACGCTAAAAAGAAAGCAAGGGACACAAGCAACCACAATGTCAGGAACCCTGGATATTGGATACTTTAGCATTAGGTACTTTCAATTTATTATAATTTGTGAGCAGCTAGGCAAGGTTGGGGGAAAACCTCTTAGCCCAGAACTACACCATAAATCTCTGAAAGCACTAACATAATCTTTAAACCTGTTCTCAGATCCTCAGGCAGAGAGCATGAGTTATATCCTGGCTGTGATTTTGGCCTCTCAAGCACTAGTTTTACAGGTGTAAGTTGACTGTCTTTCATTGGAGTTCCTCGTGATTTAGACTGGTGCAGTGAAATCAGAATTGGTTATGGCAAACTATCATACTGGAGAATCTTTCTGTTCTCTGCCAGATGCATACCCTATTTTCAGGAACATGTTTTGAAGGTTGCACGCTGCCATCTAACATACTGGATATGTTTGCAGCCTTCAGATACAAATCTGCTGCTCTAGAACGTTGTCAGTGATATCGCATGAGCTGTTACAAACTGGGTCCTGACTAGGAAAAATGAACCAGATTAGAAGCAGCCAAGGTACTTCAAGACAAAGATGTTCTCCCACAGTCCACTGCAAAAGAACTCTAGGGCTCTGTGAAGGTTGTAGTATGTGCCCCAGTGTATCTTGGTGCCACACATGGTTAGAGTATCATGGTGGAGTATCATGGTGGAGATTGTTTTAACAAGCCCAAGGGATCTCCATCATCATTCTGTAGCATGGCTGCTTTTCATCATAAGAGGTACTTTGCAGGGAAGCGAGTCACTTGTTGATGGGTCACTTGAATTAATCCTGTTATAGAGAAAGGGGGTTAGTAGTGTTAGTTTGAAGTTAGGTGGAAGATAGGGCAGAGTGGCACCTTAGACCAAATACAGACATTCAGAAAGTTCCTGGTTGAAGTGGTATATTGCACTTTACTTAGGGCTATAACTTAGCGTAAGCAAACTGAGCAGACATTTGCTGTTTGATGGGAGTAGGAAGGCACTCTGAGTTTGCCTGCACTGACTGCTGGGGGCGCTCCTGCATGCCTCCTAGGAGGCTGTTAAAGTGGCCGTTCTCTCTACCCCAGGTGTCCTGCTGGCCACACAAGCGATGAGGGGCCCAATCCTTTTTTTTTTTTTTTTTGGCAGAGCCTACCCACTTGTCCCACAGCCAAGGGGTGAGCTGCCAGCGGGCCAAGCAGCCCTTGAGCTGTGGGGAGCCCCATTCTTTACCTCCATGGTGGCAGTGCCCTCACCCCGGCAGGCCAGGTGGGCTGCTAGTGGACCGGGTGCTTTCTCAGCTTGAATGCAGCACCTGGGCGGATCCATCTCTTCCCTGAGCTTGCCCGCTGGAAGCCTGCTGGGCACTGCTCCCCTGGCAGGATTTGGGAATAGTTGCATTGGGCTGGGTGCTGTCTCCAAACTGGGGCAGCACCTGGCCCACTAGCAGCCTGCCCCAGGGGGGGCACCACCACCATGAAGGGAAGGGCTGGGCTCCCCCACAGCTCAGGGGCCACTCAGCCTGCTGGCAGCTTGCCCGCTGGCCGCAGACAGGCTATGGCTCTGACAAAAAAAAAAAGGAAGGATTAGGTCCCTCACTGTAATGTGACAGAAAAATTGAAACAGTGGGTTTCAATTTAAAACCCACCATTTCAATTTAGGGGGCATAGAATAAAACCCTGAGGACTAAACCCCTGTCATGTGTAAAAGTGCCCTAGGGGGCCACCCGGTCTTACCTTCTTCCTATTATACAGATGCACTCTAAGTCAGGTTTAGATAATAACTTGTTAGCTAAATCCAATCTAAGATGAATCTTATCCTCTGTGTAAGTAAGGTGTAATTGTATATCTATGGTAGCGTCTGGGTTACGCTATACAAAATTATACCCACCTCTGTGATCGACATTAAGCCATCAGTTGACAGTCTCCTAAAAAGGTGCATGCACCGATAAATTCCAGCATCCTCGCTACATCAGCAGCTGTAAGCCCTGGACCCATAATGCACTGTGGCTTCTGGCAACCAAACTCGCAACGAGGACAGGGAACTCCAGCAAAAGCAGGAAAGTGCCAGTCACTGTGAGCTGATGAAACTGACAGTGATGAAACTGACTGATAATAATTAAATTCCGCCTCAAGTGAACCCACTTTCCTGGTCAAAATAAAACAAAAGATAGATGAAGTTTGCTGGTGCCCAATTGGAACAGGTTGCCTTGTAGAGAGAAATTCTATTAAATTCATAGGTGCCAGAAGGCTAGGACTAATGGGGCATAGCACCACAGCCACATCCCTCTGCTGCAGTACCGCACCCAGCGAACGCCGTATGCTTCTCCACTGCATACAGCAGCAGCGTGTGCCGGCTCCGCTACGGCATGCAGGAGGGACGGTCAAGAGTCAGGTGGTGCACTCCATGCTGCACCCTGCTCTGCCCCCAGCTCCTCAAAATAATATTTTCTCCCAACACATGTGATTAAATTTCTTGTCTAAACAGTCTGCTCTGACTAAAGAATGGGATTAATTATGATGTCATCACCTTGCCCCTGGAATTCATTTTAGTGATGCACCACCAATTGCAAGAGACAGCCTTTTTGTACCCTGAAATCTTGGTCTACTAGCAATAAACCATCTGGGGTCTTTGGGGTGGTGGCTCCTTTATTACCATTATGTGGGGCCTGGTATGCGTAGTAAAAATAACAGTCTTTGGCAGTTTTACAGAACTGTCCATCAAGGTGCTCTTCAAACAGTGATGATCCACCCTTTGAGCTAGTGTCGTATTATTAGTCTCATTTTATAGGCTGGGAACCGAGAAATATAGAAGTAATGTAATGTTTTCAGAGTCCTGCAGTGAATCAGTTGCACAGTCTGGAGGGATCCAGAGCCTGCCCCTCTTGACTTTTATGTAGAAACTACTACATAGTACTTCCTCCCTTGGACTATGCTTTATCTCAGGGATTCACTGTTGGTTCCAACATTAGAAAATCTCCCACCCCAGGCTGTATCCCTTCCTCTCCAGATGAAGTTACATAGAAATTGGGAAGCTTCACACTCAATTATACAAGTAACAGATCTCTAGAAATGGAGGTAGGAACAAGGTAGAAGTTACAGATGTTGAGCAGCCACATTTTCTTCAAAAGATTGAGAGTGGTTATCTAGTTACAGATGTGTACTGAAATTAACCCTCCTTCCTCCCCTCCCCCAGCCCTTCAAAACCCCCCAAATCCCAGGGTGCCTCTAGAAAGTTATCTCCATTGGGTCTGTGTTGCTACACACTTGTAATCCTGGTTGGTTGCCACTAAATTGTAAAGGGCTCATAAGTCGTTCTCAGGAAAAATGTAATGCTTAGATCTGCAGTAGAAATTCTGCACAAGCTTTCTGCAGAGCCTTATGGCTTTTGTGATGAAAAATGGTCAATTCACTATTGGCAATAAGTATTCTCGTATGAACAACAGCCATTTCATGTTTAAAAATAGAAAAGGCAGTTAATTATTATGATGAAATAAAAGCCTGTAGTTGGTAAAGTAGCAGAGTTATGCCTGCAGTCATACTTCAAAAAAGACTTTCCTCATATGACAATCCCCAAAACACTCAATTTGAACTCAAAATGTGTATCAAGCCTGAGGCTTCACTAACACTGTGTAAAGCATTAGCAACCTCATTGAACAACACCAGCATAAAACTAATGCAAACTATTGCAAGAACAGAATTATGTAAGCCCCAAACAGCTGCCTCTGGAAGTTTGAGAGTGCCCAGATAAGGGAGGAGAGATGGTGCAAAACAGAGAGCAAAAAGCCACCCGAAGATTTTCAGTGAGCCCTTGCTGCTTTGCTACATTCAGACTAACTCTGCATTTAAGTGTATCCGAGCTGAGCTATTCACACGGCTCTAATTTCCTCTTCACCAACAACTCAGTGTACTGAGTCTGCTGTTTGGAGAGTGGGAGTCTAACCTTGGTTTCCTGCATGGTGGCACAAAATACTAACCACAGGTTTATTCAGCTGACCCTAAGATCCATGGTTTTTATTCTGTTTTCTGGATCAGCACTGAAATGAGTGCTGTGATAACTAGCCAGTATTTATCGCCTTGTGAAGATTAGGATCTGCATACATGTGTGTTATGTGGTGTGAGACATGGTGTGATGTAGCATATCTGTTATGGACGAGATTTTCAAAGGTACTGAGATCTGAGAACTTTTGCAGTCTGGTGCTAAGAGAGCAGATGCCCCAGAAAAAAGCTCTCTCTGCCTTCTGAAAATCCAGCATTACGAATCATAATATTTTCTGGCAGTGAGCCAACAGACAAGCTGTGTCACTTGAACAGAAATTCATATGAAGCACACTACTGTGATACCCTGTGTAACAATGTGGTTGTCACAGCAAATGGTAAGGGATACCCTGAAGGGTGTTAAAAGGGCATGAGTACTGCATGTCCACATAATGTGTTTTCTTTCTGAAGGATCCCAACAGGCTACACAAATTGGCAGAGATTCTGTATAGCTGCAGCACAGGGAAACTCTCTTGATGACCTCTGGATTCTGGAGTGTGGAAATAGCTCACAGACAAAATCAGAGCAGCCGTGGGTGCTCTGTAAATGTCCAGAATCCTCCCAAGAACTACCTGTAGATTGACTATCCCTTATACAGAGGCTTTTGAAGGTCTATTCTGCCTGCACAGGGGACTTGGGATCCAGCCTTCTCCACAATACAGTTCTGTCCGCTTCAGTAAGGAAAGCAGCAGAAAACCAATGTGAAGTACAAGTGTGGCAATGTGGGGCAACCCCCTTTCTGACAATGTTCTGCAGCATCTTTTAATCAATGTAGTCTTACTTATCTCAGTTCCACAAATCTTTTTTGTTTATCTGATGGACCCAGACAAACGAAGCAAATACTTAGTTTGACTTAGTTGGTCCCACCATGATTTTTTCTCTTCCCTACTATCTCATGCTGTGTGTCAGCTGGTTGAGAGAGGCAATATGATCTCCTAGACTCAGTTGAGGTGTGGTGTATTCTAGGTATTTTATTGTCAGCCCTACAACTAACTTTGTTTGGGCAAATGATGTGAACCACTTCATATCTTAGTTTTCCCATCTGTAAAATGGAGCTAAAACTATTTGCCCACTTCTATCAAAGGGCTGTTATAGAAACTAGTTAACAGTTGTAGAGTACTTTAGAGAGGACCAGATTCTCATTCACTCTGCATCCCATTTAGACAGACAGAGCAATGCAATGGGGACCTAGCATAAATGACAATCTGGCCTTTTGCAACAAGGGTAATTACTTTTGCTTGTGGTCCTTGGGAATCAAACTGCTGCAAATCCAAAGGCTCAGACCATGGAATTATTCCCTTCTGGCCTCTCTATTGAGCACACATTTATATTTAGTTTCACTAATTGTTAAAAGCTAGGAAGTAATTTCATTTGAAATGATCTTTAGTATCATTCATTTTATAAGGGCAACAAAGCTCCTATACTTCAGAATTGCAAGTTGACATCCAGTTTCCATCTGTCTCCTATTAACCCAAACAACCTAGACAATCTGAGGCTACATGTAGAGAGAAAGAGATAAAAAATTAACAATGGATGATGCAGCATGGACCACCAAGTGGTCTCAGTCAGTAGTCTTCCTAGTGTTGCAGATCTTACTCAGTGTCTGGTTTAAAGAATGTCCAGCTGAAAAAGAGAAATGGAATGAATAGACAGTGGCATCTACTTAAAGTAAATACACATAAAATGAAAGAAATGTAATTGTGTTCGTGCAGAGCCATTTGCAGACTGTTAATCCATATATAGTGACTCCAGTTATAGGGAAAAATCCTGCAATTAGCCCTCAGCTTAAGTAGGTGGAGGAGGATTGGGCAGACGTGCATGGGAAAGCCTGGATGTTTTTGTCCAGTGCTGTTCCACTGAGATTATTTTGATCCATAAACTGAAATAGACCTTTACATTGCTAATACCCAGTCAGTACCAGTACCATCCTTCACCTGTAAATCTGCTGTGCTCTATTTCTACTTCCCCTGACATGTTGTCCTCACAAGGCTAGGTTTTGTACTGCCCTGGAAGTGTGCAGCACCTTGTACATAAATACCACACTAATCCTATTGCCACAAGTGGGGACAAGAGTACTGGAGGCTGAATTTGACCTGTAACAAAGTTTTGTAGGAGAAGAAAACGACTTCTAGGCTGTGTGTGAGGTGGTGGGCAGATGAAAAGCGGTTGAGGCTTGTTATAGGAAGGACCCTGCAATCCTTCCCATAACAAACTCTGAGGCTAGGGACAGACATTCAAAAAGCCAGTGTCTGAATTGATTCAACCTTTGCAGGTTAATCTAACCTGCCTAGGCTGAACAGGACAAGCATTCTCTCTGGACTGAGGCAATGCAGACGTGTGCCTGCAGGTGCTTGTGCCAGGAGCTGGGGGTGCTAGAGGTGGCCCTTGGCTGCAAGGAAGCTGTGCTGGGGAGCTGTGGACAGTCAGGGCTGAACTGGCCAGAGAGGGGTTTAATTCCCCCCTCTTTCCCACTGAGTACAGAGTGGCTGGGCCGGGCAGACCCCGCTGCAGTGCCAGTGGCTGAATAACCCCGTTCTGCTGGGAGGGGGCTTGCCTCAAGCATTGAAAAGCTGCTGGCACCGCAGTGGCCTGGCCACTGGTGCTACTTTGTGCTTGGAGCTGGCCCCCTCCTGGCACGAGGGGCTTATTCAGGTGCTGGCCCCAAGCACAGAGTGGCAGCAGCCAGGCCAGGCAGACCCTACCGTGGTGCCAGTGACCTCTCTGTGCTCAGGGCAAGCCCCCTCCTGGCAGGAGAGGGCTTATTTAGCTGCTGGCACTGCAGCAGGGTCTCTCGGCCTGGCCACAGCCACTGCTCAGCCTGGGCCAATGGCTGAATAAGCCCCCTCCTGCCAGGAGGGGGCTTGCCCCGAGCACAGACTGAGTGGCAGGGGCCAGGCCCTGCCCCTGCCCAGCAGCTGAAGCAGCAAGTGGCGAGCGGCGAGTGACCATGACGGGCAGCAGCCCATCACGGCTTCCCGTAGCGTGAGCCCCTTCCCAGAGGGGGCTGCTCTGCGGAGCGCGGCAGCGCTGTGAGGAGCTTGCAGGGCTCTGGCTCGCTTTGGACTCCAGTGCTGCCACCGGCAGCCTGCTGCAGCTCTGCCAGGCCCGCAGCACAGCGCCCCCGCCAGGAAGGGGCTCACGCTCCCCAACACCAGGACAAGGACTGCTGCCCCCAGCAAGGGCCCTGTGCCCCCTGCCTCCCCCGCACTGCAGCAGCAGGGAGCGGGCATGGCCAGGCAGGGCCCCTGGGGTGCCAGGGAGCACAGTGGTGAGGGTGGACAGACCCAGATGGCAGTGGGGGTAGAGGGGAGATTAACTCTGCTCCCTACCCCCCAGCTGCCTCAGGGGCCATGGTGCCCCAGTGCTCCAGCAGCGAGGGGGAGTGCCCAGCAGACCCCACTCGAGTCCCTGCTCGTGGGATAAAGAGGGGGGAATTAAACCCCTCCCTGGCCAGACCCCTCTTCCCCCTGCCCTGCCTGTCCCTGCTCTGGCTGCGGGGCGGAGGGACAGGGCCACCCTGATTGGGCTGGAGCAGAGAGCCCAGCCCAGAGAGCATGCTGGGATGCTGGGGGTGTCTGGTTTAACCTAAACCATGAGGGGTCTAGGCCGGACATCGCGTAAACCATTTTGAGCCAAATCAGTTAAGTCTGATATACTACATTCAACCAGGTCTATCTCAAACCGGTGTCGGCCATTTTTAAACTGGTTGATGTGCACTGAATGTCTGTTCTGTTACAGAGTTAAACCAGTTTCTGATCACTTGAACTGGTTTATGTGTAATGTCTGTCTCTAGCCTGAGAGCCTATTTTCCTATTTCTAGGGCATGCGGTCGTCGGCACCGATTCCACTATAAACAAGCAGCTTTGTATGAGCTGAATAAGTGCTAGCTGCCTTCGAGTGGAGCTCCCTGCAGAAAACTGAAGTGTCCCCAGCGCCCCTGTTTCAAGTATAATAAACCCCTGCTTGGGTTTTTTGGGTGGACTGTGTATCCCAGTCAGGCAGATGCCAGTGAAGACAGGCTGCTCCAGGGCTGTAACCTGAGGCTGTCTGTCTGCAGAGCAAATGGGCGGGTTCGCAGATGCACAGCAAGGTCTTTATGTGCAAAGGATCACACACAATTTTTGTCTTCACAGAATTGCACTCTGTATAATTTTTCTTTTGATCAAGCTGAACATGAAGAGAGAAGCCAGCCTGCGTGAATCATGCCCTTGTTGTGGACTGAAGCAACAGCTAGGACAAGGGAAGGAGCCTGTGAGAGCTCACAGGCCAAGGGCTGGCCCTTTCTGACAGGTTCCTCATTTTTTTAATTTGTAAATCTGTCACCAAACAGTGCTGCTGGTAGGAGGAGCAGGTCGCGCTAGGAATGGCCTTCATTACCATTCGCATAGTGGAAGTCCTGTGCAGTGTTTGCTTTAGGCAGAGGCAGCTGCGCTGGGCCCCTGCACTTCAAAGGCGTCTGCGAGCACCACCCCGGCTTTCCTAACTACAGGCTCCTCTGTCTCGGGATTGGATTCTCCTCGCATTTACCAGCCGGGTGTCTGCTGCCACAATATCAGTGGCTTCGCACTTGGGTACGTGAGGCCCTTTAGTTTCAGCTGACAACAGCAAAGAAGGAAGGGCCTAACTTAGCTTTCTCACTCCTCAGAAAGATGCAAGCATCTGGCTTTGTTGGAAGGAAGTGTCACTTTTCCACTAGTAGTATTTCAGTGGTACAGAAACCCCTGAATACTATACCAGCAAAGTCATCTAACAAGGGACAAATCTATAGTGGCAGAGCTGTGCTTGGCACCAGTAAATAATATTGATAAAAGCACGGCCTTCCTAGTGTAACTACTGCATCTGCGCTATAGCTGTGTTAATCAAGAACCACATCACTCCACACCCAATTCGTACTCATGTCATTAGAAATCTGGACTGTAGACGTTGTCTGAATTGGGAGAGGCAGTAACTGGTAGGGAAGCAGGCAACGATGGCTATCTCTAACGGAGGATGAGTAGAAGCTGATTGGAGCTTCAAATATTGGGAAAGCTTGAGAACCATGAGAGCCATTTCAAAGAACGGAACAGGAACAGGGGCAAGGAGTTGCACCAAAGTACTGGGCTTCCTTTTGTGAATATCAGTGTGATTAAAGAGAGATTTTATTTCATATTTCTTTGGGAGAGAATTTTATTACAGGCTTTTTCTCCCTCAAGTCCCTGAAACAAAACTCCAAATTCAAACAGCTCTGAGCTCTGGAGAAGTTTGGATATGTTCAAAGTTTCACACTTTGCCTCTCTCCTTGCAGTGTGCTGAACCGAGCCACTGCCCAGAACTACTGCCCTGCCCTAAGGGAAAATCCAGACCTGACTCAAAAAGGTTCTCCACTGCAGGTGACAGGACAGGTTGCAGCTCTTTGTCTCCAAAGCTGGGGGTAACTGGGAGTTGCTATATTAGGGGTAAGCAACCCCTGGCATGGGTGCCAGAGCATGTCACACAAAGGCATTTTGCTTGGCACTTGCACCTTGGTGGACGGTAGAGAAGGGGCCAGGGCTGCGCTTCCACAACAAGGATCGGGACTCTCCTGCTGTCCACCTCCGGGACACCAACATCTTACAAGTCAAGACTGTGGATGTCAAGACAAAACAGTAGGATTGATATGGGCTTGAACTTGTAAAGGCAAAGAAATGACTTAACAACAAAAAATTAAATAGCAGGATTCATTGGTTAGTTCCCCAGTTTTTACATGTGTAATAGGCCTAAAGTGAAGATCTGCTTTAAAAAAGTGGTTTATGCTTTAAAAGAGTAATTACTTTTTAAAAGGAAAAACAGGCAAACACAAAGAAAAATATACATTAAACCAACTAACATGGAAAAGTATGAAAATATGGCTGGAAGGTACGCAGGATGATGTTACTGCTCCCCTGTCTGCTTCTAGATCATTTTAAATATAACATTAATTTTCAGGGCTTTGCAAGAAGTGCCACATAGGCCTTACTTTTTGATACTTGCTTACTTTTTGACAAAAGCATTATGAATTTGCTGATTGAACAAAATGTTCTTAATGACACCTACGGTATAAGATAGGAGGAACCTCGAATGTCATCTCGTTAGACCCCTGCACAGGTGTAGGATGCACTATCTGTAATCATAGAAAAGTAGGGTTGGAAGGACCCTCCAGAGGTCATCTAAACCAATCCCTTGCTTGAGGCAGGATTATTCCTATACAAACCATCCTGTATAAATCTTTGTCTAACCTATTCCTAAAGCTACACAATCAACCTTCCTGCACAAATACGGGCATACTGCCCAAAGACACCAAAAGGGCCCTAACCTGCTAGAGGAAAATAGGGGGTTGAGGGCACTGTCAAGGTTCAGCCACTAAAAGGCTTGTGAAAAAGCACTCCAGAGATTCAAGGAAGAGAGCCATGCCCCTGCTACAGAGGAAGGCAAAACCCATAGCCCATATCCATCTGACCATGGCAAAATTCCTTACTGATCCTAAATGTGGCAGTCAGGCTGATCTTGAAAAGAGGGGCAAGACCCTCTAACCAGTAACCTCCGGGGTTTAGTTCCAACAGGAGCATTGGTACAACCCAGTTGAAATACCCAGGTGTCGCTGCAGCCAACACCCATGCTTCTAAGAAAGATGGGAAAGCAAAACAAAAGTCCTGACCCCTGTATCCACAGGAGCTAGGGGGGAAATGCCTTCCCATCCTCATGTGTCAACCAGCAAAGCCCAAAAACATTGGGGAGGGCAGGGAGGAATCAAAAACCTACCCTCCATTCTGCTGGCAGCAAGCATAACTCCACACGTCACACCTTCTAACTGTACAATCAGAACTCCTCTTTCTGTATCCCATCTATAAATTTATCCCAGCTGCTATCATCTGCCTTCATAACTAAGCCAGTTGTGGAGCTCCATATCTTTTTTCTGCTACTGATCATGGTCTTCTGTATCCACCTGCTGTAGGCTGTAGAGCTCCCTCTTCTCCTTTTTTCCTAGTGAAAAAGGAGGGTGGGGGAGAGGGGTGGTTCTTGCTCTTCACAGTATACTGCAGGCATAGTTACTCATAGATTATCTCTGACCAATGCTTATCCAACCTCTTCTTGAAAACCTCCAGTGATGGAGGTTCCACAGTTTCCCTAGGCACTGTTCCACCAATGAAGAAGTTTTTCCTAACTCTTATTAAAAACTTCCAATCAAGGGCATTCCATAGTCTCTAGGCAGCTTGTTCCATTACCCTGCTTTTCTTAGACTTAGGAAGTTTAGGATTCTTAAATCTCAGTCTAGAGGTCCAGTTCACTTCAGTTTTTATCAAAAGATTCTTCTGAACCGAGTGTGTAAATTTAGGAGCGCTCATGACTTTTTTTAGAGTTTTATGAAGAGGGAAAAAAAATCAATATACAGTACAAATGATACTGTGACCTGAACCTTAGAGAGACTGCTCTATATCCTTAAGATAATCACCTTCTCTTCTAGCCCTAAACTTTCCTGATGTTATAATTGTCCATCTTAAGTTTTTGATAGCACTATTATACCCAGTTAAACATTTCTTATGTTTTACCCAGAGGTGACTGCAGTTTGAGAATAAATGAAGTTGTGCCACTACATAGTTTTGATACTGTATCATGAATCTTAAGAGGTCCAAAATACATGCAATTGTTACTGAATGCCAATTCTTGAATTTGTAGCATATCACATATTTATTTTTAAGTGACATAGGAAGGATAATGCTGTTTTCTTCAAAGCCTAGAAAGAAATCTGGAGTCATCTGAGAGCTCAAAACACATATATCAGTACCAATATTTTGACCCCTGACCATTAGGGAAGTGGTGCTCACATTAAAGAAATCAGGAGAAAGACAGCTGAGGTCTGTCACGTGCATAAAAAAATAAACCCACAGTATAAACTGGGGGAGATAAGAGAAAGAAGCTTAATTGTTTTATCTGATAGCACAAATAGCATATTGCAAAGGGACGTGTTTAGCTTTTGTCACGTTCTAAACATCTGCGTCTTTGTATTGGACTAGGCACAGCTATACCATTCAAGGGGTCCTGAGCAAGGGCCCGTGATCCTTCTCACAAGTGTTTGCTCAGCCCAGCTGCAGTTTCACATGCATGGAGAGTTAAACTTTGAGAAACATGTCCTGCTTCCCTCTGCCGCTTTAGATGCTGGATTATTTATGTTCAGCAGTGTGGGCCTCCTCCAACAGGAAGTGGCAGCCATTTAAGGACTGCAAGTGATTCTTGGCAAGAATTACAGCAAAACACCCCAAACCCTTGTTCCTGATTGGCCAAAAGGCTAGAGGCAGTTTCAGCTTGTGAATGTGTTAGCATTTTAAAAATGTCTTTTTTTGTCAGTTTGAGATTTTCCAGAATTTAGAAGCGGAAAGAAAGAGAAGGGTACGAGGAAGCTATGAAAGATATATAAAATAAACTTTAAAGGGGGGAAAGCGTGTTTCACTGCACTTTATTCAAGAACCGTATTGGTGAATGCTTATTATTTTAACAAAGATTTTTTCTGTTGTGAACAAGAGAAGCAGATGTTTAAAAGATGGACAGGAAGTGGCTATGACAAATGAAAGGATTTTTGATTGAATTCATGAGCTGTGCTTCCTGCCAGTAATTCATTCAACCCTAGGTTACATAAAAACATAATATTATGGTTTGATTGCCTCTCTTTTTAATGTGAAGCCAGAATATACACGTTTTTTGTGCTACAGGTAAACATCCATTAGTGCTGTTGGCTGCTCTCTTAGTTCACCAGTCACTCTCTTTTTTTGTCTCTTCATGGACAAATACCCCCAAACGTCCTTGAGCAGTGTTTTTGGAGTTTGCTTGGGCAGGTGTAGAGAGAACGTAGCACTTACTGAGTTTGGCAAATGAAAATGTGCTATTGAAAGGTGCAATCCAGCTTCCATTAAAGTGAGAGAAAGACTCCTATCGACTTCAGCGGGAATTGGATCAGACACTTAAACCTTACAAATAAATGGGCATGAGGATTTTCCCCCCCTCCATCACAATTCTGCTGGAAAGCAGCCGTGTACATTTCTGTGTGTGCATGCATGTGCGTGCACGCGCCTCTCTTAATTATATTTTCTGCCACTGTTCTTTTCTCTTTAATGAAGTCTATTTGTTTGCAGCCTCAAGAAAGGCTTGTCACTAAAAATTTCCTTTAGAATTTGCAGCTTGAAGATTTCACAACCACAGAGCCATTGCAACATAGCCATAAACAAGCGCACAAAAGGGACTCTAGAGAGCTGAAGCTATTCTTTTCACCTCTGAGTGAAGTAAACACTTACAGAGTGTGTCAGGAGATTGTGAACCTGGTCCCGATCCATAAAAGTATGAAAAGTAGATTTTTTCTAGCCAAATACTTTGGCTGTAGAAAGCCTCAGTTCAAAAGAAATAGTCTCTGCTTAGGCACAGCTTGTTCTGCACTCCCCTTCATCGTGGCTCGGGTCTGAAGGGCTCATAACACAGCGCAGGTCTGCAGGGGAATACGGTGTCAGAGTTCAGTCACAGCCCTAGGGCTGCTGGGTATGAGAAAGAAGTGCCTAATAACCAGTGCAGCATGTAGATCTCCCTACTCTACTCCCTTCCTCTAGCCACTTAACATCTGCAGAAGGAAACGGTGGGGAGAGAGTCTTTTTATAAGCTAAGACGGGTGGCAGAATGGGGTGATCTTCCTGGGCCCAAACATATCGTCTCTCTGGCTAAACTGTATGTGTATTGTTCAAACTGGCACTACTTCAACAAAGGATGTTGTTGTCCTGTGATCTTTGTGGGGGGAAAAAAGATCCAGGCTTATAATCTTTATATCCCCTTAAACATGAGCCTTGATGGCCTTTTACTTTTGCACCACTGGATTCTGCTGGAGAAATGAGCAGCATGGTCTGCAGGTTAGACAGGTGCTGCCAGTGCTGCAAACTTACATATGAGTGGAGGGTGCTCAGTGGCCGAAAGGAGGCACCTGGTATCTGCAGGCTCAGATCATAGGATAAGGACAATATTCCTGGTGCACTGTGTGCACTGGAGAATTTCTCTTTGCTTCAACTTATTAATGCTAAAGTGTGTTTTGGTACTTAATAAATACCTTAAGAGTTTTAAGAGACTCGGGTAAAAGGTATTTATGGAGGGGGTAGTGCAATTTTTTGACAAATAATTTATTAGCTGAAAAAATGCACTTTGATTCCAAATCTGTTGCAAATTCAGAAAAATAAAATTAAAAATGTCATGCTGGGAAATTTGACAAATTTCCTTTAGTTCATATAAACTTGGTGCCTTTGGTGCTACGTTCTGTGGTGAAAGGTACATGTTTAAATAACTGATGCAGGGGTGTTAGTTTAGCAAGGGGATAACACTAATGGGACAAATGTACCATTATGGTGCTGGGGTGAGGATGAGGGTTTGCTGACTCTGGGGAAGCAGGCTATTAAACACTTTTTACACCTAATTTAGGAAGGAGCAGCATCCTCTTCCCTACTCAAGAAAACAGAGGTTGACAGAATATTGCCCTTTGAGTAGATGCTTTGCAGCAAAGGCTGAAGTCATAAAACGTTAGTTACTGTTTATGGTTTAATTACTCTTGAGTTTTAGCAAAGGGCTCTACATTTATAGCAAACTGGCATTTCATACGTTTAGGTTTCTGCTGTTAACTGCACAATGGAGAGACCCATTTTCTGTAAATATTGAGATTTGGTAATTATAACTAGACAGTCATTAACAGTCAAAAGCAGAGAAATGCTTCTGCTGAATCTGCTGTGGGCAAGCCTCCTTCCAATAATGAGTGTGTTATCAGTGCGATGTGCGTGAAGCTAGCTGCCATATCCCATTAACACCACATTAATGTGCTAAGCCCGTATGCACCGTGATGAAAATGTACCCGGAAGGGTAACAGATGGGCTCAAAAGCTGAAGCTATACAACACAGATCCTAGGAAATATATTTAGATTACAACATGAAACAGGCAGAGCCAGTATTTGCATACTGCTCCTCCTGATAGTATAGATCCCAGTACAGTGCACAAACTTAGACAGTCTGGGTAAAAGCCTGACTCACTACATCAGTGGGAATACTGACAGGATTTTGCCTGATACAGTCTATGCTTCAACATCAGTGTAGAAAATCCTAATCCAATGATTTAGCACTCTTGTCTGCAGCGCCTCTGAAACTCATGGAGGGTGTTCTTAAAACACATGACTCAGTGTTTGAGACAACTGCATCAGTAACAGGTTGGATGCCGGTGAAATTTTCTGACTGGGTTTTGTCAGTTGGTTTAAACAGTAATTAAAAGGCTGCAAAATGACCTGCTTTGCACTGAATGATGGGACTTGAACTGACTGACAGACCCGGTGCAAGTTATCATGTGAGATAAAATCGGCAAATAAGCAGCGCTGAATTAAAAAATGACTCATGGCACATTTTTAGCATGCAGTTGTCTATTATTAATAAAACCTCACAGTATACTGTAGATGTACTGTAGTATGCTTTGCAACAGCAATGAAATCTTAGCAATATGAGGCCTTATTAGTGCTAGCTATTCAGTCTTTGCCAAGAAGCTGTATGCAACCACATACTTTTTTTTTAAAGATTGATCAAAATGTCTGTCTGTGTCCCCTCATTGTATCTTACCATCTTTTATGCAGGTCTGCTCTACATATACAACCTACAATTAAAAACAAAGCCAACTTTTCATTAGAAATGTTAGAAAGAGCAACTTTGCCCACCCTGACCCCTGGTATAATTGTGTGCAGCTACCACTTTTTGCTGCAGAACTATTTGTGGGCAGAAAGTTAACATTATCATCATG
This sequence comes from Caiman crocodilus, assembly GCA_030014935.1. Lineage (NCBI taxonomy): Eukaryota > Metazoa > Chordata > Crocodylia > Alligatoridae > Caiman > Caiman crocodilus. The sequence goes on from JAGPOW010003316.1 coordinate 179,477,513, forward strand.
AGCATTCTTGAATTTGATCCAGGGTAACATTTCTCCTGGTTCTGCCTGCCTGAATACAAATACATGTAAAATGGCTGAAGAGACTACATGTTTTGAAACACATTTAATAGTTGGGAATTTTCTGGCAAAATTGTTTTTCAGTTTTTTTTAAACTAATACGTTTCAGAAAAAAATGGTATATGTTTTGATGAAACTTGTGTTGGTAAAGGCTTCTAGGATTTAGCAGGCAATTTCTGGGCAACTAAAAGGTGGTCTGCACTCCAGACTGTGGGAGACTGAGGTTCAAGTGATTACTCTGAATTGTGCAGTGGAGGGATTTGAAGCCGACCCTCCCACATTCCAGGCAACCTCCTAAACTACTGGACTATTGACTGTCCTGAAGTTTTGCTGTTTCTCCATTTCAGGCTCACCTAGGATTTTTTTTTTTAATTTCAAAAAGTTGCATAGGACAAGAAAAAAGTTTTCCACCTAGCTCTGTTTCAGAGTTATTTGAGTAGGTGTAGATGGACTAAGCAGATGGGACTATAACAAATGATCATTGCATGTTCCCTTCTGTCTTTCACACAGTTGTATGGTGTAGTACATGGGTCACCAACCAGTGGATTTTGATCCACTGGTCGATCTCAGGGCTTTGTGAAGTCAATCTAAGGCTGGGTTTTGGGGCTGAGTGCCCATGCACGCCCTAGCACACACATGCCCCAGCCCAGCAGGTCAGTCCATGGGAGAGGGAGGGGTTAGTGAGCTAGATTGAGGCCCCCATGGTAAAGAACAGTGCTGCAGAGGCAGGAGCAGGGGTAAGTCGATGGCGCTCTGGCCAGGTGGGACTCACCTGCTGTGAAGGTGCAACCCCAAATAATTTTTTCTCTCTCTGCCTTAATCAGCACCCCCCCACCCTTTCCTCCCCACAGATTTACCTGCTGGACCAGGGGGGAGGGCACAGAGTAGATCTTGGGTTGCTTTTAAATGCCAAAGGTGATCTCCTACTTAAAAAGATTGGAGACCACTGTTGTAGCATGTCCTCTCTGCTGGAGGAAGATGTAGTTGAGGATGGTATGGTCTGGGTGAGGCATGGGCAGGGTAGTGGACCCATTCTTCTGTTCTTGATGGCATGGTAGCAAGGGAAGCTGTTTCCTTGCTCTTCCCCAAATGCCCCTGGAGACATTTATGCTTTAGCTGTAACCGGGAAGGGGAGGCAGGGGGGATGTGCCCCATCGACTTGTGAATGGGAAGAAACACTGTATGAATTTGGTCCCATGGATACAGCATCTTTCGGCAGCTTACTTAGTGGTGACTGCCTTCGATTCCACCTGCAGAATGCAATTCATCCTCTAAAACTGTGCTGCCATGTGTGAGTATCAAGTGAATCCACACCCTCCATACTGAGTATGGAGTATGGATTCATGTGAAAGGCAGGAGATGGGCAAAAAACAAGGAGCACCTCACATTCAGTACCATGTTGGATTAGGCCCAAGCAGGGAAAGTAGCACAGATCTTCATTATGGTTCTTGATATCACTGTGAAGGAGAAGAGAAATACCATTAAAGCAGCTCTTGAAGGTTCTTCCCCATAACTGAAAAAGAGAGGGTTTCAGCAAAATGATTAAAAGCATGTATTAGTGTGATCTTTCCTATGCCCTTATATTTCAGGGCAGTGTACCTGCACCTTGGGTATCTGAGGTAGGATTCTGGTTACTGTCATTTCCGGGTTGGCCTAAACATATGTTTCTGTCTGATAAAAGCAAGGCCCATCACCTTTTTTCTCAACCATTTAAATTATATTTAAATTTCTATAGATTATAGAAAACTTTTGTACATCTGGGCATTATTTAGAATAATAAGCTTGGTTAAGGCTGTTTAGTGGCAATTATGGTCTAAATTGAGCTGTGGCAATGTACTGTAAATACATTTGCAGCTGAGTATATGATATTGTTACATAGCAGTTCTCAGACTTTCTTTGGACAGTGTGAAAAACTGACCGCGTCTGGAATATCCTTCTGCCTATGTGTGGTAAACCTATTAAAAAAAGAAAAAGAAAACCTACTAGCACAACAGAAAAGCAATAGCATGTAACATTGTAAAGTTGAACCAACAGCTCATTTTGAAAATGGTTTGTTTATGTGAGGATTCAATTATCTTGTGTATAAGAACTTGCTTCTGATGTTTTGTAAATCCAAGGAGACCCAACCAAAATAGCTAATTTTCACGCTTTGCTGGTCCTGTCCACTAAACAGGAACATATGACTTCTGGTATACCACAGAGCCCTATAACTTAACGTAGAGCATAAGAGTGTGCTTCTGGCAGCATCCTGCATCTTCTATAGCAAAAGACAAAGGTATTATAGGGAAGCATAGAGATACAGTATTTCTTGTAATGGGTCTGTCCAACTGTGAGGTCTCCTTTATACACTCCTTCATTTGGAGAATCAAAGTCAATTTTTTTTCTCCGTTTTTGGAGAAAGCCACTCAAAGAATGTTTTGCCCTCACAATTTCTATACAGCACTCTCTGCCTTTTGTAGAAAAGACTAGCCTGAAGATCTGAGAGGGGGAGGAATGAGAGGACTCCTAGACCTACACCTTAAACTCAACCAACTTATTTCATAGAAAAGGTATGGAGGATGGGGAAAGGAAAAAGATACTTTAGACTCCAAAAATTTTCTGATATGGAAGTTTAAAAAATAGACAAGTTGAGATTTTCCTTTACATTTCTAGACATCATGGGGGTACCCAGCCCCAAAGCCTAGCATCTTCAATAAAGACCATAAGCCAATGTAGCCCTCACTTTCCAGGTCACGTATTTGTGATTGCAGGTCATTCTTACTGGAGTCTGCTTTACTGCTCTGTAGTTCTCTTTTCCTCCCACATCACTCATAGCTTCTCTCCTTTCAATCAGATGTACTTGCAGTGGATTCTTGCAGATATTTCTCAGCTAAGCATTTAACTTTAAGCACAGCCACTCATTATTCAGCAGTATACTTAAATGTGTGCTTAACTTTTTAAAGTTTATCTTAATTAATTAAAATTAAACCACAGGGTTATATGCCTTACTGAATCAAGCCTTGTCGGAGAGGACCAAACACATCCCCTGAGACACTCGCCCAAGGCAAAGTTTCTGGGCATAGTGTGGGAACAAAATACAATGCATTGTGGGTATCTGACACTGAACATCAGTGGTATTTGTGGTTCACATCCCAGAATTTGGATTCAGTTCAGGATATCACAGATTCTGGAGACGCCCAACTCTAATGCATAGTGTATATATGCCTCACTATACTTATTGGTCCTTGCAAGAAAAGAAATTGGGCAAGATCCTTTAGAAATAACAGAGCCAACTCTGTAAAAAACAAAGAGTTGTGGCCTTTTGGGAATGTTGTAACCCTTTGACTTCTGACCTCGTCTCCATGCACCACTTTATGATGCTTGTTCAGTGACAAGAAGAAATTCAGAATATATACGAGTGTTTATGGGTGGCTCTGGCCTTCAAAATAAGGGGCTTGATCCTGTAATCTTCTCCTTCCCCTGGACCACCATCAGCAGAAGATATGCTAAAGGCAGGAGTTCAGAATGGAATGAAAGCAAAAAGCAGAGGGGCAGGGGGCATTGCAGGATAAAATCCCTAATGCACAAGCAGAATTTCCTGTTACATCACTGCACATGTGACCGTCTTTTAAAAATTCTCAATAATTTCTCAGACTTTTCTCCAACATATGAGCTAGATCTTTGGCTGGTATAAAACAGCATAGTTGTAGTGGTGGAGCTCCACTGTTCATTTCGTTGCAGAAAAGGGAAATTAACCTCACTTTTGTCTGTATACTTCATTAGTACAAATATTGCTGCTGTATTATCCAGTCCACATAACCCCACACAACATGCCCTTTCAATTGTCTGGCTAATTGTTTGGCCTGAGAGATGTCTGTTTCCAATTGTCTAATTCTCATTGCAGTGCTGACGGACACTCGAGTCCTCCAAAGTTCTGTTTAGCTGTTTTTAACCACTTACGTTCTAAGTTGGAGGTGTTGAAAATACATGCAGAAAAGCAATCAAGAATAAAAACCAACTGTATGAATTCTCCTCTTTTTATAATCCATTTCACTATTTATCTTGTTCATAAGAGTTATGATACTGGCTTTAATGACCATATCCTTGCAAATTCAGAGCATACTTTTTAATGCTCAGAAAACATAAAACGTGGATTGAAAGCCAGGGGATAAATCCTTCAGTGCTCAATCAGAAAAATCTGAAATCTTTAGGAATTTTCTCCTGCATAAGAAACAGATACTGATGGAAGGGTTTGAGCATTAAACTATAGCAGATGTATTGCAGTATTTCCAGTTATCTGGCCCCCAGGAGTGTACATGGCAGTAGGGAGCTACCCCCACCCATCCGAGCCCGCAGCAAGTAGGTAGGAGGGGGAGAAGCCAGGCTGTACTCCACTGCAGCAGCTGCTGCCTCCTGCCAGGGGCAGAGAGGACTGTGGACCCGGGTCCCTAGCCCCATTGTCCTGGAAGCTGCTTGGGAAGGAGCAGGAGCAGGAGCTGTGGGGTGGGGTGAAGGGCACCAACAGGGCTGAGGAGGCAGGGCAGGGTTGTACAGGAGAACGAAGGGCACTAGCAGGGCTGTAGCACAGCTGTGGGACAGGGAGTGAGGGGCATGAGCAGGGCCAGGCAGCTGTGGGTGAGGGGAAGAGAGTTAGGGGTACCAGCAGGGCAAGGAGGCTGTGGGAGTGAAGGGGTGAGGGCCATCAGCAGGGCTAGGTGGCTATGGGAGGCCTTTCATTTTAGTCATGGATGGGGGGTGGTATCTGAGAACTTGCAATTTTTTATCAGAGAATTTTGATTTTTTATAAAAGGAAAACCAGGATCCCTGGTAATGATACTAGCCACAGCACTCTCTTGTGTGCAATTGGCTACAGAAAATGTTGCATTTTAATCATGCTAGCCCAGTGGGCCAGTAGGTTGGGGCAGAACTTTGACCTTATACTAGTACCATATTTACTTACATACTGCATGTACCCTTTCCCCCAAAACCAGCCCTCTAAAATAAGCAGTGAAGCTGTCTTTCTTTGTTGGAATAGAAACAAGGAGAAATAGAGCAGTGTTTGCATGTTTCTAATGGTTTCAGCCAGATGTAAAAGATGTCACATGTTCAGACCTTAGGGCTATGGATAGCAGTTACACCGATACCAGTTTAAGAGATCAGAAACTGGTTTAAACCTGTAACAGAACAGAAGCTTAGTACACATAAACCAGTTTCAAAATGGCCTAAACTGGTTTACGATAAACCTGGTTGAAGGTAGTATCAGACTTAACTGATTTGTGTCAAGCCGGTTTATGAAACTTCTGTCCCAGAGCCCTTCCTGGTTCAAATTAAATCACAGTCCCCCAGCATCCTGGCATTTTGCAGACCTGGGCTGGGCTGTAGTATCCTCACCCCCATCCTTCTATTGTTAGTCTCTCGCCCGAGCGCTATGTATTTCCCTATCGGCTTTGTCAGCTTTTTTGGGGGGGATTTACAATCTTAAACATTTACTAATAAAAGTCAATCTGCTCCAGAAAGCAGGGCTGGCTCCTCACCCCTCTGATCCCTAGCTGGAGCAGTGAAGGCTGACTGACAATGGGGGAGTGGAGGCAAGCCCTGTTGGGGATGGAGCCCAGCCTATGGAGAGGGAGAGGGGTATGCCCCCCCCCCAGACAAACCCTGGCTGGGTTTGGGGCCAGGGAGAGGGGATTAAATATCCCTTCCCCCACTCAATCTTACTGCTGGCTACAACTGTGGACTATAAATCGCAGAGGTACCTGGATGTAGGAAGAGGAAGTGATGAGCAGCCCTGCAGAGTCTTAGTGCTGTAATTCTGGATTGTAAATCCCAGAGACCTTGGGAGGCAGCAGGAAGAGGAAGTGAACAGACAGCTAGAGAGCCATATTATAGTGCCCCCTGGCTTCTGGCCCGAGCCACTGTAGGCATATGGCTGTATTGCCTGTATCAAAAGCAAATGTATGTTCACTTCTTTTTCAATTTAATCTGTGCAGTTTAGACTAGTTTACAAAGACTGAATTTGAGCTTTTTGACAGTCTGTACCTAGGAGGTTGCTCTCAGAGCTTCTCAGCTTCCCGGTCTTTGGTGAGGACCCTGAAAGTCCTTGAAATTTCAGACAGAAATTAGTATCGTGCTTGTCTTTCGCTGCTTTCCACCACAAAACAGCAGCAGCAGCTAGCTAGTATTTTAGAGCATATGATTTGGTGTTTCCAAAATGAAATATTGAGGGAGTTCTGTTTTACAAAGAAAAGGGAATTTTTGGCCTTTCACCCTGATTCAGGAGGAAAACCTGTTTGGAAAACACAGGCATTTCTGTGGGGTTGGAATTGTATTTCCTGGTTAGCTCTAGAAAATGCTCTTAAATCAACTCCTGAAAACGATCTGTTTGTGTGTCTTTGTCTCTGCACTATGATCCCCCAAGATACATCGTGTGCATGTGGTAGCTCTAGCCCAGGTCATGATATTAATGGCGTTTCCTGCCAGCAAGAGTAGGCCAGATGCCTGGCATGTAGAACATGTGTTCTGTTTATGTCTTGTTCAGAGGATGTAGTAGCAGAGTCTTATATCAACAGTCTCTTCTGTTGTGAGAGATAAAGGGGTGAGAAGAATAAACACTCATCGCATCAATGCGTTTGTTCTGAAAGTAAGTCTTGGGGACCACAAGCAGAGTGATTGTACTACATCTAGTAACACAAGGTAGCAGCAGTGTTTCCTTTCAAATAGAGGGAAAAAATCCTTCTTTCCTAAGTTTTTCAATATTAGGTCTATTACACAAATGTTATTTTATCTGAGTAGCTTGTTAAAAGCACAATATCTTGATTTAACAGGGATAACCTTTTTCCATTTACTTTTGTTGTTTGCCTTTAAGAAAACCTTAATGTTTTCTTTTTCTATGCAGAAAGAAAGAAAAAAAATACTGTTTTCTTATTGGACTTCCCTGCAAACTAATTGATGGAATTTCTGGTTTTATAGGGCTTTTCGTTTAATAAGACTGGTATATTTCATCCAAAAATCTTTTTACCCTTTCACTTCCTGTATCACACTGCCTCATTCATTACATACGTGCTGCATACAGAGCAGGGGCTTTGTGCTTGACTTTGAGTAATTTCCTTTTCAACCTTAAAGCTCTTTTTCTTGTGCGAGTTTCTTGAAGGGCAGAGTGGTACGAATTGATAGAACATTTCAGGTGCGCCAAGTGCTTTCCGGATATTGAGAAAGACTGATTCCTGCTTCAGAAGGGTTGCAGGCTGTGCTAAAAATGCACACACATGCTTCTGTGTGCATATCTGGCATGCACACACCCACACATATATGCACCAAAAATGGCATACAAGAGACTGTGGAAGAGATGCAACATGAAAGCATTAATTTTATATTCACCTTCTAGGTTTGTGACTTTATGCCACATAAGCCTTGTGAATTTATTTTGTATTAGAGTTTTTGGGGTACATGGTGGCTACAGAATTTTGCTGCAGCTCCAAAAACATGAGTTCAAGCCCTACTGTGGACTCGCACCTAAGTCCATCCTCTTGTAATGGGTACCAGGTCATTCTGGCTGGGGTTACCCACATGCAGTATGGCTAAGTTAACAATGTAGAAGCAAACTCAGCTTTTAGATTTCTTGGATCTTACTGTTTGATTTTTTAGATCTTAGTTTGTTTTTTTTTAATTCTTTTTCCTTTATATTTTGTTGTTGCTTTAAGGGAAAAAAAGGAAAAATGCAGAGAAGTTGACTTGCAAAGTCTGTGGGCTCTGTAGGTGCTGCCAATAGACCTTTGTTAATGGTTTGCATTGAAACTAATAAGCTTGTTGAGTTACAAATGTTCTGTAAACTCTTTCTGCCTTGATCCTGCACTGAATTCAATAGGGCTTTATGCATATGCAGGGGTCTGCCCAGACACAGCAGCTTACAGAATCACTGCCTTAAACTGGAGCCAAACAGATTTTAACCCTTCCCTAACTCCAAAGTAGCCAATATGATTTTGACCAACATGTTGGGCTTTTTTTTCTTAAAAAGAATATCATCTTCAGGAGGGCCCGTTTCTGAACAAGTTAAATTGATGGGACTTTTAACAATGGTTGAATTGGATGTGGGATCAGATGTAGCACTGAAACTTTCATTGCAAAGGGTAAATGTTTCCAAAAGTGTGAAAACGGGATTAGAACAGAAATCATTTTGTGTCCTTGGCTGCGTTAATGCCTGCCAACATAACTGCTATAATAGTACTCGAGAAGTACCATTGTTTAGCTAAGAGGGGTGGGTTCTTGAACATCAGATGTAGATGATTTACCATCTTTTTATTTGACAGCTGCAGGATTAAATGCACTATTGAGTCAGAGGTGGCTGCCCGTAAGGAGATTTACCTGCAAACATTTCCCTTGAGTGTAACAATTTGGATTTAATAAAGAGCCCATATTTGCCATGAGCGAATAAGAGGCTACAGAGGTCCACATGATTAAGTGACAAAATGGAGGTGGAAACTGGGAGGAAATGAGGTGAAGCACAAGGGAATGACATATTGAAAATATAGACTGGAAACCCAGGGAGGATAAAAACACCTGGGTAGAAGCTTTGCGAGGCTCCTTAGTGGAAAGTGGTAACTCCAACACTGTCCAGATACCCTTATATTGCATTGGCCTTGAGGCTTTTCTTGCTCTTCCACTTGTAAATGTGGCAAAATATTGCAAAAAGGTTTCTCATGCTATTTATAGAAATGAGATAAAATTGAAACCAGGTTTGGGGTTAGCTAAACCTCACTGTAAATCCAAAATCCTGGTTTGGATTCGGATCTCACTGCATATGAATTCTTAGTGTGTAGGGAAAGGAACATTCCTACACAGAAGCTGTGTTTTGTCCCTTCGGTAATAATTGTCATCAGTAGGTCAGACTACCTTGGAGAGCTGTAATGAACACAGTGGTATTCACATGCTGCTCATTATTGCAGTCCTTATCTGTCTAAACCTGAACAAACCCAACCCTCTAGTCTGTAAAAGTTTGTAACAGATCTGGGTGCTGTTGTAGTTTTTAATTTTTTACCATTGGAAAGCTGGTCCTGAAGATTGGCAGAGATATTTCCCTCTGAATGTGAGGGTCATCACGTGTCACACACAGCATATGACGGTAAACAAAAAGAAAAATCTTCATATTAAATATGGAAAATTAAGGGTCATATTTTCAAAAGCAAGCACTCCCAAAAGCAGCACACACATTCATGACACATGCCTATGGACTAAACATGCACAAAATGGGTAGTTGCATATGTGGACAAATACCTCTATGCAAGTTTTCCTACTTTTCAGGTACATGACCTTCTCCACAAGCAAATACAAAAATGTTCAGGCATTACATGTACACACAGCTCTGTGTGGTTGCATGCACATGCATATTTGGAGGACACATCTTAAAAACTGCCTTCTCAAATCTGGCCTTAATTTCAGTTTGATTCAAGTGAAATTAACCTGTAAAACATATGGTACAAATAGCATTCACCTACAAAAGGATTGTACCATTCAGGTTTGACTTGTGACACTGTTATAAATTCCCATTTGTGTGGGAGTTCACTGTTGGCTTTAAGCAGGATAAACTGAAACCTTCCACAGCTGCCTTTCATCACTGACACTGCTGCAGACAGATTCCAAAGCAGGCAGCCTTTATTATCTGGTGCAGTTGTTGGAACTACTGTGGATTATTCCATACAGAGTCAACCCAACGCCAGCATTGTTAGGAACAAAGAAATCATGTTGTTGTTTAATTCTCCAACTCGTGCCTGTTTGTAGTTGAAATAAATATTATAATTATATATCATAATTCAGTCTGAGCAAAAAAAAACACTCATAAAAAACAAAATGGAGATTTAGTGGTGGATTTAAAATCACATTTAGGCATAAATCTTTTGAGTTCATAATTTCCATAGATTACTGGCATCTGTGAACCCTAGATAATCTGTAATCACTAAAATTGTTCTAATCTTCCTATGTAGGGTTTTCAAAGGAAGTATTGAATTACACTGATTGTTAGTAGGTCTGGGTTTTAATATGCAAGAAAGTACTTTAAAACAGAATGCATGCATTAGCATAATGTCAATAAAGTAAGAATATAATGCTTGTAACATTCATGTATTCTGATGTGCAATTTGTTACCCAAATAGTAAAATGTTATGGGAGATGCATATGCGCTGCTGAGCATAGTAGTAAGGCTATAAAAACTACCTAGCCACTGTTTTCATTTCTGGACCTTCTTTTGAATTTTCTCTGCTGTTTCTCAATACTATACCATGAAGAGAGACCAAATCTCAAGTGGAGATACATAGCCAGAAACCCAATTAGTATGAAATCTGTGGAAACAATGGAGGTGTAGTTTCAGAAGGAGTTATAGTCCAGTTAGCTGGCTGAATAGGATGAAAATCAGAAAGCTACAGCATAAGGGGCCAGCTTCTGATCTCACTCACCATGATGTTATACTTTGTGGAAGCCAGTAGAGTAACACTAGTGTGAAACTGGCCTAAGATCAGAATTAAGACCATTGTGTCAGTTCCATGTGCACTAGCTCTCCATTGAATTTAATGGAGTTATACCAGGAATTATACTAGTCCCATAGGCATTTTATGCTTGTTAGCCCCTTGATTTTAATGGGTATAGAATTTGCACCTTCTTTATTAGAACTGAACACTCACTTCAAAGCTAGAGAATTAAATAGATAATTAAAGCTTTCAGAAAGGATGTAGAAAATGTAGTCTAAAATGAGAATTACCATCCTAAGCAGAATAATAATTTTTAAAACTGTTTGTACAGCAGATAGCCTGCACAATGTGAGCAGCTTTCAAACACATACATGTACTGTGCTGGCAGTAACCAGAGAGCTGAGCTATGACCAGCTACAGAACAAGGACCAGATCTTGTCTTGTTCTCTAGAGGTGCACTGAAGGAGAAGAGAGCACAAGGAATATTCTTCCTGACATGTTGGTGTAACCCTAAAGTAACATAGCAGGAGGGCACCTTCCTGTTGCACTTGGATAAGATGCCCAACTCTCCCAGCAAGTGGGGTAGGAGAGGTTAGAGGCACTATTTGTACTAATGCATCTGTGGTAAACTGTGCCAAACTATGCAGATCCTTTAGTCCCCATGAGCCATCCTGTCCTGAACTGATGAGGTGGTTTCAGTGACCAGCCCTGTAGTCTAGTACCAGTGAGGACTGCACGGAGGCAAAGCTAGAGCAAATGCACAGCTGGGTTGCAGAAAGAAAATCACCCACTGCAGGGAGCCCCCCACGCTCTTCAGACCCCAGCTGGGGGGGCTGGGGCAGGAGCTCTCTCCCTGCCCACTCCATACCCCCTGCTGGCTGTGCTGAGGAGCAGAGGCCTTGCTGCTTCAGCTCTGTGACAGCTTGGCTAGGGACAGACATTACACATAAACCGGTTTAAGTGATCAGAAACTGGTTTAAACCTGTAAGAGAACAGATGTTCAATGCATATAAACCAGTTTGGAAATGGCTGAAACTGCTTTAAGGTAAACCTGGTTGAATGTAGTATCAGACTTAATTGATTTGGGTCAAACCAGTTTATGCAATGTCTGTCCCAGACCCCTTTCTGATTGAAGTTAAACCAGACTCCCCCAGCATCCCAGCATGCTTTCTGTGCTGGGCTGTCTGCTCCACAGCAGAGGTGGCCCCTTCCCTCTGTTCCCTGGCTGGAGCTCTGGCAGAGACTGAAGGCACCTCCTTGGCTTCCCCTGCCCCCACCCTTCCCTCACCACTCCCTGCTACGCAGGGATTCCCCCTCCCCTCTGCCTTGCACAGACACCTCTCAGCAGTAGATAGGATACCACATGCTGGCTATGGTCTGTGCTGTGAGAGGCCAGACAAAGGCAGACAGGACTGTATCTACTTAGGACTTTTTGGAACTAATCAACAGGTAGCTAGTAATGTCCTTCCATTCCTTCCTTGAAAAAAGTTGTTTAAGAAGAGCTTGAAGTAATGGAGAGCTTTTGTTTTCTTTGTTTCCTTAATGGGCTGTTAAACACTGAGTTAGGGGTGATAAACACTGTTATCAACTGCCTGCTCTGAGCGGGGAGGGGGACCTGGCCATGCCCCCCCCCCCGCCCTCAGCTCAGCATTCTAGAAAGGAAGGGAAGGGAAGGGAAGGGAAGGCTGTTCTAGAGCCCCCTGGCTTCTAGCCTGAGCCCCTGCAGGCATTTGCCTGCATTTCTGGGATGTCATATGGTTACAAACCGGTTTAACCTAGCCAGGTTAGACTAACTTGCGAAGATTGAATCAATTCAGGCTCAGGCTTTCTGAATGTCTGTCCCTAGCTCTTTGGTGCAGGGCCAGCCTGGCTTGGCTGGAACAGAGCACTGGGGGATGCCAGCCCATCCACCCTGTGAGTGAGGGTTAGCAGTAACCACAAATCATCCTGGGACTGAAAATCATCCTGGGATGCCTGGGGACTGTGACCTAGCTTGAATTGGAAAGGGATCTGAAACAGAAGTTCGATAGACTGGTCTAACCTAAACTGATTAATTCTGATACTGCATCTATTCAGGTCTATCTTAAACCGGGTTTTGCTATTTTGAATCCAGTCTATGAGCTCTGAACTTCTGTTCTGTTACAGGTTTAGACCGGTTTCTGATAATCTATACTGGTTTACATTTCATTTCTGTCCCTAGCCAATGGGAGTAATATAGCTCTACTTGTGATTTTAATGCCTTTCTGAGGAATCATCTAGTAAGTCATTTCTTTCTCTTGTTTCTATCTTTTTCTTACTGAATCAACTGCTCTGAATACAAACGTTGCGCTTCTCTAATTAGAGGTGTAATCACATCCTAGTAGCCACAGCCACAGAGGAATGATGGTGTTAAACCAGTGCGGTTTTGCTACTTGATGGTCAACATGTGCTGTAAACCTGGCTCAAGTGACTTAACCAAATAATATCAACAACTTGCAATGAATATTAAGTGAAGGGCCCATACTCCAAGTTGAGGCAGTTCAATGGAATCAGCAACATTTCACTTTTAGCAAAAGTAGTGCAACTTCAAGCCTAGCAAAGGCCTAAATCTTCTGTGGGCAACAGAGAGAACTAGCCTCCTGTCTGGCACATGCACAAGTACTAGACTCTTGTTAAAAAAGAAGTCCAGTGTGTTGCTTTTATTTCAGAAGCTTCAGCCATTGCTTCCTACCCCCAAACATTTGCATGCATCTATACATCTATCTTGTGTTTTCTTCTCTTAAAGCTTGCGTTACCCAGTCAACAGTGACCTCAGATGAGAGGCAGTTTAGTGCATTACATTCGTGAAGGTAGGAGGTCAGGAATTATTTTCAAATCGGGGGGAAAAAACGGAAGGACAGAAAGACCTTCTTCAGCATTAGGCTAAGATCAGTGGAATGTCAATGCATGAACTGTGCCCTAAGGCAAGACTGATAACTGTACCAAATGCTGTCTCATCCTCTTGTCTTGGAATCCATTCAGACCTGTGTCCTTCACACTGGACTTAAGTAATTATTTAACCGGGTTGTTTTTTGCTGGTTTATTGTATGCATGGTTGACTAGCAGTAAAGTAGACTTAAGAAATGTATGACTTCTGGTATGTTATTCTCCATAAGTGGGGGATGCTTTCTTTGTCCTTTGCCTTTCTAGTTTAAAAAACAATGATTTGTATTTGCACATGCTGCAGCATATTAGCTATAATTGGAAGACAGTAAATATGTAAAAACAATGAAGACCAGAATAAGGCTCACAATGGAAAATTAAAAAAAAAAGAGGTTCAGGAGTGTAAATCCCATTTGTTGTCAGTAGGCTGAAGGTTCTGAAATCACATAAGTGCTGTTTCAGGTTTTACTCTTTCCGTATCTATTTACCTTTTCTTTACCTTTTCTTTTACTCAAGCAAGGTGTCCCTAGTGAAATTCTGACCCTAGTAAAGCCAATGGCAGTTTTGCCAGTGACTTCAGTAGGGCCACTATTTTCCCTTTTTGTATTCAGACATTGGATAAACTACTATTTGAGCTCCACAGTTCTTTGCCACTGATATACAGAACTGCTTTTGAATTTGCTACATTAAAACAGAGCAAGAATGTCAGCCTGTCTCTATTAATGATGCTCTGTATTGATGTAAGTAATAAGTGCAAAGGATTTTTAATAATTACTATGGCCCTCCTGGATCATATACTTTTATCTTCTATGCCTCAGCTCTGGGTTACCTATCCCTAACAGAAGCATACTAATAGTGGCTTGTCGCAGATGGGAAGTGTGCAGTTCAATGATGGTCAAATGTTTATTCCCTCATTCTGCTATGTAGCACCTGCTCTACAAGGAATCTTTCCAACTTCAAGGAGGCCATTTGTAGAATAAAATACCATTCAGTTTGAGTCAAGGTTTGAGCCCAAGCTTAAGTGGCCCATCAAGCTAGTTAAACAGTTTTTTATAGCCAACGGTACACATTTGAGCACCATTGGTTCCTCAGCTCAAATGACCAAGTAACATTTTTACATATGGGTGAACCTTGGCAGGAGTCTAGAGTAAGTCTTGAATTTCTGCTTCTTGCTTTGTAACGTAAGTGTTCTACCACTACCCATAGCATTCAGTCTGAGCAAATGTATCTAAATCCATCACTTCAAATGTAAGGGCTCTGAGAGTCTTTCATTGTTTCAGGAAGGCTTCCTAGTAATTGTTCTCATCTACCAACTTCTTGGCTCAAATGCACCAATGATTGTTGGAGGAACTCAGTCTCTGGTAGGATCAGACTCGCATAGAATCAAAGGATCGGAAGGGACCTCAAGGCTCATCATAGACACAAGATTATAGGAAAAGAGGTCATCTAGTCCAGCTCCAAGGCAGGATCATCCCTGACTAAACCATCTCAGTCAAGTGTCTGTCTAATTTGCTCTTAAAAATATCCACAGATGAAGAGTTCATAATCTAGAGAGCCTTTTCCAATGCTTGACCATGCTCATAGTCAAAGTTCTTTCTAATCTCCAACCTGAATGTCTTCTATTGTGGTTTAGACCATTGTTCTAGTCCTGTCCCCTACGTACACAGAGAAAAGTCCATCTCAATCCTCTCTGTAATCACCCTTCATGTATTTGAGGGCATATTAATCTAACAGTCCTAAACAGATGCCAGATACACTTTTCCTAAACCATCACAGACAGATGCCTATCCATTCTCATATTGAACACTTCCAGTGAAAGAGATTGCTTTGCACATTGTTCCATTGATTCTTATATTTTGGGAGATTTCCCTGCCTCAGATTTAAGCTAAATCTGCTTTGCTGCAGTCTAAACCCATTCTCTCTTGACCTTCCCCGCATAGCAAGGGAGACAATATCTGCCGATCACAATGTGTTTTGCAGATATAAGTGCATATTTGGGTATTGCATGGCTCGGGAAGATAGGAGATGGGGGAGCAGAGGCACCGAGAGGTGAAGAAGATTGCCCCAAATTACTCAGGGAGTCTGGGGCAGAGCCTAAAACTGAGCCATGTTCTGTAACAGGAATTCATCATCCTTCTTGCTGCATGTGGCAGCAATCTGAAAAGCACAGCAAACAAGAGTGATTAAAAAATCAATGTCTCCTTACTGTTCTGGTGTCACTCAGACATTTAGTGATTACCTCATTGCTCAGCCTTGAATTATTATTGTATAAACTCAGAAAGTGTGGGAAGTGTGATGCTTTAACTTATCAGTGTATTTTTTTAAAGCACCATAGTAAGTTCTTCTGGAAAAAAAAACACATCGTAATTTTGTTTGTTGACATACTGCATTAGTGTGATGAACACAGACCATTTTATAGCCTACAGGCTGAACAGAGCCCCACTTCAGTGCAGAAGGATTCTTCACCAAGTTTATCTGCCACATATAATATTGTGTAATAAAGAATAAATTGCAAAGGAGAGAAAAATATCTCTAATGTGCCATGTTCTTCCATTAGGTGACTAATACTGGAGAGCCTTAAGCATTATCCCTTGATATCTTTTGGATTCCTGACAACATTGCTATCTCAAAGGATGAGTAAATATCAGTATGTTCCCAGGAAGATTAACTAGTAAAAAGATGGAAAAAGCTTCTGCTTTTCAGAAAGCTGTACTTAAACTTCCATCTAAACTGTACTTCCTTAACTTTGGTGTTTCAATACCTTTATTTATTTAAACATCTTGTATTTTGGTATGTTTAAAACAAGTCTGATTTGTTTACTGTGGCCATTATTTGGCCTCTAGATTTGGCACTTTGTTTAAAAAAATGTGGTTATGCCAATGGAACAGGTTCACAACATGGCAATCAATCATAATCCTTCATCATAGCATCACTGAAGATAGCAGATTTAAAAGCGGTTCTGTGCTTGAGTGTCAAAGAGTTTGAATAGTACTTTATGCAGTTTCTGAACTCCAAGTGTGGGAAGGAAATTGTGACCCTACTGAAGTCAGTGGCAAAACTCCCATTGGCTTCTAGGCTAACTAGAGACAATCTAAAAGCCTGAGGCTGAATCGATTTAATCTTCACAGCTTCATTTAAGCTGTGTACATCAAACAGTGAACAAACATTCACACTTTTGATTCTGTAAATGCAGTCACATGCCTGCAGCGGCCCAGGCCAGAAGTTGGTGGGGAACTAGAGCATGCCTCCCTGCTTGGCTGGAGCAGACAGCTTGGGTCAAGGCTAGCCTGCCCACCCTGTGTGTGGGGGTTTGTGGGATAGGTACAAAGCATCCTGGGCTGCTAGAGGACTGTGAGTTAACTTGAATCTGGAGGGGATCTTGGACAGAAGTTCAATAAACTGATTTAACCTAAAGCTGTTAAGTCTGAATACTACGTCCAACCAGGTTTATCTTTGGCCAGTTTCAGCCAGTTTTGGAAGCGATTTATGTGCACTGGATTTCTGGGCTAGGGACAGACATTACACATAAACTGGTTTAAGTGGTCAGAAACAGGTTTAAACCTGTAACAGAACAGACATTCAGTGCACATCAACCAGTTTCAAAATGGCTGAAACCAGTTTGAAATAAACCTGGCTGAATGTAGTATCAGACTTAACTGATTTGGCTCAAACCAGTTTATGCCATGTCTGTCCCAGACTCCTTGCTGGTTTAAGATAAACCAGAGACCCCCAGCATCCCAGTGTGCTCTCTGGGCTGGGAGGGGTTCTCTGCTCTACCCCAGCCCAGCCAAGCTAGCCCTGCCCCTCTGCTCCCCAGCCCAAGCAAGGACAAGCAAGGGCGGGGGTCTGGCAAGAGAGGGGTTTAATTTCCCCTCCCTGTGCCACCGGCAGGGACCTGAGCAGGGTCTGCCAGTTGCTCCCCCCTCCATTTGCAGCACCAGGCACCACTGTCCTTGAGGCAGAGTGGGGCAGGGAGGAGAGTTAGTTTCCCCTGTACCCGCACTGGCAGGCAGGTCTGCATGTTGTTGCTGCAGCACTCACTCCCTTGCCCAGAATAGGCCCCTAGTTGTGGAGGAATAACCTCCATCCTTGCTATCTTCCCCCACAGGGGCCATGCTCACCTGTGCCGCTGCAGCACCACTGCACGCCATTGTTGTACAGGAGTGAATATGCAGCAAATTGCATCAGCTGAAGATCTGTCGCAGTTTCCTTTCCTTTCTTCCTATTTTACTGAATATAATTACCAAAACAGGTAATACTACTAAAAATTTTATATTCCACGGGACCTTCTATCTGAGGATCTCAAAACACTTTACAAATATGAATTAGGCTATCCTTGCAGGACCTCTTTGTGATATAAATGGAGACAGAGGAACATTAAGTAACTTGACCAAATTCATATTATTATTCTGTCAGAGCCAGGAGTTCCTGATTTTTGAGCCTCTTGGTCTACAGGTGATGACCCCACTGCCTCTCCAAGATCCAAGCACAAGAAGGTGAATCCTCTAATTCAGGGGTTGGCAAGGTTGGGGGGGGTGCTTTAATGGATCTTAATTCTGAGCACAGCGCACTTCCAAACCAGCCTGTATCACTACCACCAGAGCTGGAGCTGGAGCTGGAGCTAGAGCTGAATTGCAGCAAAAGCAAGAGCCAGAGCAACTGTTCCTCCCCTCAGGGCTGCTGCCACTACTTGTGTGGGAGAAACCCCCATTATCAAAATGCTGCAGAAGTCCCTTGCCACTGATATACCACAGAAGCCTCCGAGCCAGGTAAAATCCATTAATGGAACAAATCTGGCCAGCAGGCCACAGGTTTCTAAGCCCTGCTCTAATCAGTTTTGAACAATACTTTTTAAAGTTCATAATGCTATTAATTAACTTGGGGGGAGGGCGGTGTCTTTTTTCATGCATCAGGTTATAGAAGTATTGCTAGATCTCCTGCAGCTCTCTATGACTTGGCTTATCAAACTTCCAGATGAGTCATTAATGCTCAACTATCTGCTCAGAATGACACATGTAATCATTGTTTTGAAATGCCTAAGCCACTTCTGGATTCAATGTAAAGCTGGCTTTAGAGATTAGTTGGGTTGGGGGAATGGTGTTGGGGGGGGCGGGGGCTTTCACTTTGGATCCAAGTTTGAATCCAGGTCAGGCAGGAAATGAGTTTTATGATCTTACAGAGTTCACAGATTTATGGAGAAAGCTTTTGAGGGCATGTGATACCCCAGATTCTGACTTCTAGATTAAAAGACATGTGTCTGCATTTGTAAGCATTTGGGGAATTTATAGTTTACCATTATTTTTTTCTCTCCTGATTTTCAGGTCTCTGTTATATAACTGGTAGCTTAAAAATGTGTAGCATAAACTAAACAGATATTAGTTGAGTGTATTTCTCTAATCATAACACCATACAATGCAGATGCTTAATTGGAAGCTTTCAGCATTGTTTGTCTGCTCCATGAAAAATCCCTGTAGAACAAGGCAAGAAAATACCCTGCATACGGCATGACTGGAGATCTTTAACCGTCTGTTTGTGCCTTCCATATTGACGTGGGCCTCACGGCCCACCCAGCTAACTAATAGCTCCTTTGTGGGGCCAAAGGGTGAAAGATGCAACTAATTTCTTGGGACAACAAAAGCAAAAACAGCATAGGAGTGATATGGGGGCCAATATGTGAAAATAAGTTCTTTGGAGAAGAGACACAGAGCAGAGCCCCCTGGGCCGCGCACACCAGGCCTCAAAGGCATCCAAGGAGCTGGTGGACGCCGCTCACTGGTGCTCTGCCCTGAAACGCCGTGCACGGACAAGTGAGAGGATAGCAGCCCCGCTGTCTCCCGGCACCTTCCCGGCCAGAGCTTCCTTCCTGGTTAAGTGCAGGGCCCACTTGGCAAGGGCCAGGAGGAGGTTGACCAGGGGGTCCCGGGACTTAGTGGAGCCATGAATGGGATGACCAAAAACAAGAAGGCGGGGGGGTTTCTTTAACCACATGATAGATTGTCTCAGACTGGGGATTAGTAACTAAGGGAATGGCGAATGAAGCACCAACCCTGAGTACCAAATTGTTGTGGGGGAGGATGTAAAATTGCAGCTACTGCTGCTGGTGGTGACCCAACCACTGCCACTGCCTCATGCACCGCTGCTGCCCAGGGCACAGAATTGCCCATCTTCACCTCTGGTAGAGATAACTAGCTGGAGAAAACTGGCATCCAACAATATTGTGTGTGCTTGCTTTAGGTGCATGGCATGCTGCTGCTTACCACTTATGTGGTAAAATATATCTATTTTGCACTTGTACTGGAGCCCAGAAAAGCACCTAGCATACACACTTTAACCACAGGACTTAGGTTTTATTAACTTCAGTGGGATTGGTCATATGCTTAAGTACTTTGGTGGATTGGGACCTGGTTATGAAGTTCCTGAGTTCAGTGACATTTACAGCATATTACGTGTCTGATATATCAGAGAAATGCTTTTCTAACTCACTCTGCCCTGAACCATAGCATTAACTATCCCTGATCTGTAGCAGCTCAATCTTAGGGGTAACTTTCTGGATCCATGTCTTAGTATTCAGTTGAGTAATTTAAATTTAGCTGGGGCAGAAATTAGATCATCTGTACTATTAGCTTCTGAGCAAGTAACATTAATATCTAAATGGTTGATGCCATGTACACTAGCATGCAATGTGTAATGTGGTGTGTGGCTATGGTTATCTACATCAAACAATTATGTGGATTGCATGTCAAAATTAAATTAAAGGTGATTTTAAAAGCATATAAATGTTTAGGACTAGGAAATCAAAGGGCTTTCATCAATGTCCTTTGAGTGTTATGGACATTAGTTCTGTGAGGAAATCTGTTATGCAGAGAAGGCACAAATCAGTTTTATGTAAAAAGAGAGGCATACCACTTGTCTCTTGTGAGTTGCTCTCTACTTTATGCTGCCAGGGAAAAAAATATGTGTTCAGGGAAAAAAAAATCTTTTCTATTTCTTTTCTGTTTCTGCTCGGTCCTATCTTGTCTTGCCAATTGGTGTGGCAGTGTAGTGGCTTTGTAAAACCTGCTTCTGCTCTTAGATTAGTAGAGTGTGTGAAATGGGTAGACAGTGCGGGGGAGAGCAGGAGTGACTTACATCTTGGGCCACAATCTGTCTTGCTGTGGAGCCAGACCTGCTGCCATCAGTATTAATGGGGCTTTGCCATTGACGTCAAGCTCAAGCAGGAGCTTTTCCTTTTCCACTGTTCATGTGGTGCATTTTATTTTGTTTTATTATTTATACTTCTATCAGCTTAAATACTGAAATAAACCCTTGGGCGCTTGTAGACGAAACAGGGGCCTTAAATTGAAGTGAACAACACTTGAATTTAGGGCTGATTAATCCCCCCGTGTCGTCCACACACTCCACTGACTTACTTGCCTCTCTGGCCGGGAAGGGAGGGGAGGGCGAGCTGCGGGCCGGTGGAGCGGTCCCTGGGCTGCAGGAGGAGCTGGTGCTTCCCTCCGTGGCAGTGGTGGCTCCCCTACCCCAGGCGGCACCCACCCGCAGGCACCTGAGTCATGCGGTCCCATGGGGTACCACAGCCGCGGAGGAAAGCATTGGGCTCCTGTACAGCCCAGGCAGTCAGGCAAGCTCGGGGATGGGGAAAGATCCGGATTGTCGCTTTTCCCAGGCTGCTGCCAGGCTGCCTGCAAGGCTTCCTGCAGAGCCATGGAGCTACACAGAGCCCAGTGCTTCGCTCCGTGGCTGTAGGGGCAGCAAACTAAAACTCCTCGAAGGAGGAGTTTAGTTTTAGTTTGCTGCACCCCAAGTCATTTAAGGCACATTATGCTGCCGAATTTCCTACAGTGGCTGCAATTAATGCACAATACACTGCCGAGCTGTGCAAACACCAACACCATTAAAGCGGTGCAGAATTAGCTCATTTTAAAGTGTTGTGCACACATGCCTCTCATTTCATCTACACACGGCCTTTGGTTCCACTTTTCTTTTTAATCAGTTTCTAGTTGATATTACCAAATTTTGCATTTTTTACACCCTCACGCTTGACTGTGCATACTTTTGGGGGCTTATGTTTTATTTAAATTACAAGTCAGACTCATAAATCTGTTCCTATTCATCTAACTACTTAAGTAAATGCTTAAATTCCCATAGTCTTCAATGGGAATGAAGCAAAAGTTTAAATTTAAAAATATGCCTCAGTGCTTTGATGACCCAGGGCCCAGAGCAGAGCCCTCAGACTTCAGGAGGAGATCTGCTCAATAGCACAATTGCAAGATTGGGCTCTCCCAGCCTTCATAAGGGTGTTAGAGTGCTAGTCCCTGGCAGAGTCGCTTGGGCACAAAAATTGTTACTAAAAACTGCACAACCATGAGAAGTGCAAGATGAGAAACCCAAGTTTCCCAAACTCCACTCAAATCTGAACACATTACTAGCAGTACCTGCAAAAAAGACTTATTTATTTTTTTATTCCTTTAAAGAACCTGCTGACAGAACAAATCATAGTATCCAGGCTTTTGTCAAATTTTTAAGAAAGTTATCTGTAGATTTTTTTTCCGGCTTGTTTTGTATGGTAATTTTTTGGTGCATTTTAGGTAGCAGCAGGTGAAACACAGAAAAGAAAAATTGAAACTTTTAGTACAGCACTCAAATCCTAATAGTTATCCATGCATGGAACACATCTAAAAATAACAGTAAATGGATTGGGAAGCCTACAAGATCTGTTGATTTATAATGGCTTTTTCCTGGTTTATTGCTTGAGTGCCCTGCCCACTGAAATTTGACATTGCAGCCAGATTGCCATTAGATAAAAACAAATACTCTTTTCCTCATGAACATGTATTCCTCTGAACTTTCTAGCACAAGCTTCATCTTTTCACATCACACAGATAAATGAGAAAAATGTCTTCTAAAGAACTTTGTTTCCTTCCAAATAGTAGCTTGATAAAGCTACTATTACAGGACACAATACTGATGGATGAACATTTAGATGGGATTTGAATGTGTAACATATGCTTAAATAGGACTCCTATTTTATTTTAAGGGAATCAGTCACATTGATTTGTATCTAGAACCACATGGATAATAATATGTAGGTATGGACCCCATTTAGTTCCAATTGCAGAATTAATCTTTGAGTTGTCTTTAGCAGGGATTTTAACACTAATATAACACAAACACATGAGCCTATTGATCTCGTTGTGTATTTTTACTTTTAAGGGCATAGTAGATCATGCACTAAGCAAGTAATATTTTATATGGCTTGTGGAAAATAAATCTGTTTTATCACTGCAATAAAAAGGAGCCAGATGTTTAGAGGAGCATGTTCCATATGGAAGAGGCTTAAAACTGTGGAACTTGCTAAAACCTTGCAAAGCTACTATTATGAAGAAAACAGGAAGACAACTTCCTCCCCAAATGTACACCATTTCCCAAGGAGGAAGCCAGAGGGTTTTTTTCTTTGCTCTTTGTTGATTTTTGCAACAGAGAGACAGCTATTAAATGATGACCATAAAAGGCTTATGCTAGCAATGACATCAGTGGTAAACAGGAAAAAAACCCTCTTAAATAAGCACAGTTTTTAGAGGACTTTTACTTCCCCTGCAAAAATGTAGATGATGTTCAGGTCTGCATTGACTGGCTTGTTTTATTGCAATCCTGTCTTCCAGTACAAGGGACACCCAAACTGTCCATTTTATGGTCACATTGTCAGCTTGCCAGAATCCTGAGGCTCCTACTGTTTCCATTAAAGAGAGCTCATTTCAGCCACCTTGTTGTTAATTAGACAGTTTTATAGATTTAGAAAAAATTAAAATGTAATCATAGAGAGGGGCAGTGCTGCCCAACCCAAAATGTGCCTGGCAGCATCATGATCTAAGTGGGTGGCTCTATGTTGATTTTAATTCAGTGGCAACATGTTGTCTTCCTTGCCTAAATATTTTTTTCCTAAAGTGCAGCTTAACATCAGTTAGAACAGAGTAAAACTGTGTATCACCCATGAGTCAAACGCAGCCTGCAGAGGTAGACAGGATGCTCTATAATTGCATTTGTTTTTAATACAGTGCTCAGGCTAGCAGAAGCTACAGGGCCGTCTCCAACATGCAATAGTCAGTCTTGATCCCTGTTGCAGGACGAGACCTGTAGCCTCCCTCAGGCACACCTGCATAGTGAGGTTAAGTGATTACTACAGACAGCACCGCCACATCAAAAGACAGTGCTCTGTGTTTATCTGAATGTTATGTTTCTGTCTTAATTTAATTTTCTCTGCATGTCTCTGCTGGGGAAGGATAGAAGGAAGTTAAGTCCTGCCAGTATACGCTGGTATTTTCAAGGTTTCAGTAAATCATCAAGTGTTACTCTAATTTTTTTAAGGTTTTAGCTTTCTTGCTGCAGAGGAATGCCCCCAAATGTGCTCTGAGTTCTCCCTGCAGGGGAAATGAAACCCAAAAGGGAAATAAAACCCCCAAATGGATCATACTGCAATAATCTCATGATTTTTAACCCAATCTTGTGACTTTATGGGGGCACTGAATCTTTATTTTTGAACAGTCCAGTTGGCAATACTGAGAACTCCATGGATTACATTCATTCCTGGGGTTTTACTTTGGCCACCCTGCACAAATATCTGGCAAATTTTATATTAGGAATAAATGCAGAGCTTTTGAAGACAACATCTTATCACTAATTATACAGAGTACATGGGTGTCTTTGTGTGTTATGAAGTTATAGGTAAGTCATACACACACTCACAAGCCAGGCATTTAGACCGGAAAGGAACGTTACATTCCAGGCCTGCAGTCCCCAAGGATAGGGACAGACATTCAAAAAGCCAGACCCTGAACTGATTCAGTCTTGGCAAGTTAGTCTAACCTGCCAAGACTGAACTGATTCACAAGTGAATAGACATTCACTTTTGATTTTGGAGATGCAGGCACATGCCTACAGTGGCTCAGGTTAGAAGCCAGGGGTGTGCTAGAGCAGCCCTCCCTTCCCTTTGGCAGCAGCTGCTTTCCCTCCTGCTTTCTGCTCCTGCTCGGGTGGGTGGGGGACCTGGCTAGAGCTGGCTGAGGCTGTGAAGCCGTGGGGCTGAGCTAAGCCGGCCTGAGGGTGCTGCTGAGAGTGAAAGCGGAGGGTCAGGCTGGGCTGGACCACGGGGGCTGAGCCTTTCCCAGTGGGCTGTGGCTCAGGTTGGGGCTGCAAGGGCTGCAAAGGTAGATTGCTCCCAGCTTCCCACGCCCAGGCCAGGCAGGGCTGTCATGGAGCCACGGCCAGCTGGGAAGCATCCTTCCCAGTGGCTGCTGCTGTGTGACAGTCCAGCCTGGCAGCATAGGTTGGGGCTGTCTGGGTCCTGGTGGCTCAGAGGCGCTGGCAGGTCCCGAGCCTGGCAGCCACCCACCACAGCTTCCGCTGCGCCCCCTGCCCTGTGCCACACCCGGCAGCTGCTGCCACATCACAAACTGCGCGCTGTTCTGCCCCCACTCGCCTCCAGCTGCTGCTGCTGCAGTCACTCCTGCTGCCACCCCTGTCCCTGCCGCTACCCAGAAGCGCTGTGATGCTCTGGATGGGCAGGTGGGAAGCTTCAGCCTGGTGGCTTCTGTCCAGGGCACTCGCTGCACCTGCCTGCACAGGCTGCTCATTGCGTTGGGTGGGCGGGATGGGTGGAAGGTAGCCAAGAGCTGGTGCCGCTGGAGGCAAGGGAAAAGTGGCTTGGCTCAGCAGGGCTGTTCTACTCCCCTCACCTCCAGCTGTGGTTCCTGCTCCTGTCACCCCGCGCAGCACCGCTTGGGGCAGGGGGAGATTCAGCCTGCAGCTTCTGCGCAGCTTATGGAACTGGCTCCCGCTCCAGCTGCCTTCCATCCCCTCTGCCCATCCAGTGTGATGAGCATCCCCCGTGGGTGGGTGCAGCAAGTGGAAGGCAGCCAGAGCTCCACGCCCTGGGCAGAAGCCACCGCACTGAAGTTTGCCACCCACCCACCCAGAGTGGTGCCGCACGGCAGGAGCAGCAGTGGCCATGGAAGCTGGAGTTGAGGGGGGCAGAACAGCCTGCCTGGCCACAGGTTTGTGATGTGGCTGCAGCTGCCAGGCATTGCACAGGGTAGGGGTCACAGCATTGGTAGGGGCTGCAACAGGTGGCTGCTGGGCTTGGGGCCCACTGAGCCATCTGGACAGCCCACTACCCAGCCAGCCCCAACCTGGGCTGGGCCATCAGAGCCACAGCCACTGAGAAAGGCTCATCCTAGCCAGGTGTGGCTCCGTGACAGCCCTGCCTGGCCTCGGTGTAGGGATCTGG
Organism: Caiman crocodilus; assembly: GCA_030014935.1. Taxonomy (NCBI): domain Eukaryota; kingdom Metazoa; phylum Chordata; order Crocodylia; family Alligatoridae; genus Caiman; species Caiman crocodilus. The sequence continues at coordinate 179,503,190 of JAGPOW010003316.1, forward strand.
GAGCAATCTGGCTGCACAGCCCCACAGCTCATAGGAGGAGACAGCACAGGCCAGCACAGGGCTGAAAAGCATCCTGGGATGTTTTAACTTAAACCAGGAAGGGGTCTGGGACAGAAGTTGCATAAACCGGTTTGACCCAGGTCAGTTAAGTCTGATACTACATTCAACCAGGTTTATCTTAAACCAGTTTCAGCCATTTTGAAACTGGTTTATGTGCACAGAACTTATTTTCTATTATAGGATTAAGCCACTGTCTGATCACCTAAACTAGTTTATGTGTAACTTCTGTCCCTAGCCCAAGGGATAAGCCACTGTTATAAAACTAAAGAGCATGAGTGAAAGTAAAACCATTGTTTTGAGTATGCAGGAGCCAATCTTGCAAATAGTTAACACATGAATAACATGGATTGCTTGTCTCTAAGTGAAGGGACCATAGCAAGAGCCTTGAGTATTGGTGACACCTCAGTCTCCCCCTCCTCTCCCAATGGTATGCAGTTTAGTCTCCCAAGGACTGAAATGTGTTAATCAATCTAACATTTTGGGATTTATTATTTGATTAACTGGGGAAACTCATAGCCTGTGATAGACAGGTCAGGCTACATAATATAACAGGCTTTTCTAATGGGCACTGGCATGAGACTTGCGCAGTGGTGCCAGATGTGCGTAACGTGCAAAGCTGCGAATACAGAGCTGCCCCTCGATGCTCAGATCACTATTTCTGTTTCAAAACTTGTTTTATTCAACTGGATTGGTTACTTTCATGGGATTTTTAAGAGGCGATATGGTACTGTGTTGAATATTTTAACAGTATAGTATGTGTACTGCCCTTTAGCAAGTTTAAATGATAATTCAGGAAATAACTGAGAAACCACCTTGTACCGTGGAGTTTCAGAACACAAAGATCATGCACACAAGGAAAAGCAATGATTAGAGTACCTGAAAGGCATTGGCAATGCATTGGTAGGCAGGGTTGCCCCCTGGACATAATGTTCATCGAATCATTTGATTTTTGTCAATAAACATTGGTGAACATTGGCAGTTATAGAAAGGGAGGAAGGGAGATAAGTGGAAAGAAAAGTGGGGCTGCGGGGCAGGGGTGCCATGTCCATGTATGTGTGCACACATAGACAGCTGGCAGTATAGGCAGGGTAGTTGGGAGTAGCTCCAACCATTGTACCTTCCTTTCCACTTCAGGCAGGACTCAGGAGCAAATTCTGCAGTTAAGTCTATGGGACGGGGAGGAACCATCCTTATGCCATTGGGACCGGGGGCTGAGCTCTGGTGAACCTGAAATGGCCCTGCACCATCAGGGGCCTGATCCAGGCATGCCAGAGCCTGGCATGTGGCCCTAATGGTACAGGGATGGTCTTGGCCATCAGGGGCCAAACTCTGGTGAGTTTGGACCAGCCCTGTACCATTGGGGCATGGGTCAAGCTCTGGAAAGCCTAGGCCAGCCCCTGGGCCATCAGAGCAGTAGCCAAGCTCTGGCAGTACGTGGTGATTAGACACACGCTGCGAACGACACAGGGTCTCCTGCCACCCACAGCCACTGGGGCACATGTGTGCCTCATGCACACATACCCAACCACCCCCACCTCCTACCCATGTATTAAGACAACTTTCTGGTTAACATTTTTAATGAGTACTTGAATCATATGACCAGTTTTCTTCATGCGTAGCTCTCTTTTAGAACAGTCTCCACCTGCTATTACATAGTATCATAAAGCATGGCATTGAAAGTAGCTCTGGAATAGAAATCAAAACTCCTTTGTCTCCTGAATACCTGTCCTGATCCCCACTGCCTACCCCCAGAACCTTTAAATTGCATCCCACCCCCCACCCCACAATTTCAACAGCCACCAGTCACCGATGCTTAAAAGCACCGATTTGTCATTTACCGTAGAGGATTTGCTGCAACAGTTACCAAGAGACAAGAACTTTTTTTGAGATCAGAATCAAGTCTGTCTATTTTGATTTAACATCTTTATCTTTGAAGGAATGTTTAGGCTGTAATTTGATTGCGTTTAATCAGTGAAGTAGATCATTTTACATCCTTTACCCTTCAAGGGTATGTGTTTTCTCCTCCCCATGCATGGCTGAGTCCTGCTTATTTTTCAGATTTCCTTAGTTTTCTTTCCTAGTCCTGGACCTTGCCCAGTGTTTATTTTTGTTCATTTTGTAGACTCTGTTCCTGTGAGGTGCTGAGAACCTCCTATGAGCAGGCAAGCAGATCCTGACTTAATATAAAGACTTTGTCAACAGATAAACTGGTGCCTCATGGCAGGAACCTGTGTTAACGGTCAGTAAAGGAAGGGACCAGTTGCATTTGACAGTCTTGTCCTTCCTTAAATCCATCATTGATGCCAAGTGCCTCCAACTCCTCTTAAAATTCAGCAGCGTTGAGCAAGCAGAGTAGCTGACAGTGTGCTTAGTGCCTCAAAGGAGCAGACTCCCAAAGGGAGAGGAAATATTTTCCAAAAGAAAGTAAGATGGACTCCTTTTGCACCAAACTGAGCTTTATAAAGGAGAAGATTTTCAAAAGTTCAGGGGGCACTTACACATTCCTCTCAGCATTAAATCCCTCGCTGCCATTTCTGACTGAATTTTTATGTGGGATGATATAATTTCACCCCATAGATCTAAGTAATCTGGCTTCCTGGGTGTGAAATTAGAAAGGGACATGTGTAAGACAAGTGAATGTGTGTGTTGGGAGCCCCTGGCTTCAACTAGAAGGGTGAGTAGCTTTACACATGTGAGTAAACTGTATGCACAGAGTTTTAGCCATGTGTGTTTGGTGTGCACACCACACAGCTTGTGGGGAACGCTGGCTGTGACGTGCAAGTGTGCTCCCTAACTGGAGCAGTGAGGGCTGGCTCACTGGCCCCCCCAGGCAAACCCCGGCTGGGACCTGGGGCCAAGGAGCGGGGTTAAACTCACCTTCCCCTGAGTACAGAGCTGCCCTGCCCTGCTGGCTTACTTACTGCTGGCTGCGACTTGGACTACAAATCCCAGTGGCACCTGGAAGCAGAAAGAGTCTAAGATGCAGGTTAGTCTGGCTTATTGAACCAATAAGCAAATGAACAGACATTCATTTGTGATTCAGGAAATGCAGCCACATGCCTGCAGTGGCTCACACCAGACATTGGTGGAGCGGGGGAGGGGGCGCTGGAGCACGGCTCTCTGGCATGTAGCCAGCATGGCTGTGTTAGCTTCCTCTTCCTGTTGCCCACAAGGCCTCTGGGGCCAGCCCTGCTCTCTAGGGCAGACAGTACAGCTGAGCCCAGGGCTGAAAAGCATGCTGGGATGCTGAGGGACTCTGATTAAACCAAAAACAGGTCTGGAACAGAAGTTGCATAAACCAGTTTGACCTGAATCAGTTAAGTCTGATACTACATTCAACCAGGTTTATTTTAAACAAGTTTCAAAATGACTGAAATTGGTTTGTGTGCACTGAGCTTCTGTTCTGTTACACTAGGGACAGACATTACATTTAAACTGACTTAAGTGATCAGAAACTGGTTTAAACCTGTAACAGAACAGATGTTCAGTGTATGTAAATCAGTTTGAAAATGGCTGAAAGAGGTTTGAGATAAACCTGGTTGCATGTAGTTTCAGACTCAACTGATTTGGGTCAAACTGGTTTATGCAATATCTGTCCCAGACCACTCCCTAGTTTAAGATAAATCAGACCTGCCCCCCCAGCATCCCAGCATGCTCTCTGGGCTGGGTGGGGCTCTCTGCCCCACAGCAAGACTGACCTGTCCCCTCTGCTCCTGCAGCTTGGCAGAGAGGCCCAAGCCCACAGTGAGCAGCCTGCATCCGGCCCACACACAAATCTGGCGGGGGGACATGCCCCACCATGCCTACCTCGGGAGTAGAGAGCAGTCAGCCCCCCCTGCCTCCCGGCATCCCCTGGATGAGCCACCCATGGCTCTTTCTTACTCCCTGCCCTGGCCCCGGGTCTCATGTACTGTCCTTACTGGGCAGCATTCCCTGCCCCCGCCCCATGCCCTCACTGTGAAGTCCTCAATGTGCGCCCCCCACTCTATGCTCCTTCCCCTCCATAGGCTCACATGCAGGGAGCTGCTTGACTGTATTCCTGGCCACATGTTTGCATGTGGCCACACACATGCACGTGGGCCCCCTGCATCCCTCTCCTGGCAGCCCCAAGCAGGACCCTTTGCAGGCTAGAATGCTGTCTGCCTGCAAGGGGATACCTGCCATTTCCCAAGGGGACCCAGGCATCTGGAGGCCCTGGCTTTGCAGGGGAGAGGGAACCCAGGTCTCTAGGGCCCTGGCCAGAAGGAATAATTATCAATAAGCATAATCGGCTACAACAGCCAAAAAAAACCTGATAGCTGATAATATCATTTACCTTCTATCAGTGCCAATACGAAAGGCAACCAATATATTGGTACACCTCTACTCTGTACACATTTAACTGATTGTATGGTCTAACATACATGTATTCAAATTTTAAATTTTAGATTCTGTTAAAAATGCCATTTATCATTTCTGTTAATACATTATTAGGTTTTAAATCATGATTAATATCAAGCTGCTTCTGAATAGAAAGTGGATTCAAATTAAAGGCAGAAAATCATGATTTGAGATTATTTTATCAATTAAATAAAACTGTGGTGAATTTGGTGGATACTCAAGAAAAACGGTATATCAAAATGTGCTTTTCAATGAAGAATAACTGATTTAATAAAGAAAATACTATCTATAATTGTGACTTGTACTGAATTTTCTGGTCACTATGTCCTTCCAGAATTTAGAAATTACTAGGTCTCAGCCTGTCACACTTCATTTATATTGCTAGATTATATGAAGCTAGGAGTACAAACTCTTCTTCTACATTGTCAACTCCCAAATGATTTCTCAGTTTGGAGTGAACTAGTCACTTGAATTGAACTAAGTGAATACACTGAAGTGAAGAAAAAAATGCACCCTGCACCTACGGAATAGGCCACAGCTGTCAAAAGCTGGCTTATCACTTCAGCAAACTCCATTTCCAGATGCTTTGCCAGTAACTTCCCCTGGCTCAGTTGTTTGACTCCTCTCAAAACTTTGACAGCAAATATGTACTGTTTGAAATGAATTTTATTTGATTTAAATAATTTTAGCAATTTTAACAAGTTTAGGACTATGTAAGTGATCATTTACTTAAAATACTTTAAAAAATGCTATTAATTTAAATAAAAACCCCATTTAAAAAAAATCAAGTGATTTAGAAAAAAATATATATGTCCAGAGGTATGTTGATGTCATATTGTGGGGAAGCATGGATTGGTGAAAATTTTTGTCCCTTCCGCACTCAGTTTATTGGTCCAGATTATCTTTTTTATCACTGTATGTTTTGTATTCCATTTTGTCAGGTGCCCATCTGGTAATGACATTTTCTTTATTTAAAAATAGATATTATTATTCTTACAGGTACTAATTCAGGTGTCATAGTTTGGAGAACATTCCCAGCTTTTTCTTTGAGTTGTAACAAGCTATCCATAGGGCAGGGGTTGTCAACCAGGGGTATGTATACCCCCAGGGGTGCTTGAGAAGGCCCTAGGAGGAGGTATACATGGGTGGGTGGGGGTAGGGGAAGCTTGCATGCAGCGACTGTTGCCACTTCACATCCGGACACTTGCCACCCCCCTCACTCTGCTCAGTGCCCGGTCACATGCCACCCTCGGTGGCTGGGGGTGCACTACTCCATGTCTGGCCACTGGGGGTTACAATGATGCAAAAAGCTTGAAAACCCCTGCCATAGGGATTGCATATGAACAAGGTAATATCAAGGCTGGATCACCATTATTTAAAAGCAAAAGGTTTAAATAATGTCTTGTGAAAAATAAACATAATTAAATCCCCTTTTATCACAATGACTTTGGGGAACTTTGGCGTTGGACATGGGCTCAGATGAGCTTCAGTGGTCATCCTGTGTGGATTTATCCATAAATGATATTTGACAGAAAGGAAACATACACTTCTAATTTAGTAAGGTCTGGTTACTTTGACAAACTTTTCAGCCTGACTAGCAGTTTTCTAGGAATATTCTTTTGAACTTCTAAATGAGACATTAAACACAAGGAAAGGAGTACTTTGCTTCAAAAAGAAACTCTGTGTATTAGTTCAAAACAAAAAAATCCCCGTCCTCTCCCTCCCTGCCCCACACTACAACATAGACACAGACACATTGCAAATGAGTTCCAAGTCACGAAGTTCAAACCCAGATGCAAACTTCTCCAGTTTGAGGATGCTCTCATCTGAAGTTCTGGTAGGGGTCCATCTCTAATGCACTAAGTTAGTGGTTCTCAACTTTCTTAGACTGTAGCCTTCCCTCTTTAGACTCAAAGCACCTCTTGTTAGACATGATGCACCCTCAGAGCATGCCAATTTTTAGCTTTCACTCATTTATTGACTACAAAAAAATAATAGAGCAATTCTTCTGTTTTAAAGAGTGGAGATGGAGAAAAGACCACAATAGGTCTGAATGTTGTGGAGACTGGATTCTTATTTGAAACCTTTGAGTATATTATAGGGATCATGTGTAGGTGTTTGCACCCTTAACTGTGCTAATATTGCCCAGCACCTTGAAAGGGACCTTGTAGTACCCCAGGATGCTGTGGCACTCTGGGTTAGTATCACTACACTCCAGTGCCTGTCACCACAGAACTTACTGGGAATGCTTCCTCTTCATCACTCCCGCATGGAGTGGCAATGAAGTGAAGTCTAAAAAGGGTGATCGTGAACTAAGGCTCACTGAGCACGCTCAGTATAGAGAGTTTTATTACACTAAGATTATTAGACTTAACTACTGGGGCAAAAGTAGCCATCATATTTGAATACAAGATTACCTTTGACTCTAAAGGGATATTCACTTGCAAGGATACATATTTCCCAAGAGAGTGAATTTTGCTCCAGGCATCTGAACTACTAGACAGGATAAAATTAGATCAGATATTAAAGACTGAATGAAATATTAGATAATATGTTTAAAAAGCACTTAAGCAAGTTAGGAGCCAAAGTCCCGTTTTCAAAAGTGACTAGAGGCCACATTCAGATTGTTCACAGAAGCTATGCAGGATTGGAGAAGGATTTAGGTACCTCAGTTCTGAGTAGTGATCTAGAGTGGCTCTGCTCTGGAATCTACTCGTTAAATCCTTTGGGGATTTAGGTACTTACATTTGGTGTTTACATCTTGGATTGCAGAATTCCCTAGGTAGTTATACTTGGGTTTCTGGGCATGCCCAAAAGTGTTCTGGTTTGAGAGCCTAGCTGAAGGGTGGGCAAAATATGGCTTGCAGGCCAGATCTGCGTCTGCCAACTAATTGTATCTGGTGGCTGCAAACTCATGGGACCTGGCCTACAGATGGCCGGTGGCTCTAGCTCAGGCTCATGTCACTGGCTGGTGCCTGGCAGGTGGGGCTTTTTCTGCTGCTCTGGGTGGGCAGGACTGCTGCTGCTCAGTGCTGATGCAGTAGTGTCAGTTGTGGACCTAGGTGGACACCCCAGTCCCTAACTGGAACTTTCCAGCCATGTCCCCAGATGATGCTGATGCCTGCCTGTGGCTGCTTTTGCCATGCTGCATGGGTGCTGGCATAAGCTGCAGGTGCAGCCAGCAGGTTCCAGGTGGGCTGGGTTTTGACCACTTCAGTCAGGGGAATTACCCAATCTCCACCTGGAACCTGCCACCATGGCAGTCGCCGTGCCCCGGCAGCCTCCTGTCTTGCATATCAGCATCCCTGCACTTAAAAATGGTGGTGGTGGCACTTGAACTAAAGCTTGTCAAACAAGCTATTTTTAGCTCACTGCTATTTTTAAGTGTGGGGATGCTGATACCGGAGATGCGGCTGTGCTTTAATTAGAGTCACTCCGCAGAGCGACTCTAATTAAAGCATCACCCGTCCCCCCCAACACCCCTCCCCCAGAGCACATGTAAAAGTGCCCGTTAAGTTTAAGGAAAATCATTTTTAACTACTTAGGGCATTTGATAAACCATTTGCAATACCTTTCTCAAAGCAGAAAGCTCAAAAAAGACAATGAGGGCTTTTTGTCTGACAAAGGAGTGCAGAATCAGGCTGTCTCAAATCCTGGGTGACCCTTTGGTCATTGGTATATAATGTCCCGTGGGTCCTGACTTGGGGGGATATAGCATATGAGACAACATATGTCAACCTGCACATATAGTATAATAAACTTCTCAAATGTGAGATGAAATGGATGGAATGTACCAAATTCTAGTCCCTGACCCCTGCTTTGCAAGCTCTTTCCCACTTTCTCTCTATGCTAGCTGGAGAAGGGGTCAGAGTGTGCCCACAAGTCTAGAATTGCATAGATATAATGACCACAGACACCCACGTTAAGGAATGTGCAAGGATTTCAGGTCCTTATTGCAGGAAAAAACAGTGACCACAACAAGCCTGTGAAGCAACCCTGAACCCAGTCTGCATGGGGAAGGAGGTAGAATCCAACCCCCATGTTGCTCTTGGCTCACAGCCCACTTATGCAGGTTTTGGAAGAGAGGCAGGAACTCGCTTAACATGAATATCAAACATTGCAGGCCATGGAACGAGGATTGCTAAAGTTTAGCTAAAGAAAATGCTCAAATAATCATTTCTGCCTAAGAAAAGGAGTTCTCCCAGTGTGGAGCCTGGTGTGTAAAGTTCCTGCTGATGCACGAATGTAGAAGCAGAGTGTCCTCACTGCTCCCGCAGTAGTATGTAAGAACGTGGCTGAAGTCCAAAGAAGTTTGCTTTGTTACTGTCAATACAGTAACTTGATTCATGGCCGTTTTTGTTTCTCTCTTGACTTGTTGTTTGAAACATGTGCGAACTGGCCAACAGTTTGCTTTTGATACTGTGCAAGGATCATCAGAACAAAGTGCTGTCTCATGACTTTTTTCTACTCAGCTCCCTTCCAGAAAGCTTTTCAAATCTGGTGTGTTTCCTCTGCCCACTCTCTCTGGAGACAACCAAGTTTCCAATGTCATTTACCTCCTCCGCATACTTGGTCATCCATTTTCCCTCCAACCCCCAAATATCTGACAGTGCCTAATCTTATCCACTTACTCAAAGGAAATAAGTAGGGATTTTATGATGAGGGTGTGAAGTTCTGCCTGATGTTTTAGATTTTTCTAAAGAGAAATGTTTTTTTAATAATTATGTCCAGATGAGCATCGGCACCATACTGTCATGCTTCTCCCTGCCTTGTTTTAATGAACATAGTAAACAGGAATGACCCCTTGACACTTGTGTACTATGTGTTTCTCCTGATAAGTCTATTTTATCTCTAAACCTTTTCAAACAAGGTGCAGTCAGAGAGTCAGCCAAACAGTAGTGGCAGTTCTCTTCTTTGCTAGATGTTTTTGGTGTGACAGATGTTACAATGAAATGAAAAAGACAGTTGTACAAGTCTTATTTTTCAGAAAGGCTGAGGATCCACAACCCCAGTTAGTCAGTGGGAGCTGGTTATATAAGCCAGAGTCTGTCTCCTGCTATAAAATGCCCATTTAGCCCCTTCAGGTCAGTAGCATTACATCAAGATAACTAAGCCTAGGATCTGGGTACCGTTGAGAGAGGCAGATACCATCCTTGCAGTCTCACTGATCTAGGAGATATCTTAAACTTTTTAAAGAAATGTCTTGCATATTAATAATTACTACTTTATCACCTTTCATCTGGGAATCTTGGAGTATACTATAAACAGAGCTCCAGGAATAGAGCCGTGTTGATGTCAGAGAATAAGGCCCCGCAAGTTTTGGTACACAGTTCTTTGTTTTAACTAAGTGGTTTTCAACCTTTTTTTCATTTGTGAAACCCTAAAAAATTTCAGCTGGCGGTTCAGACGCCTTTGGAAATTTTGAACGAAGATGTGGAGCTCTTTGAATTGTAAGTGTGGGTATTCACATGCCATTGATGGATCATACTCATTGTTTGCAGACCCCTTAGACATAGCCTGCGGGACTCTCAGAGCTCCACAGATCACAGATTGAAAACTGCTCCATTAGCTACACAACTAATAGTAGAGTGAAGGTGGATAAGTATTTAATCTCGTGTTATCAAAATTTACTATCTTACTATGTACACTCTTGAACAGAAATGCTTATTGCTTATTCAGAAAGAGCAACAATCCTGCATATCCTCTTTTGCCACCATCCTTCAAATTAAAGTACCCTTGTCTACATATTTTATTTTAGAACAGGTATCTGTAAGAGCTCCAAAAAGTTCCAAACAAATAACAACATTTACGGTAGTGTTTATACTATGTAGAGAATTTACAGCCTTGTGATTAAACTTGCGTCAGTGAGTAACATTTAAAAGTCAAGTTTAGAGATTTATAACTTGCTGAAAAAATTACTTGGAGATGAAATTTGGCTTTTCATGAAACTGTGTGGGTGTTAGCCAATATCTTTACATTTTTTTAGCTTTTGTGGGCTTTGAGTCATAACATTACTGAGCATATTTCTGCATTTAACATGCTTAGACTTTTATCGGTTGTCTTCACACCTGGGATATAAGGTAGCTATGAACATTAATTCACAGGACCTAAAAATAATGATATTTTTCTGTTCTTGGTTGGGAAATTGGTCAATTGCAGGCTGAATAATACAATAACAAAGCCCACATTGTGCCACATTGTTTTTTTTTTCCTTTCTCATGCAGGTGTCTGACAAACCTCATTACTCTGAGTAGGTATAAGGTTCCTTCCCTGCTGCACTAATTGATCATTAACATTCTGAGGTTCTTTGAGCCTGTTTGATTGATTGAAGGAACAACACGAGTGCAAAAGATTGTTATTAATTTACTTTTATCTTGCACATACATTGTATAATTAAACAATCCCAGCTGCAAACTGAATGGCTGCAAGTCAGGTATCAAAGGAACACTTTTGCAGACAAGTAAGCTAATGCTAAATAACTCATCCTTGGTTAAATAGTGAGTCAGTGGCAGCAACCTATATGGGCTCTTTGCCCCTCCTGACCCACTTTATGCTAGGTGCTCTATAAACAGAGAAAAAAAGTGATTCTCCCCTGGGGCTTATCCAGGTATCCTGGGCGCAGACAGAAATGAAATTTGTTGCATGATAGACCCCTTGAAATCACTCTGAAGCTGTGCCCAAACAGAACAAGCATGGCTGCAGAGCCCTCTGTGAGACAAATTAACCCTCACTGTATGAGGGTTCAAATGAAACTGCCTGTAAGTGGAGCTGCTTAATTAATGTCTGTCTGCTCTGGTTGCAGCGCAGTCAGCTGGAGCTATTGTCTCTGGATAGGGGTTGGGGGGGAGTTAGGGGAGGGAAGTCCCTTCTGGGGTTTTCTCAACCCTGCTGGAGTGGAGGGGCTGGTGATTGGAGCCCCTTAGCTCTGGAGTGGGGGGTGTTGGATTGGACCCCCACTCTAGCTGGGCTGGGAAAACCCCAGAAGACCTCCCTTCTCTCCTTGAATAAGAGACAGCAACCAAGCTGGTGGGGGGGGGCAGACTCTCTCCCTAGATCGGCTCCTCCATCCTCTGGATCCAACAGCTAAGGTCTTTTGGATCAGAGGAATCTATCTAACTCACAGCAATGTCTATGGATGTTCTAGCCAGAAGCAGTTTTGTCATTCAGTGTTTTGCTCCTTAATTTTCTCTGTTCATTTGATATCAGAGCAGTAGATACCTGTGAAACTAAATGCAGATGATAGATTAGATAAGAATTTAATTAAAGTATCTTAAAAGGCTGACCAGGAGGAAGATGCATACTGTTGCCTCAGTGATTATTCACATAAGCTATTTTCTGATGGGTGTGTAATATTTTGAATGGGAAAGGATGTATCACAAGACTATTGGGCTCAATGAGACATGGTGGAAATGAGAATTTTAACTGCAGCTAACCCACTGTGTTGTTCTTACTATGTTGGCTTCACCACATATGAAATCTCTGCAAAAAGTGTTAGAGTCCCAAAGAAGCACTCCTCAAGAGAGAGGGATTTTTCCAAATGGCGGATGAACTGTTGCTGCTTAGCCATATTAATCAATTTGATTGTACCGAATGTGAAGTAGTCTTTAGGATGAACATGTTACAATAATAACCATTACAATTTTTACAATTACTCACTAATATTCATGAGTATTCTTCAACTTTTTTGATTTTAAGCTTTGAGTGAGAGGCTTTGTCTATTCAGGTTCATATCTGGTTAATACACAGACAAAGCAAACACCTCCAGATCTTTACCCCCCCACCCACCCCAAAAAAATATAGCCTGCTTATTCTACTATGGGCTGAACCAGACCCCAGATTATGAATACCTTCAAACAGACCTAAATCCAGATCTAAACTTTTCAGTCCAAAGTAATTTTAATCAGTGATTAAAACAATTAGAAACAAAGCATTTCTGAAAATCCTGGAACATTACAGAATGAATATGCAAACACTCATCTTTCTACGAAGCCTAACATGGTCTAGAGAAGACATGAAGTGATATTTGAACTGTCTGTAGTCACTTCTGTGGTCATTTTTTGTTTGTTTGCTATTGTTTTGTTTTGTTTACAGTTGGATGCTATTTATAGGTAAATCTTTAGCTTCAGCAGTGGAGCTAGGAGTTTCACTTGGCTCTCCCTCTGCCCAGGTGAGATGGAGTTTAAGGGCTTATCTGTATACAAGTGCATGGAAGTGCTGTGTGCAGGATGCTGCAGAACAAGGCCACAATTGCTTTGAGAACCGCTTGAAGGACAAAACTGCTCTGGGATATGCACATAAGGCTCTCCATAATTCCTATTTGAGAAGCAGAACTGAGCCTACAAAGGGGTTAAAAAATACCTACATTTTGTGTCGTGTGAATACAGAAAAGCTTGATCTTGACTAAATGTGGAGCTCATGGGAAGTTTTATACAAATGCCAAGAGCTGAATTTGGTTTTATTGTTTTCCTTTTCACCATGGAAATTCCCTGTTTATATGGTAGCTCCATGACTTTGGGTCAGATTTCCAGAGATGAATACCAACCCCTGGACAGACTTGCATTTTCATTGTTTTATTTCATTTGCTTTCAATCCACTAACATATGTGCAACTGTTGAATTGGAACAGCCAAAATTCTTGATATCAACAGAAGGCTATTTAACTGGATTATTTTTTTAACTTAAATTGCATCATGTAAATTTAACTCTTTAGATCTAGAGCTAAGTTGAAAGCAGATTCAAGACAGAGGTAGGTGATGGCGTTTAATTTCTCTTTAGTATACTTACCTCTTTTGGACTTGTTTAAAACTTCTTTCAGTTTTGGTAAAATTTGGCCTGAAGCACAGGTGACTGGTAGGAGGGGAACGGTGCGGGGGAGATTGGCCTCCGACTTGGCACTGCTCAGGACCGGGCAGTTTTTTGCCATGTGGCCAGGTTTGTTGGGGGTGGGGCACTAAACTGCAGCACAGAAGTATAGGAATGGATATGGGGCTTTTGGCCTGCCCTCAGGTCTGGCCACAAATTGTGCCCCCTCCAGACTCAAGAGGCACCAGTCACCCCCGGCCTGAGGAGGGTGACTTAGGATTTGCCTCAAGTTTCAGATTTATCCAAAGTATGAAAAAACATTAAGCTAACACTGCCAGCATGTACCATTCCTGTTCCCCCAGCATGCTGCCTGACAGTTTATGTTTTCACTGCAAAAAGTTTTTTTAATTATGGGAATGAATGGTCTCCTTCTAAGAAAACTGCACAGAACATTTACGGCAAAATTAAGAATTGGTGTGCTTTTATATCCACCTGTGAAAACACATTTTGGCATGTGTCAGGTTTCTAGTTGGCAATGATTGTTCTTAAAATGCTAAAATATCAGGCTAAGTAAAATAAGCTTCCATTGACCTATACTGGAAGCCTGAAGTTGAAAATAATACCATTCAAGGAGTCTCTAAGATGGAACAGGACTTTCATGAGAACTGGCAGCTGAGAATGAGGATTGCTCCAGAGGAGGGGATTTGAAAGAGTTCAAGTAAGCCTGCTTCTTATGAATGAGGAGGGCTTCAAGAACAGCTGTTGGATGAAGAACAGGTTCAGGGGAGCCTGCATCTGGAAAAAAAAAACTCCTTAGAGATTAGGCAAATAGAGAGACTGGTTAAGCCTTCATCATTAATAAGGTTGTTAATTGTTTAACCTCAGAGGGGACTGAAAAGAAACCTGCACTGTACTTTCAGTGGAGGAAGAGCATTCTTAGAGGCTTGAAGTCAACTGTGTCAATGTCTGTATTCGATGTTGCTGCTGCATGAAAGATAATAGAGATGCTGCCAGTGACTCCTTCCTGTGGCGATGGTCTCTGATAGAGTTTTTATGTTGACACTTGTTATGTTCAATGACAATTATTATGATTATGATTATTATCATAACTTGTTATGACTAATGACGGGGCTAGAGTCTGTCAGATTTTTCCCCAACATGCTGCTTCAGCTCTGGCTGACCACCCTGCCCTCTTCACCTGTCCCCTAAAAATACAGTCACCAGGGTCTGTTAATTGGACACATGTATTGGACCCCATGTGCTTCCAATCCAGGCACCACCTTTTGTCTTAGCTTCTGTGGCACGTGCTCAGGTGCACCTTGAGACACTTTGTTGTGACATTAGTTTCTGTGGCCTAATTGTTCTGGGTCCCAAAGCCAGTTTTAAGACTTCCCAAATCTCCCCAGCCACTTAGAATTGTAGATTCATGGAAAAAGTAGAGCTGGAAGGGACCTCAGGAGGTCATCTAGTTCAGCCTACTGCCCAAGATGGGATCATCCCTGACTAAAACATCCCAGTCAAAAGGCTGTCTAACCTGCTCTTGAAAATGTCCGGGAATGGAGATTGCACAGTTTCTATGGGTATTCGGTTCCAGTGCTTATCCACCCTTAGAATGAAAAACTTTTTTGTAATATCCAACTTAAATTTCCCTTCCTGTGATTTAAAGTCATTTCTCCTTACCCTGTCCCCTGTGGCCATAAGGAATAGCTGTATCCCCATCTTTTCTTGTAATCATCCATCAGCTATTTGAAGATTGTTATCCAATCTCCCCTCAGTCGTCTCTTCTCCAGATTGAATAATCCCAGTTCTTTCAGCCTTTCTTTATAAACCATGTGTCCCAGACCTCTAATCATTTTGGTTGTTCTACACTGGACTTTTTTATAATTGGTCCATACCTTGCTTATTCTATGGGTCCCAAAACTTAGGCATGTCTCCCTTCTGAGGACCCCTTAGTTTAGAGTTTAGTTGTTCAAGGACATGTGGCGAAGGACACAGGCTTGGCAAAGGAATTTCTTAAACATGCACACTGTACCTTTAGAATGGATCTATGAAAAACAATAAATGTCTGAAGGCAGAACAATGCTTTGATGACCCTGTTTCAGATATAAAATGGAGGTCCTAATCTACACATTGAAGGCTACATTCATAAATTCTGTTCATGGGGAAAAGGATCCATAGGTTGACAGATTCACATTCTCCAATCTATCCTTCTAATCTGTTATTCTCTTTTCTGTACTCTGGAAGGGAAGGAAAGGCACCTGCCACAAAGAACTTTGTTTTTAAGAAATTGTAATTAATGTAACAGGTAGTATTTAGCCCCATTAGCTCATCATTACTCAGTGCTACTGGATCAGTAGAGTTGCCTTTCACATTATTCTGGACAGCATTCAAAGTTTGTCACACAAAATGGCTGAATGTGTATGTATTGTTGTGCATGCATGTCTATCCTACAAGGAAATTGTTGTCAATCACAGCAGAAGAATGAAGTAGAAGAGGCTATCTTGGCTTGAACATTAAATATGCACTTAGTGAAACATTTACCCTTTGGTTGTTGCCTAGAATTTTAAGAAGGAAGGCATCAGTATTTACCACCCACTTATTACATCCAGTCTGAACTATGCTGTGGATGCGTAATGAAAAAACTGCTGTGACAGATGTAAGTAGACTGTGATAACACTGCCCAAGTCAATGCCTGTATTTTGAACATAACAAGTGTCAACATAAAAACTCTATCAAGGGCTTTTAATGAGGATGGACATATATAAAAGAAACCACTTTATTTCTTCCATCAGGTGATTAAATGATGGGGTTAAAAAACATACTATTCTTCTTGCAAATACATCCTGCAAACAATAGTTTGGTGTTGGGTTTTTTGTTTTGTTTTGTTTTTTTCAAGTGATGCACTACTAATCATGATGAAGAGGTAGATGCTTAAGAGGGAAGAGAGATTTCCTCTGTAGAAATTAATGGATATGAGGATTTAAGAGTAGATTGAAAATCTGTACCAAGAACATTTTCTTGGGCTTTTTTTTTTACCTCCTCTTTCAGATTACTCATGTCCTTGCTCTTGGGATGCAAGAGCCCTGTTTCTCTTTGTCACAAGCAAAACAATCTACGATACTTTATTAAATGATACTACATGAGCTTTCCATTCTATTCAATAAGCTTTTACAAAGTAGGGTAATTTCAAATGCACAGAATGATGCTTTGTTACAGTACAGAAACACCATCATACACAGTAACACGAGTTGGAGGCTAGTACAAGCACTCATGACAGAAAGATGGGCAAATGGATTTAACAAACATGGGATATATGAATGATTCAACAATATAAGACAAAGGGGAATTGCATACTTGTCACGCAAATCCCTTCTGTAAAATACTGCCTTATAGAAGTTATCACTTAGAGAGTGAATGTCCCCATTCTTTTGTATACATCAACAATAATCTTACCTGTATGTATATATAACAGCATTGGAGTGGTCTTGTAGCTGTAATGGTCCAGGAAACAACAGAAAAGTATATATGACAAAAAAGCAGCCTCCTGCCACCCCCCCCCCCCAGCCCTGGTCTACAGAGCCAGGTCTGCAGAGCCAGGGGCCTAGGTTCGCAGTCCCCTGCCTGTGCAGCAGCTCCCGAGTCCTTGCTGCTGCCCATAGGAGGTGGCAACGGTTGCAGCATAGCACAGCACAGAGTCCAGCTTCCCACCCCCAGGGCAGCACAACTGGAGTGGAGCCTGGGGGGTGGACATCATGTGAGAGCTACTGACTGCAGGCTTGGGTGGGGAGGTGGCTTTTCACCACTGCCCACACTCCCAACGGGAGCAGGGGGGACCCATGCCCCACAGATCTATGCGCAGGGCAGGGGTGGGGGATATCCACTGCAGACTGAGGGTTCCCTGTCCTGCTGCTGCTTCCTGGCAGCCAAGCAGGCAGGACATGGCATGGGAGGGCAGAGCAGGGCCAGGTGGGGAAGCTCCTTGCTGCTGTGAGCTCTGCGCTATTCTGGCAACACATCCCCTGCCAAGCCTGCGGCAGAGAGGGGCACAACCCTGCACCACTGCCCCTGCTGCTGCTGGGCAGGCAGGAGGTGCCTCACCAGGGTGATGTGGGGCTCACAGCAGCAAGGAGCTTCCCTGCCTGGCCCTGCTGTGCCCTGCTGTGCCGTGTCCTACTCCCTGGACTGCAGAGGGTAGCAGGGCAGGGATCCCAAGCCTGAAGCAGGCAGCCCACCCCCGTTCCTGCTCCATACACAAATATGGGGACACGGGTCCCCCGGGAGTGCACGTAGCAGCAGAGAACTGGCTCTAGCACCAGACAAGCTACCCTCAGTCATGTCCCACTCCCTGCCACGGCCCTGCAGCCACGTATTCCAGCTCTGGGCCCCAAGCCCCATGCACTGCCCAACTAGGCAGCATCCCCAGCCCTTCCAACCCACTCCCTCCCTCCCTATGGGAGCCTCAATCCCCCTTCCCTCCTACTAGGCTTACCTGCAGGAGCTACGCTCTAGGCTGCCTGGCAGCTATGTGCATGTACATGCATGTGGTACCCCCTCCCTAATCTCCCTCCTCCTGCTCTCCCCAGCCCCTTGCAAGCTGGAACTATATCAGCCATCTGAGAGGTATTTGCAAAAGAGTAAAATCCATGTGTTTCTCCATTAAAATGAAAATTCCACATTTTTCTCGGGTAAAAGGAGAAATCTGTTTTTTTCTGATTTATCTTGGGAAATGGAAAATCTGAATCCCTGCTCATAATAAAGCACACATTCCTCACATTTATATATTAATGATTTTTAGTCCATAAAGTATGACTGAAATTGCTGTTTGCATGTTGCTAGGACTGCTGTGATCATGGTAAAAGAGAAGTTTTTATTTTGAAATATGGTTACCTTAGTCTTCAGGTGCCAGGGAGATCCTTGCTGCCTTCTCTTCTGCAGCTGGGAAATTACACACTTCCAGACACCCTGATCTGTCTTCTGCTGTCATAAAATACACAATTGCATGCCCCCACACCGATAGGGATAACCCTACTCCCCTAATGAGATGACTTCTCTGGGGTTATTAACTCTGGCCCTCCTGCAGGTTTATCGTATACAGGAATATGATCTGGCCTGAAATTATTTTTTCAGGATAACATCTAATAAAATTCATATGTGCGCTTAGCAGGAGTTATATCAGAGGAACCCATGTTTGGTTGTACTACCATATAATATAGCACTGTCTCTTTAATACTGTAGGGGTATGACTACATAAACAAGAACTGTTAAAATGGGACTCTTAACAGTCAAATTTGCAATGCTTAGGGTTGAATGATTGTTTTGCATGATATGATTCATCATCCACTCTTAGCCCTGTGTTTCAAAACATATCTTCCCCAGAGTTGTTAGAATTCCAGCCTGTGTCATCTCAGGGGATAAAACAAATTGATAGACACCAGGCACATCTACACGTGCCCCTGACTGTGCAGTACCTGGCACTCATTGCTACTACGCAATAGTAGTGGTTAGTGCCTGCCAACCAGGGCTGTCCCTGTGGAGGGTGAATCAGGGTGACCACCCCGGTCCCCATGCTTTGGGGGGCCCCACAGAGCTGGGCAGAGCAGTGGTGGAGTGGAGCTGGGCACAGTGGCTTGCTACCTGCCACCACCGCCTCCCAGCAGCAGCTTCTTCAGATCGAGGGCCTGTGGGATTGGAGCAGGGGTGGCCCCATACCCTGCTTGGGGCAGCTCTGCCACCAACGCTATGTTGCTATAGCAACGAGTAACTTTGGCGTAGCTCGTCGCTGCGGTGACAGAGCATCTCATGTAGACACACACACCTAGTAATAACTTACTTTTACACTGACTTAAGTAATGACTTTTTAATGAATTATTTTCATGTATATACAATGAAACAATTACAAGAGATGCTACACTTCCAGGAGCTCCAATATGTGAAGTAAATTTATTATACTGAGAGAGTTCTTCTGAGGAAGAAGGAGATTCAATACAGTTTATAAATAGTTTATATATAGCTAAAATAAACTAATGAAACACTTTTAAAAAGTGCTCAAGTGACTTGAGAGCCTTAGTCAATCACGTATTCAAACATTACTTAGAAGCTGAAATCTCATTGATTTAGTGACACTTAAACGCAAAGGAACCAGATTAACAAAGGTATTTAGATACCCAAAAACAGTGTAACCAAACGTTGACAGTGCTTGTGGCCAGCTAATTAGCCCTGCCAACAGATAATGCAACTAGTCTGCCTGAGAAGCTAAGCAAATCAAGTATAGCAAGCAGCCTGCCTTGAGCAGCACTGCATGCCTGAGTGTGCTGATGCTACAAAGATAATAGCATTAGACTTGGCCAAAGGTATAGATAGGTGCCTAAATGGACTGGCAGAAGTTTTTTAGAAAAAAATTCCTATTGAGTTTAGTGGGAATTATGTACCTAACCTTCTTGGGCACTCTTGCAAATCCCCAATCCCATTGAAATCAGGTATCCTTTTGCACTTAATCTGTTTAGATGCTTAGTAAATCCCAGCATTTTAGGCTCCTAAATACCTTTGTAAATCTGGCCCTAAGTCTCTCTTAAAAATGGGATTTAGGCTCTTAGGTCAATTAGAGTAAAATTTCCAAAAGCCTCTGTCATGACATGGAGTTTCCCTATACACAGCCTGATTCTAATTGCTCATTGGTAAATCAAGAGAATACATCAGGAGGTAGTCACCAGCACACCTAATATGGATTGCTAATCTTTTTGCAAAGCTTGAATAAGGGGCCAAGTGATTAAATAGTAGGAGGGACTTTTCCTCAATTCATCTGGGTATTGATGAATGTGAGTTCCTTTGAGGAGGTGAATGCTACCGTATTTACTCAAGTCTAAGATGAGGGGTTTTTTCCCTCAGCATGTGGGGAAACCCCTTGTCTTAGATTTGCATACAAGGGGTATGTGTATTGGGGGATGGAGGGGAGGGATGTTGTGGCTCTGATTCTGGCCCTGAGCCTAGGTCGGTACCAGAAACAGGCCTGCAGCACTTTCCTCCCCCTCGTCTCCTGCTTGTCCTCTTTGGCTTCTGCCCCCTACTACCTCCTTGCCCCGTAACTGTCAGGCATATCTCAGCTCTGGCTTAGGCTGGACTCCCTCCTGGGCTTGGAGCACAGGGCAATTCCATCCCTACGCGGGCACTACTGTATTGCCCAGCAAGGGCTGTGCTTCCACGTGCTGTGCTCAGTAAGGAGATGGGGAAAGGGAAGGGAAAAGTCTTCAGGAAGTTGGAGAGGTGGGTTTCAGGGGAGGTGTGCTGGTGAGGGGGGAGGGGGGGGCCAGGAAGGCTTCAAGAGTAAGAAGTGGGGAGCAGAGGGCAAGGGGACCATCTGGCTCACCCCAGCCATTGCTTTCCCTGCAGTAGCAGTTGCGGGAGGGGTGCAAACTTAAGACAACCTTCCAATAATCAGATCCTATACCTGGAAAATTATAACAAATTTATCAATTTTCCATGTATAGAATGTAATTATTGGACCCTTAAACTCAGGGTCATCTTAGATTTGAATAAATGCAGTAGTATTTTTCTTTACATTATTGACATTTCACATTGCCTGGAAAAATCATGGCCTTACTGTATAAAATATCGGTCAGTGCTGTGTTCATTAAAACACCCGCCACAGATTTATCTTCTGTGTGTACTGGGAACAAAAGTGTTCCTGGGAGTCTAGAAGAAGGGTGCCAGAAACGTAGGTGTACTTCTGAGCGCAGTACTGAGGCAGTGTTCTTTATTCATCTGTACTCCAAGAAGCTGGAAAGCACATGAAACTGGAAGTACTCAGATTTTCCCATCTGTGCACATGTGCTTAGCTGGTGTTAAATTATCAGTGTAAGGGCCTAACGGCTTCATAATATACAGAGAGAGAGAGATTCCCACAGACCTTTTTTTTTTAAATTGAAGCCAGCTGAGTAAATTCATAGAAAGTTGTAACAGGACAAGTGAAATGTATACCCACATTCCTTGGGAATACAAATGCCTTTAACACATACAGTATTTTATGTGAAATTTATTCTAGAAGACACCATAACTATATAACTTTTTCATCACTATGTTTTAAAACTATCACTTTCAAATGAAATAAGGTGACATAAAAAAAGACAAAACACCTGATATTCCTCTCCCAGATTTAAGAACAAAAAAAGGGGTTAATTTCTGACTTACTCTGGGTCTCTCTTCAGATTTATTACTAATTACAGAATGACTTTAAAATGTAGCTCCAGTTTAAACTACTGTGGGTGAAAACCAGCTGGAATGACTTAATTTAGGTTCAAATCTAGTAACATCTTGCAGTTATTCTCTCTTTAGTCTCAAATATCCTTTCAATTAGATTATGTTTAAATAAAAATAAAATATTTTCTTATTTGGCAATGAAGACTGGTAGGGAATAGTGTAGGCAGACTTCTCCGTGCTGCTCTCCTGTGTTACATCAGCTCTCCTTAGCTTTGTTCTTCTGACTTGAGAAGGATGGTCTTGTGGGTAAGGCAGTAGACCAGCAGTTCCCAATCTGTGGTACACGTACCACCATTGGTACACAGATAACCTGTCAGTAGTACTCATTAACAGATTGATTATAGTTACCTTATATGACAGAATTTGCTGGTGGTACTTAAGGTTGTATCAGTTTAAATTGGTGGTGCACAATCTGTCAGAGTTTAGGAACTGCAGCATTAGACTGTAACTCAGGAGATTAAGGGTCAGCTTCTGGCCCTGCCACAGACTCTTAGTGTGATCAGTCTGCTGAGGATGTAAACTGCCAAAGCTCCCTGTTGTTGTAGCTCATGTTTTTAGTTCTGGAGGTCTCCAGATCAGTTCCCCATGTGCTGGCCAGGATGGTGGGTGTTGTACTATTATCTAATAGTTTATACCAACCAGGGTGCTGTGAGATCCTGTCAAGGGTGCTGTGGGGTGTCATGCAATGCTAACAGTCTGAGGTGTAAAAACATACTTCACAAGATAAGTCCAGAGGCCATGTCCAGATGTGCAGGAGCACGTGCTTGCAGCAGTAAAAATAGTAGCAGCACAAATTTGTGCCACTTTTTGCTGCAGTGTACACCCCTGCATGTGCACTGTGGGGAGGAACAAATTGTCCTACTTTGGAGCAAACTGCCCTTGCCCAGCTCCTGCTGGCTTTCAGCACACTGGAGGAGCTGGGACACAACTATACATGTGGAAACACTCTGGCTGGCAGCCAGCATGTCTCCTTGGAGGACTGAGGCTCTGAGTCTTCTGGCGCATGTTCCTGTTGCACATGCCACGTTGCTTTTTTTCTGGTGCATTTTTTTTGGTTACCAGGATTTCCCAGTAGCACATTTTGGCCCCACACTGCCAAGTTGCAGCACAGGACACATTTTAACATTGCCCACATGAGATTTGTGGTGCCTCAAAGAGATTTGCAGCTCCACAAATGGCACATATTTGCATATCTGAACATGGCCAGAGATTTCAAATCAGAATCATTAGCAGGAAAAACATTTTGACCGATGGTTGTGGTCTTTCTAAGTTCTTTGCAATAGAAGAATTGCTCTAGTATTTTTCCATAGTTAAAAAATGAGTAACAGCTAAGAGCTGGCATTTTCCATTAGGCCTTGAGCCTAATGAGGGATACTTTTATTATAAAAAGGTTGAGAACCACTGAGCTATAAAATAATGCTTTCTGGTCTTTCTCTTCTGCCTTTTATTTAGCCTTGTGAAAATCTGGGAGCCAGACCTCAGTTTTTGAATCATTGGAGTAATTTTGGTTTTGGAGTAATACAGTTCTTAGAGACTGTATTTCAGGTTCCCCCTTTGTAAAATCAGGGAAATCAGCTGAATCTGAAATTAATGAGATCCTCTGCAGCATCTTCAATGAGCCCTGCGTCAGGCCCAGTACTGCTCATTACACAGGAGCATTGTAAAGATAAGGTCAGTGATGTTTGTGAAGGACTCAAATAAGTACAGAAGAGCTGGCATACGCAGATTGAGGCTGAATAAGAATTAATGATGTGTGGAGTAGAAGAACTGGGATCCTCCTTTGAATAGATACTACCTACTTTGCAGTTTTCTTGTGAGCTGGACAAAGGCTTACTCCAGCTGAGATGAGACCCTCACTCTGAAGTCATATGCATGACCTAAACCAAGATGTGATTCCAGGATTTTCAGAAGTGAACCATTTATACATCCATTTTGAAGTAATGCTGTGCTAGTAATTTATTCCTCTGACGCGATATATATTAAGGGAAATTTAGTATTGTAGGGTCCGCTTGAGCTGTACATGTATCAAAGGTTGAGATTTAGTCACGGAAACTGTGAATTGGCTTTTTGATGCTCATGACGCACCTTGCCACTCAGGCAGCAGAGTACGTAGGATCAGGGTATAAACCAGAGCTGCTGGCCTAAGAGAAAATGAAGGCAGTGGCACTCCACCAGAAAACTCTGCTGAGGAAGAGTTCCCTAGTAGGGCAGCGTAGTGAGGAAGGTTATTGTTGGCACATAGAAAAGAATCGGTACATTAGGCCTCCATATTACACCTCCCAGAAGTCAGTGCTCATCTTATTTTTGCATCCTTTCACACTGTGTTAATGTGTCCCATATGGTTTATGAGTTTAGGACCTAGTCCTGTCTGGTGCTGATCTTGGCTTTAACATGGTATGAAGGAGTTCAGCACTAGCCTGGTTGGAAAATAATGATGAAACATTTCCTAATGTCCTCATTTGCATATTATTTGAAGTAGTAACGAGCCAGTTTGATGTTGATAATGTTCCGACAGGACCAAGGCAGCCTGCCTGCCTGCCTGCCTGCCTGGGTCCCTGCTGTGTCACCCACTCAGCAATTCAGCATCCTACCAAACAGACAGCAACTTAGGCAGGGACTCGCAGCTACTAGGGTGCATGGCTCCAGGCCAGCACCAGGTGGACTGCTCCAGAGCTAGGGCTACACCCCCGCTCATGGAAAAAATGATATTTTCTTGGCTTTCCATCTAAATGAGACTGAAGCCAATTTTCAGAACACCCCTCAAAATAGCTACAGGTCTCCCCTCCACTCTAATCAGCACTGCCTGCCCACAAGACGGAGCCTTTACTCTGCATTTCAGTGGCAGCAGGATCCCAGCCCCTACCCTTTGCAACAGGGAACGTGGGATGCATTTGGCACCACTCCCTCGCTGCTCAGTGCCACAGGCTTTTACAGTGTTGTAACAACAACAGGAATCCCATTTACAGTCGGAAGAGGCTGACTATATTTCCCCAGCATTCAACTGGACAAGACAGGTGAAAGTGGGGAGCCTGGGGTGGGATGTTGCACTTCTTTCCCCCTACATCAATCCATCCCCTCACTTAATCCTCCCCCTCAGTTTTTACCAGTCTCATAACTCCTGCTGCTTTTCTTATTCCTGTCCCTGCTTAAAGAAGCAGCTCCCAGAGGAGCCTTCTTGCTCCTCCTGTGAAAATGCGAACGGCAGCCACTGGACTACATTCTTTGCTCTCTTGAAAAAACAAAAGCTGTGGGGCTTGGAGCCATCTCCCGTCCCTTCCCTTCCTACAGGAGCATTGGCCCTTCGTAGAGGTCCCTTGCCTGATGATGCGTAAGTGGGAAAGAAAAGCTCAGCATTTCAGAGCAATTGTAAATCTGGGACCAAATTGGCCTTGAATCTGGGTTTAAAAGACTTAAGCCATATGGGATTAGCTGGACAGTCCCTCCAAAGGGAGATATCCAGTCACCCAAACCCTGAACATTATGAACAGTTTTTATAGTGAGGACTGAAATATTTTTCAGATGGTGTTCCCTTGCTTCTTGTTCAGCGATAAGAATTAAGAGGGTTGCAGGGATGGTTGTATTGGCTGTATGCTGGGTTTGCAGCACAGCTCTGTCAGTACAACTCGGTTCTGATCAGCAACTCTCAGGAGCAAAATCTGTCATTTATGCTTTGTTTTCTAACCATGAAAAATATTTACTAGAGACTGAGTACAAGTTGCCAAATTAACCCATTGTTTTGCCTGCTATTGAGATAGTTAAGAGGATTTCCTAGTACACAAAAGCAGACCAGTCATAACACACGCAAAGCACATAAAAATAAAAACTTATGCAAGTGCAGGAAGATGAGCAGCAATCCTAAGGCAGTCGATGTTGGCTCAGTAACAGGGTCACTGGGTTGCACAGCCTGTTTTTGTTTTCAAATGAAATATTCCAAAATACTAATGACGTGGAATTCTTTAACCCCCAGTTATTTGTCATGCTGAAAATGTACAAGCAAGAAATACAGCAGCTTCACAAAGTTCGCAAATTGCTAACCTCCCACCAAGTTTTACTTGAGACACCATAAAAATGGATTCTCAAGGTTATCGGCATGTGAACAGTAAACAGCACAAGAATGCAAGGTTTTGGGTGGAAGATATAGCTAAAGCATTTGCCAGCAAAGCCTTGGAGGAGGTTAGGTTTGAAGCTTTACAAAGATAAGCAGCCACGGCAGCATTTATATTTACAAGTAGCTACCAACCCACTTTCTTCTCCACAGATTCTCCTTTGGCAATGAAACAGTTTAGTAAAGACAAGAAATACGAGCTGGATCGACACTCTTTAAAATATATGTCTAAGGGTACTCCTATGATATTTGGATCTGATCTTTAGCTGGTATCAATCAGAATAGCTCCACTTACATCAGTGGATATGCTTCCTTTTTTTCCTAAAGCTTCTTTATAGAGAAGTGTGGAGTATATGGATGGTGGCATACATATACTTTGTATGTCAAAATCCCTTTAAAGGTGCAGCTTCAACTTTTCTTTCTCTCTCTTTCTCTCTTTGTGACATGTTTGTTCTGAGATCACCTTCCAGGCATCTTACATTAAAGTATATGTGACAAGCACCAGATCCACTTTCATGCAGCTGTGCCATATGTTAGTTTTCATACTAATACACTGTTACAGTTCTACTGAGTTCAGTTATCTAGAGATCAGATTCACCACATGTTCACTGTGTTCTTTGGCTACCAGGTCAAGAGTGATGGGAAGAGCTGAAGCTTGTATGTTAAGAATTCCTATTGACTCCATGAAACATGCTCTTCATATTTAGGAAATTAAGAGAACCATTTTTCCAGCTTCCCTTTATATTTTTTTTTGTCAGAGAGTCTGACCACTTCATTAAGATTTAAGACTAAACATACTGTTATTCTATGAGATAGAGTCACTGTCCACCACCAGGAGATAATTTAATGTTATTTGATACACTACCTTACTTTGTGTATCTCTACTGTTCTTCATGCAGAAATCATCCTCTAACTCATTCTTCTGTCAAGAGAAAGTTTGAGCCACTGACAGAGCAATTTCAGCAACCAGAAGTAATAATTAAGGGGCCGACTCACTGTGTGCCAACTAACAGTGAGATAAATGGAAATCTGGGGTAGATTCAGACCTACCTTACAGGAGGGCAAGGGCCAAATCCTCCTTACAATTTTAGGCATGCTGTTCCCACTGACTTCAGAGGAGCCTGTAAATACCTATGACAGATCAAAATTATAATGCTATGCAATGTTAGAGCAGCGATTCTCAATCAAGATGCTGTGGCACCCTGGGGTACCTTGAGATCCTTTCAAGGGAGCTGTGGGTTGCAATACAATGCTGTCATTGTTGATATGCAGACATGATTCACAAGATAAACCAAGAATTTTTAAACAGGAATCCATACTATTAAAACCAGTCTGACCCGTTGTGGTCTTCAATGCATTCTTTGCAACAAGAGAATTGCTCTGTTATTTTTTCTGTAGTCACAAAGATAAGCAAAAACTAAAAGCTGGCATTTTCCAAAGGGTGCCTTGAGTCTAAAAACACAGAGAACTATAGGGCATCTATCTATACACGTGCTCTGGACTGGAGGGAGAGGGGGGTTGCTCTCGGAGCTGATGAAATTAAAGCACCCACAGTGTCACATGTATTCAGCATCCCATACTTCAAAATGGTGGCGGGGCACTTTAATTAAAGTTCTTTGCAGGATAGAGGAAGAAAACCTCAATCATCAAACATTTTCTGTAGTACTGTTCCTAGTCTTTGTCAGAGATGAAATTCTGGCCGTGGGGACCACAAGCTCTTCAGTCTTTCACCAGTTGCCAGAGTCCTTCTTGTAGCCACAGGTTTTGCTTCCACTCTTGGACCTGGGATTATGCACAATGTCTTGCGTCTTCCCCCAGTGATAAACAATGGCTCTCCCACCAGACTGAGTTAGACCCAAATTCTGATTCTCTTGAATTCAGAAGAAGGTTTGCAGTTGTCTTCACAAGGAACAGGGTTTAGCCTTTGAAAAAGAAATACCTCTCCCTAGAATCGACTTTGTTTACTAGCTGACAGACAGACGCAGGGTATGCTCTTCATACCTTTTCTTATCTTTGCAGTTATCAGGAGACACCATGCATCTTCTTCTCACATGTTGCTGATAGGCTGAGCCTTATAAAGAAGAACATTGGCATCTCTCTGCCCAGGTTACGTCTGGTTACCTTGATACAATGAACTTTTGCACAGGAGAAAATACATGCCATTCATAATCTAAATATTTGAGAATATCATCTTTGTCTCTAACATTAGTGCACGTAATAAACTTTGAGTTCTTAACCTTTTCTGAAAATAATACCAAGGCCTGAATCCTGAGGCTGATTTCTAGTTACTCATTAGTAGATCTGACCTTTCTTATCCATACAGACATCTGACGGAGGGCTATACAGCTGTCAGTATTATTAAACTGAATTTGGGTAAAATTCTTCTTCTCTCTCTCTCAGTGACATCTGAGCATGAAAGTTATTATCTGTCTGTCTTAACAATTTTTAAAATCATGGACTTGAGGTATATTTTGAACACCTCCAGATTTTGAGGGTTCCCAGGTATTTGTTTGATTTCACATCTTCTGTCCATTGTGTATTAGCTTCTTGTCACCATTGTATTTGAATGTATTTGAATGTATTAGCACCAGGCCAGTCTAGGACACACGCTGCACCTGACACCAGCCCCGTAGCAGCCAGGTAGGTGCCACATGCGGCATGGGTCTCAACCTGGCTGGACCAGATGTTGTGTGGGGCACACATCCTGGAGTAGGCAGGGAGCCACTGTGTGAGGTGTACATCCTGACCT
Organism: Caiman crocodilus; assembly: GCA_030014935.1. Lineage (NCBI taxonomy): Eukaryota > Metazoa > Chordata > Crocodylia > Alligatoridae > Caiman > Caiman crocodilus. The sequence goes on from JAGPOW010003316.1 coordinate 179,531,538, forward strand.
GTACACATGGGTGTAGTCTGGTGCATGTTGTGTGTGGGTCCCCTCTGGACCCAGAGACAGTACTGGGAGCTGGGTACTGCAGCTCTGTAGACCAAATCTTGCCCAAATTCACATTGATAAGTCATGCTGTTATTATTCCTGTTTAAGATAATACGATTGATTTCAAGAATGATTGGAAATGGAAAGTTTCCAAAGCCCAATAGAAACCCTTTTGGGAATGTGCTTTAACTTCATGACGTGTAATAAAAACAAAAATGCAAAAGGCATAAGGGGAAGCAATGTAGGTGAGTTATCAAGGCTCCCCAGGGTTCTCCATCTTGGCCTATAAGCAGCAAACCAACATCTTCGCCACTGTGAGTATAATATCCCTCCTTTTTAAGGTATTAAGACTAAAAGCACTGACTTGGCACTACCCCTGTTGACTGGCTTGTTGGCCTCCTTCTACAGTCATTGATTTGGGCTATGGTAAGAATAGGCATCAACTCAAAGGGAGCCAAAAAGCTCATACTTCCTACAATAGTTTCTTATTCCCTAAGGCCAAGATCTACATACGTAGATGCCTGAAGCTCCTAAACTCATACTTAGACATCTAGGCCAGGGACAGAAGTTACACATAAACCAGTTTAAGTCATCAGAAAATGGTTTAAACCTGTAACAGAATAGAAGATCAGTGCACATAAAATAGTTTTTAAAAGGGCTGAAACTGGTTTAAGATAAACCTGGTTGAATGTAGTATCATACTTAACTGATTGGGGTCAAACTGGTTTATGAAACTTCTGTTCCAGACTCTTCCTGGTTCAAGTTAAATCACAGTCCCCCAGCATCCCAGCTTGCTCTACAGCCCTAGGCTGGGCTGTGCTATCTGCTCCAGCAGAGAAGGGTTGGGGGTGGAGGAAGGCAGGGACTGCCCCCCCACCAGGCAAATCCCAGTTGGGGTCTGGGGCCAAGGAGGTGGGTTAAATTTCCCTTTCCCAGAGTATAGCGGTGCCCTGCCCTGCTAAAAACTTACTGCTGGCTGCAACTGTGGACTACAAATCCCAGAGGCACCTGGAAGCAGAAAGAGGAAGTAATGAACAACCCTGCAAAGTCCTGCAGCTGTGATTGTGGACTGAAAATCCCAGATACCTTGGGGGCAGCAAGAAGAGGAAGCGAACACACAGCCCATGCTGGCTGTGCCAGAGAGCTGTGCTCTAGCGCCCCCTCACTTCTGGTGTGAGCCACTGCAGGCATGTGGCTGCATTTCCTGACTCAAAAGTGAAGGTCTGTCCAGTTGTTTCTCAGTTTAATCTCTCCATTTTAGACTAACCTGCAAAGACTGAACTGATTCAGCTTCGGGCATTTTGACTATCTGTATTTAGCCTTAGATAATAGTCTCATGTTTGAAATTGATGAACAGTCAGTAGTTTCCACAGGTTCTCACTGGCATCACTGGAAGACTGCAGACCTTACACTTTTAAATACAAAGCTCATATATGTGTTCTTAAATTGAGAAAATATATGAAAGCCCTGATTGAAAATAAATATTGAATCTCAAGTGCCACCCTTATATAGTTACTTTGCAAATGTAAGGTCAATGTAAAAGATTCAAGGTCATGTTTTTACTAGCATAACTAACAAAACCAAAGGAATTACTCCTGCAGAGAATGTAGATCTTGGTAAATTCAATAGAGATTATACTCTAAAATGTTCTTTAGGATGAAAGATACTGTCTTAATTTATGTTATTTTGGGGTGTCAGAAGCCATAAGTGTTCAGTACTCTAGGGTGTCAGGCACACATTAATTTTGTATATAAGCAAATAATCCTTAAGGTTAGTTCCACAGGACAGCACAAATAATTACATTTCTCTCAACACAGGGGTAATGTAAGTAATGCGATCTAGGTTGGTGCAAGCATTCTGGGGATGCAGTTTTAAAAAAGCTGCAAATTCTTGAGGAAGTCCTGTAGCTCAAAAGCGTGCAGATAATGGATTCCAATAATCCAGCCACAAAATGATAATAATGAATATACATATTTCCTTTAATTGACTGTGGATTATTTCAATTATCCTCCCTTCTAAAAGATGTTTGTCACTCTGATTAGTTTCCCTTTGCATTTTCTAAATGGTTCAGTAAACTTGATGCTGTCCACAGTTCTTCTCTATGAAGCAAGACAAAAGTACATTGGGTGGAATTGATTTTTGTCTTAGTATTTTAAATCCGCCAGTTAAAAAAGCAATATAATCATAGATTCATTGAGAAGTGGGGCTGGAAGGGACCTCTATAGGTCATCTAGCCCAACCTCCTGCCTGAGGCAGGATCATCCCTATCCAAACCGTCCTATCTAAATCCATTGTTTTACCTTTTAGCAACACTGCACAGTCAACCCTGACATGACTCAAGATATTAAATCCTAATTTGACACAGAAAGGGCAAAAGCACTATGGCAGCCAATGTCCTGCTACTAAAAAAGGGTTGTTAACATATAATTGAGAGATCCCAGGAAGAGGGCCATGCCCCCTGCCCACTATAGTCCATCTCAATCTGACCCCCCCTCAGGTAAAAACTCCCACGGTCCCTACCAGTCTGACCAGGGGGTAAAATTCCTTCCAGACTCCAAATATGATGATCAGTCTGACCCTGAAGTTGAGGGGCAAGACTCTCTAGCTGGGAACTTCTGGGTTTAAGTCCCAGCAGGAGCTTCGATACATCCAAGTCAAAATCCCCATCCTTGACTGCAGCCACTACCCAATGCCTCTGAGGAAGGCTGTAAAAAAAGTAGTTAAGCTGTGACAAACTGCCAAGCATAATGGAGAATCAAAGTCATGTTCTGGGCACACTGAAGTCAGGGGAAGCTTTGCCACTGGCTGAAATGAAGCCAGATTTTCACCCAAGGGGCCTGAGGCTGTGTTGTTTTGCACCATTTTTAAACTGGGGTAGCTGACTCACAGCTGGACATGGCCAGCTTCTTCTTCTGGGAAGAATTAGAGCTAACTGGGACTCCCCAAAACATTAACACTTCTCAAATCAAAATCCTATCAAGACAGCCTCGCACTTCTAAGGCCTTTTGCATCTTGCAAATTCCGTGCAGGATTAAGTTTCCTTTGTCAGTCTTGTGAAGCAAGTCAGGACTCAACTAAGTGTTTAAAGAAAAAAACTACAGAGGCAGCAGACACGGGGATGAGGAGAGAAAGGAATGTAGAACAGAAGCACGGCTCTGAATGTGATGGTTCTTCTCACTTGCCTATCAGTCCAGTTCTCTCAGAAATTTAGGCTTGGTCCCCACCCAGAAGTTATATCACCTACATGTCCTAATTTACAAAACTTCACTTCATTGCAATCAATTAATTTCACTTACCATCCTGAGTAGACAAGCTTTTTCACTGTGGAGCAGGCTTGATTTGTTGGAGAAGGAAGAGGAAAGCAGAGAAATTCCCTCAGTAAATGATGTGTTCCTTAGCTTTAACCTGCCCAACAATGAAGTTTATGAGCCAGATCCCCGAATGGTCTAAATTACCACTTTCAATTCGATGAGCTATTCCAGTTTACACCAGCTGAGAATCTGGGGCAAATCAGTGGATCTTGCTTTGAAGTAGACAGAATACTGTCAGTTAACACCTGGCCCTGTCTTTGTTTCATAGTTTCATAGTTGTCAGGGGCTGGAAGGGTCCTTACAAGATCATCGGGTCCAGCCCCCCTGCATTTGGGCAGGAAAGACCCCTGGGGTCAGATGACCCCAGCAAGGTGGGCGTCAAGACGCATTTTGAACATCGCCAGTGTACCACCTCTGGGGGGAGCCTGTTCCAAGCACTCACTTGTAAAGTTCTTCCTTACAAGTTCATATCCTTTCATGATGCATGTCCTTTCATAAGATCTATGAAGTGAGCTCATGCTCACAAAAGTTTATGCATGTCTGCTTTAGTTAGTCTGTAAGATTCATGTCCATTCTGCCCCTGTGTGTTATTAATTGCAATTTACATAATGACAGGTTGGCATAATGCTGAACACTTTGTGTGTGTTTTTGTTGCAGCTCTTATGCCATTCTTCAGATTTCTATGAACAAATCTGTGCTCATAATACGGGCAACATTCCTGCCTCTGGGATAACTTTTCACTTTAGCTTAATTCACTATAGTTCTGTTTCCATCTCCCTCTATCTTTGTTCCATTTCTAAAGAAATGGCAAAACTCTATAGGGCAAAATCTTGCCTTGCACTGGGCTTTTTTCTTCAGAAGTGTACATTTCTATTGCATAACTTGCACTGGGGTCCTGTGTAGGATTCCTGTTGAGCTCAGTGAAGACATTCATAGAGTAGGATTTGCTGTAGGAGACAATAAGGCTGCCTTCCTTGGGTAATTTAATCATCTGCAAATTCCCATAGTCTCATAGGCACTCAAAGTATATATGGCCTAGAGGAGCAAGTGTCCATTTTTTAATTGCCAAAACTGAGAATTTAAAATGGGACTTTTCAAGTTGGGATTTTTGCTTTGTTTTTCACAGCTGAAAACATTTTATCAGAGACTTCCTCAGTCACATCGATGATGACATTTTTAACATTTACTTATCTCAGTCAAGGCCACCAAAATCATAGTATCATAGTACCTAGGGTCAGAAGGGGCCTAGAGCAGACCATCTAGTCTGACCCCCCGCCAATGGCAGGAACGAGTGCCAGGGTCACAGGATCCCAGCCAAATGGAGGCCCATGGGTCTAAATCATGGCCCGTGAGGCTGAAAATTCAGTGGTGGGGCAAGCAGCCGTGACATAACCACCATGGTTGCTCTATAGCAGCATTTCGTAACCCGTGGGTTGTGACCCAAAGTAGGTCACAGAACTATATGAAAGGGTAGCGAACACCTTTAAAAATGGATTCTCTTTTAAAGGAGAAAACTGTGGGAAACCATAGCTTTTCTCTTGCAGGCTGGCAGAGTTTTAGACTGTGAGGGGCTGCTTGGGGACCCCCATTCCCTGCACATGCCCCAATATACCCACCTCCTGCTACACACACCAGGGGGTCATAGGCAGGGGGCAGCGGGCTGGGAGTGTTGGGCACTGGGTCAGGACTGGCCGTTGATGGTTACAAGTGGGTCCTGGTTCCAAAACGGTTGAAAACCATTGTTATATAGCAATGTGTCAGTGGAGCCAGCACTCAAGGGATTAACGCCACTGCTGCCCACCCTATAGCCGAATTTCTAGGCTGAGATTCCTGTTGAGGGCACCTTTTGGTGGCAGCAGGGTGAGCACTGGCATTAACCCCATCATCCCACCACTGAATTGACAGCTCAAGATCCTCATTAGGTATGCTTTTGGTAGCAGGGCAAGAAGTTGTGGCATGATTAGCATGCGGCTGTTAATACCATTGCTGTTCACCCCACTATCAGAGGTGTATTGTGTGGCCTGCATGAAGCCCCCATGGTCCAGATCTGGCCTGCCAGCCCAAATGAGTTGGACAGCCCTGATCCAAGTTATCCAAAATTCAATGGGATGGAATCACAGTTGGTGTAAATTGGCAAGATTCCTTTGGGAGTTACACCCACATCAACCTAAAATACTACAGCTATGTATCAAGCTCCCCGTATTGGAAAGCAGAACTTTTAGGACATTTTAGGCACACATGGAACTTGGTTTGACCTTAGAAACACACTTTGAGCGAAAACCTTACTCGGTGTAAGTCATTTCAACTCCAGCTGAAGATCTGTTCCTTTTTTCAGCATTCAAGTGTTCCTATTTCAAAAGCTCAAATTCTGCGTTCCTTGCCATTCTGAATATATTCTCTTACCTGTTTTAGGGTTTGGAATATTTCTATCACTGCAGTCTGAAAGGACTCTTATATTTTCATACAGTAAGTTCTCATGATTAAAGTAAAAGCCTAAAGAACAACATATTGACTTCATATAATGGATACAAAATATTTTTTAATTTGAATCTGTGGTTTGTTTTTTTAATGAAAAGGCTTGTTTTAAAAAATGAAGATTTTAGCAGAATTTTTCTTAAACTTCTGATTTTGACCAAAATAAAAGCAGATTTAAAAATCTGAAACTCAAAATTCATTTTAGTAATGCATTTCCCTTTGTTTTCTTTGTTCTTTTTTCCTCCTCTTTTCCCCAAAATGTTTACATTTTCTCATATAGAAAGAGATAAAGGAAAACAAAGGTGCAGGAGGGAGGGCTGAAAAGAAAGGATCTGTAAGCTTTAGATTTAAAAACAAAAATCCTTTTCTAGCTTGCTAGAAATTAGTTTCTGGGCTTTTGGGGTTTTTTTTTCATTTTCTTTGTGGACAAAAACTCTGAAATGTCCAAAAAATAAGAACATTTTTGAGAAAATGAAAAATTGTAATTATTTATGAAGATTTATCAAAGTATACCTATCAGAGATAGGTATCCAGAGATACTATCCTATACTCAAGAGATTCAAAAGCAACAAGTTTGTTTCTTTTCCATTTTTACTTGAATCTTATTAAATTATGTCATTTTAATACTGATTATTGTATTTGTAACATTATTAAAAGCTCTATTGACTGTCTTGTCTTTATGCATGTATGCAGTCTATACCACATGGCTGCATTGCAGTACTTAAAAGATCAGTGATTGCAGGAGGCAGACTGTATTAAAGCAGGTATTACTGTCAGAATGAAGGGGCAGTGGTTTGAGATATAAAGGGAAACATCAGTTAAATATGGAGGGTCAGAGTTTTACAAGGACAAGAAGTTCGAACTCTGGGATTATTGCTTCCCATTTTGAAGGACTCTGTTGAATATGATTAATATAATTTAACACATGACAGCAAAAGCAGCAAATCACTTGCTTTTTTTTTTCAAACAGCCAGCTTCCAGAAGTGAAAAATGCTTTACTAATATCACAAGTCAGTTGACAGCCAGCATGCAGAAAAATGGCTCTATTTCATTTACTAAAGTAGCTTAACTATCATTCAGTTTAGACTAAACAGTCTTTTGCAATAGTTAGACTCTGTGTTTGTGCAGAACACACTACATTAAACCTTACCTAAATCTGGGTCATAAACTTCCTATCTTATCACCCACTTCTTATCTCTTCCTTTCAGACAAGATAACAGTCTAGTGACTCTTGAGTTATTGGTAATAGTTCATGTTAAGAAAAGAAGATATTTACATGAGATTTTACATAGGAGTAAGATACTTATCCCTAGTTTCAAGAATGTGAACATTTTAAAGGCAATACAGTAATACTTTGCATAATGTCTTTGATGGGAAAACTCTAAGAGCTTGAAATATGTTAATACATTAATATATTCACCACACCCCTGTGATATAGGAAAGTAGAGAGAAATGCATAAAGTATCGCACAGAAGGCTGGAGTTTTAGGTGAAGTTAATAGGAGCTGCAAATGCTCAGCACCTCTGGACCTTGGGTATAGAGGAGGTGGGGATTTGCTCCAGGGCACAGTGTAAATCAATAGCGCAGCTGAGGAAATAACCCAGGAGTCTGGATTCCCAGCCCACACCCAGGAGACTACTCACCCTCCCCCCTCAGCTGTAGTTTGCTTTCAAACACTCTGGTAATACAACACCCTTCTCTCTGGACATACATGAATTTCAAAAGAAGTGGAGTTTGGAGTCAGTTCCAGTGAGATGCCAGACTTTCAGCTGCTTATCAGAATCTCTCAAGTCTGCAGAACTGGCATGAAAATCTCCAGAGAATAGACTTTAACATTATTTCTGGCAACTCCTTCTTGCGTGTAGGCCCAACTGGAAATTTTACGTGAAAATCTTTACTCAAGGCATTTTGCCACTTTCGATTCAGGACAGACATTCAAATATTGAGAACTTCCAAAATGGTGCAGTTTAAATTTGATTCTGTAACAAGGGGAAGAATCAGGGGCTCCCTGTTGAACTGGTTTACCTACCACTCTCCAGACAACTCATTTGGGAATAATAAATGGAAAAACCTTCCTAGATCTTTAGGTCCTCTAGCTCGGGGATGGCCAACCTGCAGCACGAGTGCCACATATGGCACAGACAGCCTCTGCGTATGGCATGTGGCAGATCAGGGAGGGGAGAGGCATGCAGCACAGCAGAAGAGATAACAGGAAGCAAATGGCAGAGCAGGAATTAGGCAAGAAATATAAGGCAGCAGAGCTGGCCTTAGGGATGGGCAACCACACAGGGAGCCACAGTTAGGAGTGCCATGCACGCACCCACACACAGGCCACAGTGCTCTCCCCGCCACACCATCCCACTCTCCTCTCACACTGGAGGAGAAACAGTGCCCAGCCTGGTCTCTGCCTCCATCCACTGCTCAGGAGGAGCTGGGCTGGGTAGTGCAGGCAGCTCCACCTCTCCACCAAACTGTGCCAAACTGTGCCCTGTTTGGGCAAATGGGCGGGGGGGAAACAGACAAAAAACCCCAGGTTTAATTAGGCTACCATTTTCCCTAAGGCCCACACTGCAAGGCAGGAAACAGAAAGCAGAACAGCAGATGTTTTTTTGTTCTCTGCCTAGAGCAGCAGCTCTGGCAGAAGATGACCTGGCACCTGGGGAGGTTGTAGGGCTACCTTGTGGCACACTTGCCCAAAGGGTTGGCCCATACTGATCTGGCTCAACTCCTGCCTGCTCTGGATTGTTCCCTACGTTACACTTTCCAGTATTTTGCCCAGGCTAATTTTAAATCAAACAATGAAACTTCCAAGGCTTCTACCACTCCCCAGAAAAGTCTGGTGTTCAGCCTGCAAGATATCGCAGCAAGGAAGCGTTTCTGTATAGCAGCTCACACTTTCCTTTCCTTTCCTTTCCTTTCCTTAATTTCACTTTACAGCTCCGGCTTAGACACCCTTTATAATGCTAAATAATTAATCTGTCCTCTTTGATTCATGTCTTAGTCAAACTGTACATAGTAGAGCTCATCCTTATGAATCAATCTTCCCCACTGCCACCAGATCAATGATGTTGCTCTTCTCTGAGCTCTCTCTAGTTTGGGGATATTTAATTGGTGGTAAGGTGCCCAGCACTGCATGTTGTATTGCAGGTGGTCACGTTTGAGCTGTTTATGAGCACCTCACAAAAAGAGTATAGCTTTGGGCATAACTGAAGGTTTGGGTTGACCTTAAACATACATTTTCCCTACTGTCTGATGGTTGGATTTTGCTAAAAATTGCCAGGCTAATATTTTTGGTTATTATTCTCAAAAGTAGTTCCCTCCCACTCCCTTTAGAGTGACTTTTGGGGAAAAAAATCTGCCTCTGGAGCTCTGTGTTTATCATGTCTCATTTATTTACAGATCATATGCGGTCACTTTACAGGTAAAAAAATACTAGTAGTTGCTTTTTCCTATCCAGATCTGCTAGCTCTGCAGATTTATCTTGGGGCCTGAAAATCAAGCCAGGTCCGTTCCTCCTCGCACATTATCACTCATACACCTGTCCCAGTCTGTGCTGTAGGTAACATTTTCAAAAACACCAAGCCTGTGTATTCCATCTCCCTTCCATACACGCATGTGCATGCCCTATCCACTAGTTCCCAAATACCAAAAATAAGGCAAAGTAGTCACCTTCAAGCAGCTCTGAGCATATACCAATAAGAATGTGCAGGACAGACAGTAAGCCTAAAAATAGCACTAGGTGCATGGTAAGGGTTGCTTGAAAGTGGCTACAAAGTTTCATTTCTGGGATTTGTCATGTATGGAGTAGAGACAAGTGAACAGGGCATGCTTCACAGCAGCACTTCTAGGCATGGCACTAAGGCTAAGTACAAACAGTCCAAAAGCTCGAGGTTGAATCTTCACGGGTTAAGCAAAGCTGCATAGATTGAACTGATAAGCAAGTGAACAGACAGTCACTTTTGATTCAGAAAATGCAGCCACGTGTCTGCAATGGCCCAGACCAGAAGCCAAGGAGTGCTAGAGCATGCTTCCCTGCTCAGTTGGAGCAGACAGCTTGGGCCAAGCCTCGCCCGCCCGCCCTGCAAAAGAGGGTTTGTGGGAGAGATGCAAAGCATCCTGGGATGCTGGGGAACTGTGAGTTAACTTGATTTGGGAGGGGATCTAGGACAGAAGTTCAGTAAACCAATTTAACCTAAATCAGCTAAGTATGATACTACATCCATCCATGTTTATCTTAAACTGATTTCAGGCAGTTTAAAAGTGGTTGACATGCACTGAACTTCTGTTGTTACAGATTTGAACTGGTTTTTGATCATTTATACTGGTTTATGTGTAACTTCTGTCCCTACCCTAAAGGGCTGTAGACAAGCCATGAGTTCTTTGTCCAGAGTGACTTAGTGCACATGGGACCCTAAGTCATACTGACTTCCAATTGAACGTACAGTGCAAAGTGACTTACCTACTTTTGGAAATGGAATTTAAGATCCCAAAGCAATTGAAAAACATCTGATATGTTTACCAGTACTGCCTAAACTGCCTAAAGGTGTTTTCAGTAGAGCCATGCTTGCAGTAATGGGTGGATTCTTTGGGCCAGATCTGTAGCCGGTTTAAAATCAGCAAACAGTGGAGCTCACTGGAACCAGGCTGCCTTACCCCCAGTGGGAATCTGGACATTGTAATCTTGATTCTGTATTATCTTGAGCTCTGCCTGGGAATATTATGAAAGGTCCAAACACTGGGGACCCAGAACTGCATCAACTGTCAGGCTGGGGTCTTTCTGTCCATCCGTCATTTTGACTGTTGTTCTTTATTGCTTATTTTCTCTCAGCTATACAAATAGCTACAATGCAACTAGAACTGCCTTTGGATCAAATCCTGGTATGGGGGGAGAGTTACATCCACTGTCGTTAGAAGTAGCTTACCATAACTGTCCGGATTCATCTCCTGTGAAACGCTGCTGATTTCCATGGTCAACTGAACCCAGATTCCTTGTTTTCTCAGGAAACTGGAGACTGAAACTAGCACTACAGTGAGAGCAACATGGAGAATCACGTCATTTTAAATCAGCATTTTTTACTTTCAAGTTTTTAGTTACATTCTAATATTTTCCTTAGTTCATGTGCAGGGACAGGAGGTTGTAGAAGCCAATAGAAATTAACATTTGGAATACTGAGGTGAAAATTGCTCAGTATTTTTTAGACAAGTAGGCAATCCTCAAAGTTATGATAAAAAAAATAATAAAGGAAAGAAAAGGTCTGATTTACCTGTCTACTTATTTCTTTAGGCCTAACTCTGATCACCAAGTTCTGTAGACCAGGTGTAAGTTTACCAAAGTTGGTGGCATTGCATCAGTGAAAAATCAGGAGTAACTTTGCTGAAGCCATTGGGTTGCATCAGTGAAGTGAGATCAGAATGAGGCTCACAAAATCTGTATTAATATTTGGATGAAGTATAAGCCAAGAGAGAACTTGGCCCCAAACATTTATTCAAAGATATTTACAGATTTATAAACTTAAAATGAATGCTGTGAGGCTGGCATGTGAAATGTTTCCCTCGAAGTTTTCCCTGGTTTCTGATTTAGAGTTGTTCATTTGAATCTTCAAAAATTTATGTATTTCCCAATGGTGCTTGGTGTGTTTTTGTAATTAGGCATATTTAGCTGTGCCTAGTTTTACTGCTACAGGAAGAATCTCATTTGTCAGCAGTTTTAAGCTTTGCCAAATAAAGGCTTATTGGCAAACTGCATTGAACACTCTGATAATGACCCAACTTTAGAAAACACACACCCCGCTGTGTTGTATTCAAGCCACGGTTCTGTTGAAATAAAAAGGGGAGACAATGCCTGCTTTCAAAACTAGAGGGTCTTTGTATTCTAATAAAAGCCTAAATTAATGTTTTAAAGGTTATTGCTATTTTTTACCAGTTAGCTGGCACTGTTTATAAATCTTGTTTAGACAAGGTCCTACATTATTTCATGGTTCTTAACACATCAGCCAGTATCAGACTACCTTGGATAATCAGTTCCTGAAATTCATTAGTCCAGCATGATAACTCTCTTTTGTTTAATTTTTAGGAGGCTATTTATATGTATTCAGGAATCTATTGCCTGATTCCTGAATACATACAAACATGACAACACAACAGGGTTATGCAGTCTAAAGGGTATATGTTTAGCTTGTGGCAAAAATAACCTCATCATTCCCACATTTCAGGTTGAAGCATCCATGTGAGGTCCTTTTATTAGAGCAAAGTAATAGGAGTTATATATAATTTAATCTCCTTGGCTTCTAATACATTTCCTTCAACTTTTAAAGAGTGCTCTAGGAAATGGAAAAACACACAGTCAGCTCTGAAATTGTACAACACTGATGCAGTAAGACTATAAAGATTTTTTTGCATCTAAATTGCATTTTATGTAGCACTATAACCTTATATAATTCTTAACTCTATAAATCCTAGCTTTGTACCATAGTCTGGCAGTTCGGCAAAGAAAGCAGAGGAATGTTTCCCGCAGTTCATTGTTCCATTAGATTGTGTGGGCTGCACACGAACGTCAGGGCTGTGTAAAGGAACTTAGGCTGAACTTTAAAAACTGTTATTCACAGACAAAGAATTCTCCCTGTCCCCATCTGCAAACCTGATCTTGAGAGACAGCCTTATCTTGGTTCTCTCTCTTTCAGAAAGGGTAGTGGGGAGACAGCCCTTTAAATTCCAAAGCTCAATTTATGTTGCCTTAATTAACCAGTTGAGGTGGCAAACAGGGTAGTATTATTGCTGTCTAACTGTCCAAAACAAAGTTATGATTGAAGGCGCATAGCTAAGTTCAAACTATAGGATGAATCAAGCAAAAGCAACAAGAATTTTCAGGCACTTCCAGCCATGTAAACAGCTGCCACAACTATATGCTATGTAGGGAGATTTGGTAATGCACAGGACTGCTGCAGTACATACCACAAGTTTGTTGGTTTGCCCGGAGTTTGGCCGCCTGTTCTTTCTGTTTTAGGGTCACCATTATTCAACATAAGTCATTTCCACTGTAATGCATAACTCCATCTTTGCCTGTCCCCATCTTGTCCTTACTTTGTTTCTTTGGAGGCAGAGGCAAAGAGGTGTGAAAGCAGAGGAAAGGAGCCTGTGGTTTGAAAGTGGGGGAAAAGAGGGATGGTCATAAAATCACAAAGGGCATGGTCTTTTCAACTGCCTCCCCTCTTTCTATAAGAGGGCTTTCTAATGTAACAGACCAAGATAAGAAGACCAAGATGTAAGAAGCTGACCAGAAGCTAAAGTCACATGTAGTCAGGCTGCAGCTTATGTCTATAGTGCAGTGTGGAGATATTTAGGTTAGCATTGAGCAAGCTGAGGTACTGAAAGCTCAGGTACTTGCCTAATTTATCCTACCAGGAAGCTGGGAAAATTATCCCACAAGAATTGCTTTCAATACCTGAGCTAACTCAATTAAAGTGGAGAGGAGTATTGTGTCTCTCTCCACTGCCATCAGCAATGTAAATGTAGATCCAATAGCATAACTGGGGGGCACCAGCTCTGGGTGCTGACTTAGAAAGCACGCCAGTATGACGCCCCCACCCCAGAGTCTTTGCCACATCTGAAGCAGCCCTGGCACACCCAGCCGTAAATGCGAAGCTGGAGGAGCCCCATGCCATCTGGCTGCAGGAGCTGTATGCTGAGACACAGCAGCCAGATGGCATGGGGCCTAGGAAGCCAGGCTGAAGGAGCCCTATGTTGCCCAATCACAGGAGCCAGGTATGGGGGTGCAGCACCGCCCAGTCCTAAAGGTTGAATAGGAGCAGCTACACCAGGCAGCTATGGGAGCAGGATGCAGAGGCACAGCAGGAGCAAGCAAGGATCTTTGAGCAGGCATGACCCTTCTATGGCTGGGCAGTGCAGGGCTGTTCCTGCTGTGTCCTAGCACCCAACTCCTGCAGTCCAGATGTGTACCTACATGCAGGGGAGCATAGGGCCGTACCAGATGTGACAAAGGAGGACTCACCTTCCCATACGTCTGGAGTTTTGCCGAGAGCACCAGAATTTATAGTTATGCCTCTGTGAAAGCCCAGCCTCAGTAACAGATTTCTAGCAGCAAGTGTAATTAACTATTAACCTGCTGGAGCTTTAGAACAAGGCAGTCAGCTTGCTAGGTTGGCTGTCCCCTAGCTGGCTAGTTAAAAGCCTTGCCAGGCAGCATGTCTGGGGAGCCTTTCCCTGATCATGGGGTCCTGGTGCAGGAGCCTGTGGATTTGTAGCTGCCAGGTAGGGGTGGGTTGATTTACTCCCCCAACCAGCACTTACAAACCTGTGCCGTGGACTCCCTGCTGGCAGTCACGCTGCTGGAGTCTGAGCCCCGATCCCAAGAATTTTGCTTCTTGTCATGCCTACGTCCTGTCTGCCAGCCCCCTCAGAGAGGTATGCCATTGAGCTCCACTTCAGCTCATCTCTAGAGCTGGCAAGAACATGATATTTCCATTTTACAGGAAAATTCTGACTGTTCAAAATTTGGTTTCACTATGATTCAGAAGAAAATTTTTTTAAAATGTCTGTGAAGCAGGAAGCTTGTAATACTTTCATTTTGGAAACGACTGGCAGAAACAGACGGGATTCTGCCCAATTTCACAGCTACCCCCCACAAAATAGCAGCAGTGGGCAACAAGAAATTTGAAAAGAATCTGGCTAATTCAGCAAGTCTGCTGGGTTCCAGGACCTCCCACGCGACCTGCCGTGCGCTGGAGCCTTCACTGGTTTCAGGCTCTTGGGGTGCCTCTTTGCCAAGGCTGCTGGGCTCTAGGAACAGCTGGATCCTCAGGCTGCAGAAGTTGGGAGCCCTTGTTTAAGACTGTCTGTATAGTGGGGCTGCCCCAGAGCAACAGACCCTGGAAGACAGTTAGGGGCCAGGAGACTCACAGGTTTTCATCCTATGGTTCACTGAAAGTGCAACACATTTCCGCAAAAAGTTTTGCTGACAATTAATCAGCCTTTTCAAATGGAAGTCATTTACCTTCAGAAAATGTCCCTTGTGCTTCATTTACCATATGCAAGTTGTAAATTTCTTTAGAAATGTCTTTAGAAATGTATTGGTTAATGTTTGTTGGACTGTCCAACAAAAAAAGTATCTGGAGCACTTTGATGAACAAATGTGGAAAGAAGCTGCTGGCCCAGAGGGATTAATGGATACCCTTACTTCATTGGTCACTTAAGGCAAAGATCTTTCTCTGTGGCGGTCAGAGAGAGGACTGGGAGCAAGGATGTCAAACAGTAGCAGAACCCATGTAGGTCCCATCCAGCCCTCACAAGGTTCCTTCCAGCCCTCCTTTCCCATAATTTAGTTTTCTTTTGAATAATTTTAAACAAAGTTTTTTTAGCTTCTGTTGTTGAAGAGTCCTGGCTCTTGATGATAAGGAAGTCAGCAAATTACCAGGTAATAAAATGTGTAACAGAGACAGCACTAAAATAAAGGGAGAAAATAAAAATAGTGTCATGAATCACAACCTTTTCAGGGGAAGCTTTGCCTCAGGACTCCCCAGAAAGAAGCCTTATTTGGTCTGTAGGTCCCCCGGAAGCCAGTCCTGGTGTGACTTCACAAGGGACAAGACTCAGGTTTGAGACCCTGGCTCCTCTTTGTCCCTGACTTTCCTGGTGATTCATAGCACACCTGCCTCAGAGAGCTCCTCTTTTGGTCTGCTCCCAGAAAGGGGGGTGTTTTCCTGTTCAAAAGGCAGAGAGGGTCAGGGGGCCAAGTGTCCTAAACAGTGCGCTAGACTGCTTCACTCCTAGTCTTTATTGTACCATTCCCATTCCCTTTACTCTGCCCTCCCTGGAGTTATTCTTTTCTCTCTACTCATCCTCCATGGGACTACTCCCTTCTCTCTCCGGTAATCTGTGCTCCCTGGGACTGCCTACCTCTCGGAAACTCATTCCTTCTCCCCAGGCACAGTCAGCCACATACAATAAAACAATTACAAAAGTATAGTACTAACACAGGAACTAACATACACCCAATAAAATTCAACCTAATGTCATGGAGAAATAACCAGGAGGCAGTCTCTACAGCTTGCTGCCAGGCCCCGGCTTCAGTTTCCTCCTGGGAGCAAGTATGTATATCAACTTGTGCTCGTATTGAGTCCCAAAAGCCTTAGCGACACGTAGGGGGTGCACGCGGGTGCGTGTGCACCCCCTGAGAGTGGCGATGCACCCCCTACCGGCAGCATCTATGGGCAGTCCCTGATCGCCGCTGGCTGCTGCCAACGCTGCAGGCAGCACCTGCAGGTGGTGGCCGAGCGCCAGTCAGCACTCACCACCCCTCGCCACCGACGCTGCTGTGGCCACCTGCGGGAGCTCCCCACTCAGCCCACTGCCAGCACTGCCGCAGCTGCCTGCAGGAGCTCCCCTCTTGCGGCTGCCTTGTCCCCCGAAGATTAGGGGCTTCTACGTTTTCCACGTATGATTACCTAAGTGTGTAGGCAGCAGTGCATATTCAGCCTTTCAAACATATATAGTTAAAACATCTATAGCTCTCGAAATTTGGGAAAATATATTGAAAATGTATAGTCCAAAATATGGCCAAATTGCTCTTGTGGTCCATCAATGAGGCTATGTGGCTTTCTTTGGGTTAATTACCAGTAGATGATTTATGTTTCCCCGGTTTCCCTGGTTGCCTCTGGTTACTGCCGCATGTATGATGTATCGCATTAATGGACTCATCTCGGCACCCTGAAACCTAACTGCATGTACAACAGGGTGAAGTAAGGACAGAGTGACATTAAAGAGAGAACATGGAATAAACTTTAAGTTTTCATGTTCTTTGTGTCACTTGCAACCTTTATGTACCTGATTTTTTTTTTCTCAGTAACTACTTCATATTAAACATCTGGAAAGTCAATTGGAAAGGCTTTTATATTGGTTTAGCCTGAATGAGTAATGAATGATTCTGACCCTCTGGTCACTTTTGGTTAGTTTTGGCTCAGTTTTTGTGCTGTTTGGATCTACATAAAGCAGAGATCGGATAAAATGGGTCAAACTCAACATAAAACAGCCTTTTGAGATCAGTATTACCATTAGAATATAGTTCTGTAATACAGTAATCTCTTTTGCATCCATATTGACAAAAGGACCTGTTCTGAGGCAATTGTATTTGCCAGTCAGAGAATTGGGAGATTGGATGCCTTGCTTTCATTTCCAGCTCCAGCTTTGGCTGGACGAATAACCTAGTCTCCCTGAACCTGAATGGATAGTAATGCTTCTCCTGAATAATTCTACATAATGGGGAAATCAGCGAGGGTAAATTAGTGATAGTAACTTGCTTTGTGGTTCTTTATGTATAAGTTAGTACTGTAGACTTAGTAGAATATTTAGCATTATATGTTAAATACCATAAGTGTGCTCAGAGCCATTTATTATATCAAAGATAACAAAGTTCATTCTTCATAGTAATTAGGGTTAAGTTACACATTACATTTAAACTATCTCAAAGTTATGCCACGTCAGGCAAGGGTTAATTCCAGGCCCTGCTATCTAGCTCATGTTAAGGCAACTTTATTCTGCTCCATGGAGATAAAATAAACAATTTAGAGTCCTCTACCATCCCAGGATGCACTACTCCCAGCCCTCCCCCCATCCACCTAGAACAGGAATCGAACCCAATTTTCCTGGCTCCTAGCCACACTTTTGCTTGCCAACCTTCTAGTGGCAAGTTAAAGCTGTGCAGGCAGGAAACAGTATTAACTCTTAACATGCGACTGCTCACAGCACATTCTACCTTTAACACCACTTAACGTTCCCCAGAGTCAGTATGGTCTAAGTGTAATGTGTAAGTGCACCCTTCTATCTAAGGTCTTTATCATGCTTCACTCAATGGAGGTGCAAGGGACAGGGTAGAAGGAGCTCACTTTGTGTGCCTGCTTAGGACGAAGATGCAGACACTATCCTAACATTCGAGATCACACAGACTCTCTCATTAGGCAGTCCCCAGAGGGGCAGAAAGGGCCACTGGCAATGCGTAGGGGGTTGCACATGCACACCCTGAGCTTGGTGGTGCACTCCCTGCAAAAAACACTGCCAATGCTGCCAGCTGCGCCTATGGGCAGTCGCCGCTCCCCAACCCCTCTCCAGAGCAGCGGTTCCCTCTAAGGAGTAGCGGTCTGTGAACATGCTGCTTTGGTCCATGAGCGCACCGTTTTGGTCCCGTCTCCCCCTTTCAATGCAGTCCACTGGTAAGTGACCCACAGAAAGGTAAAATTGATGCTGTGGCCTAGCCATGAGCCAGACACAATTGACTGGTAAAATTGATGCTGGGGCCCAGCCAAGGGCCAGACACAGTAAATTGACAAAACTGAAAGGGAGGCCCAGGACCAGCGTGGGACACTTACTGACAGCAAGCTCCTTACACCTTGTGCAGGGCAGGCAGCAGCTCCTCGCTGAGGTGAAGCAAGGCAGAGATGGGGGCTGGGAGCTGGTGCAGGCTCCACTGGGTCTGGGAAACTGCTCCACAGGCTCTGCTGGCTCCAGGGAACTGCTCCACTCCCCAGCCCTGATGCCATGTGCCTCCTCGTTCCCTGAGGCAATGCAGGGGTGCGGAGCAGGTCCCTGGATCTGGTGGAGCTTGCAGAGCAGTTCCCTGGAGCCAGCAGAGCCCGCACCAGCTGCTAGCCCCCATCCCCACCTTGCTTCGGGGAGGAGCCGATGCCTGCCCTGCATGGGGAATTAGGAGCTTACCTTTGGTAGGTGTCCCACGCCAGCCACAGTGCCTCTGCCCTGCTCCATGCCCAGCTCCTCTCCAGGCAGGTGCACAGCATTAGAAAGTTGGTGCTAGGCAAGATTTTTACTTGTGCACTCGTGCAGCTTAGAGGGAGCCTTGCCTCTCCTCCCTCGCCGCCAACACCACTGGCAGCATCTGTGGGCAGTCCCCGATTGCTGCTGGCCAGTGCCAATGCTGCCGTCAGCATCTGCAGGTGGTTGCTGACCGCTAGTTGGTGTTCGCCACACACACACTCCCACTGTTGGCACTGCTGCAGCTGCCTGCAAGAGCTCACCGCTCACCGACAGCACCACCGCCTACGGGAGCTCATCGTGCCCCCCAGCCTCTGGGTGTACACGGTGTTCATGGGTTAGGTAGTGGCACTTCCCTCCTCCTGTATCACTGGTTTATGCAGAGGAGAGTAGATTTCACCTGGTAAAAGACTCCTTCTGCACATCCCGTAGCTCCCCAAGATGTCACCATCCTTCATACAACATCAAAACCTTTCCACAGTTCATTAAGCCATCCCGTTGAATTCTACAGTAGACCTACTGTTTTCCATGAATGCTCGAGACCCTTTCCATCAAAGTGTTCTGTGAGTTGGTGTGTAGCTTAACTGGCTGTATCCTCAGTGAAGCTCTGCGCACTTTGCAGAATCAGGCCTTTATTTGGTACATGTATTTTGGTAAGCTGAACAACATGCTTCCTTACCAAGTGCATACAAGAATTACACAGGACTATGCAAATAATCCTGGGGAGAATACAGTGGAGATCAGTGATGTCTTATACTGAAATGCACATCTTTGGACATACACATAGACTGGCCTTTAATATCAAGGATGACAACATTTTGTGCGGGGAAAAAAGGCAGGTCTGGAAAAGTTTCTTACTGTGACAGTGGAGAACCCAAATCTGCTGGAGTTCGTCCTTCCAGCAGTTCACCAGATTTTACTCAAAGCTTGAGTGAGGTATATCTTGCTTTGATTTGTAGACTTTGAATCATATCTGAAATAATTCTTACACTGAACATAAGATAGACAAAGATCTGCCTGTGAGAATCCTATTGCCTGAAGTTCCTCCATGTTAATTCCTAGAGTGGCTATACCAAAAAGCACCATTGCTCCAGTAACTTGGAGATGGTAGAGACAAACACCTTACACTTTTTCTGCCTCCCCTGACACCAGCAGTATTGCCAGCCTCAGGATATTTATGAATTGGAAATTTGTTCCTGAAAAAATCATGAGATTGCTTTAAAAATCATGAGATTTGGCTTATTTCTACCTTCTGGTTGTTGAACCTATAAGATGCAGATGGGTCACATTTTCCATTTTTTCTTTGCGATAATGACAGCTAGAAACATACTTTAAAAAGTGAGTAAACCACTTGTCTCCAGCAGCTGGGGCTTTCAGATAACTCAGGATAAACTTGTGAGAGTTGGCAGCATTGCAGATGACTAGAAATCAAATGTTAGCAGAGAAAACAAGCAACGAGAACATAAATGTTAGAAAGGAATCTGCTGACTTTTTCTATTGCCTGATAAAAGTCTCTGTGGAACAGACCTCCAAATTGAAGATAAGAAGCTGGAGGAAATCCATAGGGCACACCCACACATGCAGGCACGTGCGCTTGCAGGAGCTCAAATAGGAGCAGCACAAATTTGAGCCAGGGACCACAGCTCACTCCCACGCCCCCTCACCCCCCCCCATACAGCCCCAACACATCTACAGCCCCCCCTTCTTACCAGGAACAGAACCTGTATCACAGCCTTGCACTGCTCCTGCTTGCCCCAGCACATGGAAATAGCATGCTAGGGCAGCAGGGGGGCATCATAGAGATGCTTTTGTTGGATGCCAGAGCATCTTTGGAGGTCTGAGTCCCCACCTTTTTCAGGGGTGTTTTTACTTGATACCTGGCAATCCAGGTACCAGATTTTGAGCCTGCACTGCAAATATGCAGCAGGGAGAACATTTATTTGTTCTCAGCATGCCTCTTGCAGTGTCTCAAACTGGTTTGAGATGTCACAAGAAGCACGTACATGCTTGTCTGGACGTGCCTGTAGGCTTCAGGCTGAGACTCCATGGGCTAAACTTGTGATTCTTTTGGATCCCCGTTTTTCAAGAAATATGGTTCATAAAATGTACTAACCCACTCATGAAGATTTATACCTAATTATTTATTTTTCATAAAAATAAATGTGGAAAGCTGATGCACTTTGTTGTAAGTCACAGTCACTTAAACATTCAAATTACTATTGCATTTGTAACTTGCATTAAAGTTGTTAGTTCACACTCAACTATATATAATATTATGAATCGTTCAACTGAGGGATAGTAATACATACTAGATTGTCTTCTGCTTTATTTTTCAGTCAAGGAATGATTGTTCTCTGCAAAATATTTTCCTTTGCTAGTGCATAGTTTTGTGTGCAGTCTTCTGAGATATGGACTTTCCACTGCTTCCCCTGGAAGACTGCAGACCAAGGTTACAAAGAAACATCAAATCACATCAAAATGGAGTTTCAGACTATAAACAAATAAAGCTAAAAATAATTTGAAAAGCATGTACAGTGGAAAACCTCCACTTAAAAAAAAACAAACAGATTTTCTAGGGAAAACCTAGCTGATTTGTGTTCAGTCTTGGCTCTTCCTCTTGTCAAAGGTTTTCATCTAAAACAAAGGGACAGAAAGAACATTTTATTTCATAGGGTTTTTTCTTGGTAAGCTAAAAGTGAAGTGGAGTTGTATTTGTGCAGCTTGTTTACAAGTCTGTCTACTCAGTTTTTGCCAAATAATTACAAAATCAAATTAGATTTATCAATTATGTTGACTACCCCTATTTCTATTTAATTACATTACCATTAGAGGTTCTGGGTCTGATTTTTTTTTAAATTATTAAGCCCTCAATTGCATTCATGAAATAGTCATGCAGTTCTGTGTATAATTGGCATACAATTATGTTAATTGCATGTACAGTAATTACATGTACAAATGATCAACTCTGATCATTTACATGGATAGTTATATTATGGTTTAGCAGTCAACGTAGGTATGCACTCACAGCGGGTGTATAATTTCGTCTCTAGGCATTTTGAGAGCCAGACCAAATCTATGTACATTTCCACTAAGTTTTTTTCTTTAAACGAACTGTGGCAAATAGTTAATAACATAGGCTTCTGCGAACAAAAATTCTATCATAGACTTTGCATTTAGTCAGTATCTGTCAGTACCATACGGTAAGGTGCCTGAACTCATGGAAATTTGAGCACATTGATGATCATTGTAGCTGAACTTCTACTAAATTCCCTAATGGCTGCATTTTAAACACAGAATAGGAGAAAAATAATGGTGAGAACTAGTTAAATGTGCTTTCAGAACATGCTTCAGTTACAGGAATTTTTGCAAAAAGCACAACTACATGAATTCTAGCTAGATACATGTAAATGACTTTACGTCCTCTTGCACGAAAGGAAAATAAAAAACCCAAGGAAAATAAATAATGCCCCCATATTCAAGCTATTCAGTAGCATTCCTCTCTTCTAAGAGGTTTTCAATAACATGGTTTGCACTCTGAGTGAAAGGTCAGCTTTCAGAAGAGGTATCAAGTTATTTACAGGAAGTGAAGCAGAAAGTGGGCTTTCAGAATTAGTTAGAGGCTCACAGTTTTTCAGGGAGAAATGGATTGTGCTTCTTGTTGGCAGAAAACTGGAAGCCTGTCTTGATGTGCAACAAACTTTGAAAATCCACAAAATCTAATATATGGAAAAATATATGGAAATTATAATGCTTTTATTATCTCTATGAATGCCAAAAGTGGAATATAAACAATTCCTATAATTCAGCATATAAATCAAGGGTAACAAGTTGCCAGGTAACTTGTTCTACTGGCACAGAATGATTACTATATATAACATACCAAATATGAACACAGTGTGTGTGTGTGTGTGTGTGTGTGTGTGTGTGTGTGCGCGCGCGCCCCCTGATACTCCCCACTGTCCTGGATTTCCCTAAAGTAATTACAGTCACCCTAGTCCTATACCAATGTAGCTTCCTTAAGTCTAGGGTAGAATTACCCTAGGGAAAGTCAGGCCTAAATTACAGCAGTGTACATGTTGTGTTCTCACAACTATGCGAGGCTAGCTGTTTTCTCAAAGCAAATAAACTACCAGTAGATCTGCTACCCTGTTACCTATAAGAACAGCTCTACCTAGATAGCTGATTAGCTCTTGGATCCAGATCCGGGTTTACACTGCTGTACACATATGTGTGCAGGCCCTAATAAGAAGCAGACTTTGCCACACTTATCATAATGCCATTGATTTCAGTAGGATTATTTGCAGCATGAATATGAAGGACCAGAATTTGACTCCAATGGATTTTAAAAAAGCAAGGGAATACTTATTAAAGTTTTAGAGATGTGGTTTTATTTGCTAAGGACAAACACCATCCAAAGGTCAAATAAGGAGAACATGGTAAATGAAAGTCATTATTAAATGCAGTTTAGGAAATAGTCACCTCTCCTTTCTCATCTGTTTATCTAGTGCCAGTCTCTGTAACATCTAGGAACTAATAAGAGTTCCAAATGTAAAACTTGAAAAGAGCTGGGATACAAAAACAGGTAAATTAAATATTTAAAAGGTCCATATAGATCAAATAAGGAATATATTAATCAAAACAGAATGAAACCTTTTTTTCTTGGCAGAAGTTGCTGCATCTGAAAATTTGCTGGAGAGGTAGAGGAGTCTTCTAGAGAAGTATACAGCCTAACACCAGACCAATAGCTCATGTTACAAACAGTGTGGACAAGTGATGATGAGAGGAGGGGGGTTATGTTAAATGCTACTCAGAATAAATAAGGAGCAAAAACAACAGCAGTATTTTAAGCTTGTCAAGAGGAACCCAGCGAATATAGAGGGTGAAAAAATAAAACAAGGGAGGCATTAGTACGAAAGCCAAGAAAAGGGCCGATGAACCCACACTTAGAACCAACTGCTACTGTTGTGAGTAGGCCCTCTGGGCTTGATTCTCCTTTCATTAGTGTCAATAAGGAGCACCTCCATTTTTAAGTCCTCAGCCTATATTTTTAAAAGCGTGGCTTGGAAATTCTACCAGAGTTTTGGTTCTGAAAGCTGCAGACTGTTCTGTTCTCATCAAAAATGTCAACACAAAGCATTGCACTTATGTCACAACAAAACCTTTCCTTTTATTTAATTTGACACATTTCATGAAAAAATGCCCTCTGCCAATCAAAACACATACAGAGCACCATGTGACAGACTCCACTGAAGTTCAGATAGAAATACTAAATTGAAGTGACAAGCAAGACCAAACAGAAAGTGAAAAACTTGATTAAAATGGGAGACTTGGAAATAAATGAAAAAAAACATTCAGCTTGATTTTGAGGCATTATGAAAATGTTTATTGACAATTGACATAATTTTCCAATTTTTTAAAAAAAATTGTTGAATGATATTTGCTTTTCTCAGAAAAAGCAAAAATAAAATTGGCAAATTTTCTTTGACCAGCAGCAGAATTGAATTGGTAAGAGAACTGTTGATTCTTACTCATCTCAGATCTGGTATACTTAAACTGCTCTTGGACTGCAGAGGCTGGAAACACTAAACAATATGAGAGTTTGTACTTCCTTGTGCATATCATTGGATGACCTCTACAATAGACTCAATTTACCAAGACTCTCTTAACAAAAGCAGTGACTTTTGTTTACTACATTGTATAAATGTATTCAGAGTTTGGCACTAGCACATATTACATGCCCTTTTCTTTGCATGCAGCTATGTCTTTTGCTTGAAGCAATTAGAACAGAAGCTGATTGTGATAGATAGTTTTTGGGTTTTATCCCAAAAGAGCAGGAATGAACTGCTTGTGCCACTGGCATAGCCACCTATATTGAATAACTTCATAGTTAATTGTATTCCCTTATCATAAAAAAAAAGTGTCAGGGTAAATGAATGAAGGTTATGGGTGTGTTTGCTCCTTTTCATTGCATCTTGCATTCTGCTGTTGTGGTGTATTGACGTAGGCTGTCATAAGATAATATGACTATGAGCGTTCTGGACAAGAGACCCCTGGGGACTGTAAGCAGCATTTCAACTCGTATATTGTCAATTGCTATTATTTAATATACATTCAGGAGGGCAATTTGAGCTAAATTGGTTTGCCTTTCCCTCTTAAATGACTTGGGAATGAGTTGTTTGCCTCTGGAGAGATTGTAGAAATAGCGTTTTGGGGTTCCATGGTTTGTCTCTGGAGGTTAAATGCACCCTGATTTCTAGACCAAATGTCCCTTTTTTGTGGCTTCAGGTCCTGAAAGCTCAACTGTGGCTTACTGAGCCAACTGTGCTCTTTTTCTTGTTCATTATACCTGGTGATAAAGGGGTCTGCATGTGAAATACATCCTTGAGCTACTTATTTGCAAACCCACTGTCCTTGGTAACGATGTAACCCTACTCACTTTATACAGCTATAGGTGGTAAGAACATATTAAAGAGTACTATTGGCAGAGCATAAAATGCAATAGACTCTAACTCTTTTTCCTTGTGCTGGTTCCTGAGCTAACACGACTGGGGGGGAGGCGCGGGGGAAAGGAAACTAAAGGCCCTTTCTTTCTCCTACTACTCTCACTAGTTATAGCTTGGAATACGCACGGAGAACAGGCTGTCCCACTCCCGTGGATGGTACGGTTCTGCTTTTACTTTCTCTTGCTTCTTTCAGTAAGGCATGTTCTAAGGTGAAATGTTCATTCAACAAAACAATCTCTCTCCAAATCGCATGGCTCAAAGGAACTAATCCTGTCCTCAGCAATCCTGTTTGTTCAGCTGCAAGGCTGGTGCAAGCAATAGCTCCCACATCAGATACCGATGTGGGTCCTAAGAAAGAAGAGCCCCAGTGAGCACAAGCCAGTTTCAAGTAAATGAATTGTGGAACAACGTAGTGTGTGTTTTTGGCCTCCTAAAATGGAACATAGTCCTTAGAAAATGGGCATGCTGTGCAACGCTCTGACATTTCCAAGTGAAACAATAGGGCCACTAGAATGGAAAGTCTGCAGGAACAGCAGACAAGGAAAGGAAGTTTAGGTTGAACAAAGGTTTTGTTCATTTTTACAGCCCCTAGAGGAAGACCAATACTGTACAGAAGCTGTTAATGATGGGCTGGATTGGAAGGCAGAAATCTGTGCCAAGATCTAAATGTGTTTTTACTCTGAACTCCCCTCCATCTGTCTAGTTACCCGGCAGAACTTCCAGCTGATGTGAACCCCGCAGGACTGGCCAAAAGAAAGTGCATTTTCCTTCATTTACACTGCTTTTCTCCCCCTGATAAATCCAGTTAACTTGCACTAAGCAGCAAATCATTTGATATTGCCTGAAAACTATCTCCTTGACTGAAAACACACAAGGCCTAGCAAGTAACAGTGCTGTGTTGAGCAGCTTGCCCAGGTAACTATGGTAACTGCTTCTCAGTTAGGATTTGTCATGAGTGAAAACAGTATCGGTGTACGGTTGCTGCTTAATAAATAATCCAGAAGCAGAGGAGAATTCGCGCTCAGCAAGGCTGTGCTTTCTTCCAGCTAGGTACTGCAGATACCTGGAAAACACAGCAGTGAAATTCAGCAAGACGGTTGGCAGCATTTCCTTTACACAACTGTTTTTCCAGGATGTTAACAAATCACTCGCACCCCACAAGTCTGCTGAGTTGTAAGAAACCCACCAAGAAACTGCACAGGTCCTTCTTGGTTTCCAGGCAGGTAAATGAAGAGCTAGAGCTTAGCTCACTTTGCTAGTCATCCTTCGCTCGTTCCATAAATCATAGATAACTATATGCCATCGTTTTTAGTCTAGTGTGACAAAATCTGAAATTGCCTTCTATAGGGCTGAAGTGGAAAAAAAGGGAGAAAATGGGCGCATCTACATGACATGGTTTATTGTGCAGTTGAGCTAATTACTGTGTAGCAAGCATCACCTTCTGCACATGCTGGCCCTTACTGCACAGTCATTTCCTCTACTCAGCAGTTAATTTGCTACCTGCAAATGCGAGTAGCAAATTAACTGCTGAGTAATGAGTAATTACTGCACAGTATGGCATGTGTAGGTGGTCAATTGGGAGTGAATTTGCTCCCAGTCAGCTGTCTGCTGCTGGGTCCGGCTTCACTACTGGAGCCTGAGCTGGAACGTCCCCCTGCCCTGGCAGCAGGGAGCTCCCAGCCTCTACTCTGCAATCGCGGAGCTGGGGCTAGGAGCAATCTCGCAGTCTCTGCTCCACAATTGCAGCGTTGGGGCTTGGAGCTCCCTGCACGGGGAGAGTTCCCTGCCCATGACTGGGCCAGTTCCTGCCCAGCCAGGGGCTAGCCACCCCACTGGCAGATCGTAGAAAATTAGGGTTGGCAGAGACCTGTGGAGGACCTCAAAGCAGGACCATCCCCAAGTGCATCATCCTAGCCAAAGCTTTGTCTAGCCCAGTCTTGATACCTCTAAGGAGAGAGCTTCCACCTCCTCTGTGGGTAACCTGCTCGTTATTACTGCACAATAGCATAGCAGCATGCAAACTGTGACATGATGCTACTGTGCAGTAGTAATAAGCTACTGCACAGTTAGCATTGCCCACAAGCTGTGCAGTAACAACTGCGCAGTCAACGTCTCATGTAGAGGCAGCCAGTAACATCTCCTTTATGCAGCTGGTTCTATTGAAAATATCACACAAATATCCTTATCTTTAAGATGTTTATATATTCTCTGGAATTACAGAGAATGGCTGGAGGCACACTGCCTAGTGCTGTCATAAGCTAAGGAGCTTGGGGGTCATAAAAAAAAATACTGTGATGCCTGGTGTTGGGGAATAAATAACTTATTATATTTTTTCTTTTCCTTTTCTCAATGTATAAACTTTACCAGCAACGATTACATCAGAATTTAAGACCTATTCTTGATGACTAAGAGCCATTTGACCAGCAGGAGACTTTATGCTGAAGGGAAATCAGCACGGGTTTGTTAAGGGCAGGTCCTGTCAGACCAACCTGGTCGCCTTCTATGACCAGGTGACCA
>JAGPOW010003316.1:179559259-179578225 GCA_030014935.1 Caiman crocodilus
CGGCTTCCTAGGGAAGTTGTTCTTGCTCCTACCTTGGGCGTCTTTAAGAGTCGATTAGATAGGTACGTGGCTGGGGTCCTGTGACCCTGGCACTCGTTTCCAGCCAATTGGCGGGGGGTCAGACTAGATGGCCTGCTCTAGGCCCCTTCTGACCCTAGGTACTATGATACTATGATTTTGAATGGAAGGCAGACAGACTGGGCTAAATCCTTCTTTCAGGCACTGAGTCAGAAACATCTGAATAAGTGTCTGACTCTAGGTACTTGGGGCTTCATTCGGTGCCCACAGAATTGCCTGCAGGTTTTTCACTTGACTTCAGGGGCAGTTAGCTCTGGACATTGAGTGATCCCACCCACTGGGGACTTTTGCTTGAAGTTAGGCAAATGCTTAACTACATGGCTGAAGTGGGACCTCGATGTAACTGCATTAAGATCAGTGAGGGTTGACAGAACTAAACTAGATTTTGTCCTCCTGTCACAGCTGGTCAAAATATTTGGCATGCTTTAAATTTTAACAAAGCATTTTTGTATTGCTGTTGTTCCCCCAGACAGCTGGGATGAAATGTTTTTGAAACTCTGAGATGTTGGTGAATTTTCAGGAAAAAGAAGTGTGCCAAAAGTTCTCATTATTTTCCTATCAGGTTTACCTGCAGTGTTTTCAAATAAGTTATCTTGGATGTAAAAGAACTGAGGTAGGGGATAGACCAGGTTCTTTCTATAAAGCTCATCCAAAATTTTCCTAAGCTTCTTTCACCCCCCACTTCCAAGCCATGAGGGGATTCAACACTCAAAGCCTACCGATCTTAAGAGAAAAGTAGGGGACTATATTCACTGTACATCTTTCCCAAAGGTGGGCTCCCTACACTACACCTCCATGAAAGCACTCTCCTTAATGCCTGCTTCCACCAGTATTAACAAAGTAGGAGAATCCCTCCATGGTGGAGGGGAAAACTGCACTTCCTCACTAGTTCCCCCTCCTTTAGCACATATGTATATAACCCCAAGAAGCTACGATGGAGCTTGAAGAACAATCCTCTCTCCTCTGTATAATTTCCGTGAACTATTCATTTTTTTCCAGGATTGTGTTTGTTGGGAAGTGCTACTACCATCCTAGGGTGACCATATGTCCTGGTTTGGCTGGAGCAGTCCTAGATTTCGTAGACTGGTCCCAGCCAAACTGGGAAAATTAAAACAGAACTTCCAGAATCTCAGGGCACAGTCTGGTGGGGAGGCATAACGACATGGTACGCCGTGCCGCTTCACCTCTCCACTCGACTGTGCCATGCACCCCTTCCCAGCTGTCTCTGCCTGTAGCAGTAACGCTGACTTGGAGGAAGGAGTGTCCCTGATGTCCTGAATTTCCTTATGGTCACCCTATACCATCCCCATGTAATGGGTGGGGAACTATAGTACAAAGAGGTGAAGGGCCAAAAGTGTAGTTTTCAGGCATCTTAGGATGCAGGTAGGCATAGGGATTTCAAAAAGCCCAGGCACCTTCACATTTTGGAAAATCTAACTAGGGACATATTTTTATGTTCCTTAATACTTTTGAAGGACTGGCCTAAGTTTACAGACAAAGGCTGTCCTTCTGTTCTGTGTTTATGTAGTGCCTGGTACAAGGGAGTCCTGTATATTTATGATTCCTAGATAATATTACCAAGAATCTCCTAGGTACTATCATATCAGCAACAATAATAATAGTAATAATTTCTGCGCTGGAAGGAGGTTCGTGCTCACAGTGTGTTTGATTCCTTAGCAGACATTTATGAGAGAAGAGATTTTTTTTATACTAGTAATAACAGTAATGATAAAGATAATATGAGGCTATCATCCTGGAATCTGCAAGAGACCTCCTTCAGTTTAACTTTCAACCACATAGCTCATGGAAGAAGCTCAGCTTCTTCATTAGTTATTAAAAAGCACAAGTAATAGACTGTTCTTCCTGCTTTCATTATTATTAGTTTTTGTGCTACCTGCAGAAATGATTCTCTAAAAGGTTCTCTTTCCCATACACTCTACAGAAATCTCTCACTGTCAGGCATAGAATTACACTGGTTTCTCCCGAAGAGACCAGTCCTATGTTCTTGAAGTCTATGGAAAAGCTGTTGTGCGCTTCAGTGTACCTTGGATCAGTCCTTGCATACCCAAGAGAAAGCATGTCCAGCTGGTTAGCAAATTTAACTTACAACAATTGCCTTATTAAACCTCAAGTAAATTAAATGAGCACTTAAAACACCTCATTTAATGTGTTATTGACTAAGGTAATTAAATTGAAATGCCAAATTAATTATATCAGAATATGAAATATTCTGTGAAGTGCCTTACACATAAAATGTAGTATGTAGCTTCAGTTGGTTTGAAATAATTGTAAAAAAGAAAGATTTGTGTATATTTACGCTTGTTTGTACACAGCATATAAAAAACATGCAGGCCCACACTTACATATATTTTAAGCCTTCTGTCTGAAATTCCTGTTTGAAGCTGGCAGAGCTGTAGGTTTAATTCAGCCACCATCTTTCCAAGATAAACTCTTACATTCAAACATCTAAATCAGGAGGATTAGAAACGTCCCAGTTTGCTTTTTTTATTAAGAAGTGAACATTTATGCTAAGGTGCCTGTAGTTAAAAGCCATTTAAGACTCAAGCCCCACTGAATATTGACACTGAATGCTTAGTAAAACAGAGAGCACCTTTTTTCTCTCTGTTGGGCTGAACTGTCAGATCTTTGCCTGATGCTCTAACCACAGCCATCCCAATGCAGAAGTTTACCTTTAATTAAAGCTTTTAAGTATTATGCTTCTTAGACTGTGAATCTGTCTGCCTCATTTTTAATAACCTGTGAAACGTGATATCAGTAGAGAAGCAGCTAAATTATGCATTTTGGCCAAATGTCACAGTAATAAATCTTCACATCTTTGCTTAAAGCAAATCTTTTGTTGATGCCTTCTATCCTCCTTTCCCCCAAAATGGGACTTTTTTTACAGGTGTCCAACTCAAGAGAGGACAAGCACAGGACTTATTCATTCTGCCCTAGTCTGAGGGACAAAACAGAGACATGACTAATGACTAGTCTTGTGCCAGTTCTTCACATGGAGATAAATTTACCCCCTGCAGAATATGAAACAACAGCCTTGCAATGGCGGGGCTTAGAGGACAAAAGGGCAAGTGGATTAAATCTAATGCATCTTGTTGAGTTCAGTAACCATTATTATCAATTCACTACATTGTCTCATGGGTTAATGTCACTATATGAGTTGGCAATATTTCTTCTTGAGTTTGGACTTGGCTGGATTGTTGCACTATGGGTGCAACTTCTGAACATGACAGGAAATGTCCCATTGATGTTGCCCTTCAGGGTCTTGGGCAGAATCCTCAAGGCACTATACTAATCAATACTACTTTAGCCTTGTTTCCCTGCATCCTGTCTGTTTTCATTTTTAAGGGTTGATATTTAGAGACAGTAGTAGTAGTAGTACTACTAATAATATGCATTTTGGTCAGAACATCCCTTTTCTTAAAGAAATGTGCAGGCAGAGGCTTTTATTTTTTAAAAGCAAATTCAAATGAATTTAAGCCTTTTCAGAAGATAAGAGGTTAGACACATTCCTACATTCTTGCCTGATGTCTAATATTTTTCCATGAACTAAGCACAACAAGAATGGATATATTGTGTAAATTCAAAAACTATGCCATTTTTAAATTGACAATGTGGATTTCAGCGCTGCCCCTTTGTCTCTCTCTCTCTCTCCTCTGAGAGCACAGGGCTTTCAGCCTGCCAGATTTTGTTACTAATATCTTTGAAAACAGAGGAAGGGGAAAAGTCAGACTTTGTTAATTCACTCTCCCAACTACTCACTAGCACTATATCCTCAAGGATTTCTTTTTTGCTCTTCTCAGATGGTCAAGAGCTGTTGGTTTCCTGCCAGTTCCATTGTTTTCATTCAGTAAAAGGCTGTACCACCAGAGGCACTTCAGCAAGAAGCGAGGAGTCTAGTGCAGTGGCCACCCAACAAAAATCCCTGGTGGAATCTGCACCTACAGTAAATGCTGGTTCATAATCCAGATCTCAGTCTTTAGGACTGATTTATAAAAGAGTGGGTCAGGTCTAGGTAGCTACATGAGACTCTACACCAGCTGAGAATCTAGCCTGTTGTTTCATTGGATTTAAACATTGATTCATAGAGACACGTGTATTTGTGCAGATGGGTACTGGAATGTGTATAGGTCCCAGGGAATTGGAATTTCAAGTATGCAGATTGGGAAAGCACTTTCCCTGCTTTATTTTTTCTAAGTGCTCATGAAAGGTGTATGATTGACAGCCCCTAGAGACTTAAATCATCCATGTCTGCCAGAGCACCAACAACCCTGGAAATTGACTGCCCTTTCTTCTCCACAGCTCCAATTTGTTAACCTTTAGGGTCAAGCTACAAGGCCTATCTGTTTCCCAGGCTTTCCCTGAGGCTGTGGGTGGAATAGGGAGAATTCTGTATACAAAGATTGTAAGATTTCATCTTTTCCCTAGAGATATGAATCTGTTCGAATTTGGGTGGATATATTTATAAATTGCAATATATCTACAGTCCTCATAGGTGCTCAGTAAAATAGCATTTACTGAGCATCAAACAAAACAGTGCCTAGACTGGTTAATAGAAGAGCAAGCCTTAACTATTCTGCCCTGACAACCTGCCTTTCAGGAGGGCCATTTGGAAAGTGAGACAACATTTTCATTTCAGAATCCATTCTGTTGTTGATTGAGAGTGCCCAGTTAGTGCCAATAATGACGCAGTCATTTTTCCATCAGGAATCTAACTGAGCTCACTTAGTCACTTCATATATAACAGATTGCTGCACAAGCCTTCACAAGCCATCGTAATGCTTCCTGGTCACTACTGATCAAAGGCAAGTGACCTACACATAGAAGGTCTGATATTAGTGCTTAATATTATAAATGACTCATTAAGCTAAGCTTTTCCAGAATAAAAAATTGTAGCTGGCCTCCATATTTCAGCATCTAAATAAGTGGCCCAGTTATCAAAGATGCAGAGCTCTTGTTAATGCCAGCCCAAATTTGGAGACTCAGTTCTGCTAAAAACAAAGCTATTATATAAGGTGTCTGAACGTGTATCTGTTATTTTTTCAGGAGAAATAGAGGGTGTTGCCTTGCCATTGAAACCTTGCAATGTAAGGAAAAGATCCCAAACACAATGAAATCTATCTAAAGGCTGTCATGGACTCCAGTAAGGTTTCAATTAAGCCTCAGAAAAGACATCAGCTCCCCCAGGAGTCCTCTCCATCTCATTCAACATCTGTTGGCTTGGTCAACACTTGGATTATCTGTCATTTAAAAGCTGCTAATATGATGCTGTCCCTTAAGGGAACAGCATAACAAGAAACAAGGACATCTCAAATAGATAAGTTGACACACTTTTATTTTTCTCCCTCCTGCTGCGTTCAATTCGAAAAAAAGCAAACTTCATAAATTTGCTAAATTCCTGTCAATACCCAGAAGAATTTTGTTTCTCAGTTACCTACCATCCCATGACATACTGATTTGGGTGTTTCTATAAGAAGCTTCTTCTGAAAACTCTCAAGTAAGGACTTTGTGATATGCTAGTTGCCACAGTAACACTTCTTTGTGAATAACACAGTAAATGGACATATGAAAAAATAATTTTATTTTTGCTATGCTGCATCCAGTGGAGCTTGAATTGGGGAGGTACAACTGTGAGAACAATTTTCTTTACATGACTTGTCAGGACTGTTTCTATATGCTCTAATGCCACATACCAGTGCTGATTCAATATAGCAGCTCAGCAGTGCTATTGCTTTCCATGTTGGCTGCTATCACAACATAGGATAGTATGATATTCTACATAAATGATGCAGTAACCAGGATCTTAATTAGTTGTATGCAAGGTATCCCTTAAAATCCCCAACTGACTCATTTTTACTGCACAGCTAGTTGAGGATATAGTATTCCTGTTGCTGTCATCGTACGTATTTCTCATCGCCTATCAAAAAATATAAGAGCACTCGTGCCACAGTATAGTAAGTGAGAAGCAACACACCACATCCTAAGCAATAACTCAACAGAGAGATTTTCATCTTGAATGGTAAAATACAGGTATAGCAATTTGCACAGACATGAATCCAGGTTTGCCGTGGAAGGAAGGCTGGTCTCTCATGGTTCTTTCTTCTTTCACTCCTCCCTTACATCAAGCCAGATTTTATCATCTATGTTTTCTTACCCATAGTCTTAAGCAGGACTAGAGACTATGTAGTAAAATAGGAGCCCCAGTAGTTACACTGCAGTTCCTGCTCATTTTTGGTCCATAAAGTCTTACCATGCTCAAAATCCTATTTTTAAAGTCAGTAAAAATTTGGTATGTACAAGGACTTCTGTCCTGAGCTTGGTGGATGGATACAGTACTTTTTACACCCTGCTGTTTTGTTTCCTTCTCCAAGTGTCAGAGGTCTTATGGCATCCAGCCTTTTGCTAGATGTTGTGTGCTATCAAGACTTTTACATCTCAGATACGAAAGGTCAGTAAAATCCAAAAAAAGACTTAGTCTTTGCCTCCTTCAAAACCCTATCTGTTCATTTGTTATATCTGTTTGTACCAACATCTTTCACTCCTCATCTTCCCTTCCATTGTCATCTTTCATCTTCTCTTTAAACATCATCCTGTAACCTTTCCAGTACCTGAAGCTTTTGACCTCACAAATGCCATTTCTTTACCCTTGATTACTTCTCCTTCTTTGTGTCTCCACACTGACCTTTTCCTGTTCCTAGAATATTTGTTGCTAGGTGGCATGAATAACCTTTGATCAGATGTAGCAGTTACACGTCTCTGAATAGTTTCAATTCCCTATGTCCATTTCCTTATTATTTTATCCTTTTAAATTTAAAGTAAAATATCATCAAGCTAATGAAAGGAAGACCAAAACGTGGAAAATACACTAAAAGAGAACATGTGTAAGTTGAAATCCAGAAGAAGGTGATGAGGTCCTCAGTTTCCATTGTACTCAGTATGAGGGGATGGAATGAGTGAGACATAAATAACCTAAAATAAAGGCCCTATTGGCTCAATTTATTATTCATTTGTATTTACAATGAATTATTGTTGTTGTATTAATTGTTATTACAGTCATGCCTTGTAGGCCCCATTCAGAAATCACCACCACTGAATAACAAATTCTTTAGGTATCAGTAGGGGTCTACTGAACTTGAGGCGAATGCCAGCCAATTTTGCATGCACATTGCAGGGCCAGCAGCCATTTTCATTGGCCAAGTACAGCAGGCCCCCTTCATGCCTTTGATTGGTCGAGGGGCCCTGTTGGCCCCACCTCTTGCTGCCGATTGGTTTCAAGAGAGCTATCATGCCCCCACCTCTCATTGCTGATTGGTGGATAGGGGTGGGGCTCTATGACAGACAGCTTTCACAGCCAGTCAGCAGTGAGGGGTGGGGCAGCAGCCATATTGCCATCCCAGCAGACCCATTCCCCCTCACAGCCACCTCTGGTGGGCTGCGCAGCCACACTGCAGTGGTGACAAGGACTGCTGGCTCCAGCATTTTATTTTTGATAAGTTTATTTTTTCAGTGAGCCCACCAAAAGCACAGAGCCTGAACTTTTTTGTGGAGCCCTTGTTTTTTCATGGGTCCCACCCAAAATCAGTTTCCACAAAAATTAGGAATTCGTGATTTCAGTAGGTCCTTAGATAGCAGGAGTAAATTTATACAAGGAAACAGTGTGGGAGCTCTGCTTTTGACAGCTTTGACACTGTCTTCTCCTAGACTTCTGAAGTAATAGGAATAAAGGAGCGGCTATAGGATTCAGACCAACAGTCTATCTAGTTCAATGTGTAGGTACCACCACTGGCCAGCACCACAAGTTTGAGGGAAAGATGCAAGAACCACCACAGGTAGATACGGATTAAGCTGATCACCATGACAATCTTAATGTAATCCCTTTTAGTCGGAGATTAGTTTAGGACTCTGGGTTTCTTGCTTCTTCCATTTATATTTTTGTGAACATTAACTACTATAACTCTGCATCTTCAAGTTGGCCATACAAATGTCCAGTCCCTCTTTGAACATTATGGCCATCTTTCACTTTCATTCATTAATCCCCTGGCTCTCATTCCGAAACTCCCAATCTCTTAGACAGAAACTCCCAGTCTTCTTCCCTAGAACATTCATTATTCTATACACGCTTATCGTTCCCTGTCTTATTTTCCCCCTTTCTGATGTAAACATTTTCCAACTCTGTTCTTGTGAGAATTTCCCATGTCCTTAACTCACTTATAGTTCCTTATCTGACAGTCCTCTAATTTTTTTTGACTTCTTTGGCCGGGAAGGCCAAACTCCCATTCAAGGGCATTTTGTGTGAATTGGCACTCCAGCATCATGTGCTAAGTTTTCAAAAATGAGTACTTGGTACCACCACTAACTTATGCCCTGGTTATGTCCTGAATGTTAATGCTGGAGAGGGTAAGTGCCAGTATAGGTGCAATTAAACTATCAAATAAGTGACTGTAACTCCACATGACTTTCCTACAAGTTGTGCTCTCTGATACCCAAGTCTGGGTTTGGTCCTATTTTCAGTTGTACATTGGAGTTCTTAGTGAAGGTCTGTAGCTCTTCCATCTAAAAATAAGCAGTTTTTGCTTATGATATAAAGCAGTGAAAGAAGGAATGCTTGTTGTGTCTGGTGGACTTTGCTTAATCCTAGCAATATGACTAGGTAATATGCTGAAGGGTTGTTCAACTCTAAGAGTGATGACTGTCTGCTGTGAACTGTAACTTACCTTTGACCGCAGGAACAACTAGGTGGTATGACTTCCTTGTCTATTGTGTGTTGACTTTCAGGAAATGTGAGTGGTCCATACTTTTGATGTTGGCTAGATATTTGCTGTCTCCCTCTGTTGCCTAAATTTTCAAGACTTGGTTAGTGTTGTATAGTATAGTGTAGTGTAGTGGGGTGTAGGCACTTAATGAAGTCACGTGTGAGTGTGCATGTGTGTGCTATAATCAAACTGCAAAGGCTCCCACAAAATCAATCTTGCAGGCATGATCAATTGAAAACAATTACCAAACGGTGTGTTCAGTAATCTTCCTTAGTTTAAATCTGTTATGTGTATTGGTATCTAAAAGGCAAATCAAACAACAGCCATCACATTTTGAAGGATTAGGAGCTTCCTGTGGAAGACTGTATGTGTTTTTAATACTTTAAGCTGATTTACAAAAATGGTAAACAGTGCGTAGAGTGGTTTTGGATGACCTCATTTACATGCCTGATCATTCTGTCAACATTTATAATGCATTTGATATTTCCTTCTCATCAGGGTAGGTTTGGTTAAGTAGTTACCTTTTCCACAGCTCATATTGCATGCTCTGGATTTCATGGTAATAAATGTTAACATTAATTTCTGCAGGTTTTATAAAAAGTGATTGTTAATTTATTCATGGTTGAAAGGGATCTAAGAAAAAAAAGAAGATAGTTCTTGAGAAGACAAACGCCCAGCTGATAGCATAAGGAATAGAGAAATCTTTCATGCCTAGTTATTTTGCACAGAGTAATGAATGCTACATTTTGACCTAGTTAAATGTACACTGTTTCTCTGTTTCTCTATTCTCTACAAACACTATGGGTTAGACATAAAATTTTATAATTGATCAGCTGTAGAATCTGCATAAAAGATATAATTATTATGTTTCAGCAACTTGGACCAAAGCCATGATGATATATTTCTAGGTAGTACTCTGTGAATAATGTCAATGCATTTTTAGGTTGGTAAATTCAATTGGCAAGATACAGTGTTTTTTTATAAGGGAAGGAAATTGAGGAATCTTAATGCACTGAATATTATTCCAGCCTTGTTCTTCCCACAAATGAGACTCAAGTGGGTACTTGTCAGCCTTAGAATATCTTTATTTGTTACTATATTTTCTGATTTAGTAGTATTTATGACCATAAACAGGGGAAAGGTCTTGTATCTTTTCTTAATTATTTCTATTATTAATAATTTTAATAAAAGTAGTGGCTAGGGACCAAACAAGAATTGTGTTACGCACTGTACGAACACAGAGCAGTGGGTAGTCCTTCTCCCAAAGGGCTTACAATTAAAATAGACAAGGCAGACCTAAGGTAAGGGAAGGACTATAACTAGGGCAGTTAACACGTGTGATTAACACATTAATTTGTTCTTGCATTAATTTTTTTCACATGTTAATCACATACGTGGTGTAGGAGCCCAAGCCAGGACCATGCTCCACCACCTCTGGGGTAGCATTAGCACCACAGAGGACCGCAGGGCAGCCTGTGCGCAGGTTCTGGACAGCTGCAGCAGAAGGGGAGGTGTGCACATAGACACAGACACATGAACAGCCGCAGCACGTACACAGCCAGGACTGCAGCCTGGCTACATGTAGAGCAAGGCCCAGCAGGTGCAGGGGGAGAGCGAAGAGGTGAGTGGGGACAGATTGAGGCCCTCTGCTAAGGGAGAGAGTGGGACAGGGCCAGGTACTTGGGTGAATGTGACCCTGGGGGTGGGGAAGATCATAGGATGGAGCTGCAGGAGTCTTGTCCGGGGGCATGGGGGCAGGAGGGCGTTAGTGCCACTCCCCACTGCTGAGCGCACTCCTGGGAAAGCATGGGGGCATGTGCCCACTGGATTTATGTGCAGGGGAGAGGCAGGCTGCCCGGTGCAGGCTGGGGCTCTGTGCCTGCTGCCTTTGCTCTGGGAGCAACACCATGTTGTGCCTCCCACAGTTGGGGAGGCAGGAGACAAGCGGCCAGTGCATGGCTCCCATGGCAAAGGCAGCAGGAGACAGAGCCCCAGCCCATAGTGGGCAGCCCACCTCTTCCCCACAAATAAATTGAGGGGGCATGTTCCCACCATGCCTCCCTGGGGGTGTGCACAGCAGTGGGGTGCTGCCCCTACTACACCCCTGGACAAGCCACCAATGGCTCCGTCCTACAACCTGCCCTGGCCCCGGGGTCCCATTCACCCCAGCACCTGCCCTTGCTTCTGCCCCACTTACTCCCTCACCATGGGGTCTCGGTTTGCACCCCCCACCCCCGCTTCTTCCTTCTCCCTCCGCCCCACCCCCTCCACAGACCTACTGGCACGGTCCTGTGGTGTGTGTGTCTGCCGCTCCCTCCCAAGCCACAGCTCCTCCAGCCCTCCTGCTGCCCCTCACTCCTGATGCACACTATGCCTCATCCTGCCAGTGTGTGTGGTAACACTTCCCCCTCCAGGCTCCAACCCCCCCCAATAGACCCCCATACCTTTACAAATCCCCCCCAAATAATTTTGTATAATTTTGAGATTTTCTGCACATAATTTTGAGTTTTAAGCTGTGCAGTTAAAATTGCAATTAATTGTGACTATTTTTTTTAATTGGACAACTAATCACGATCACATTTTTTTAACCATTTGACAGCCCTAGCTACAGCACATAAGCAGAGTGAACAATGTAATGACAGCAAATGGCATGTTAGTTGTATGAGATTTTGGTGGCAGTTGGAGAGGAGTTAGTGAAATGAGGATCACTGAATAGAAGAAGAAGTGGAGGGAGAAGTGACCTGGCAAGGAAATGGGGTAAGAATGATAGCAAAGAAGAGATATTGGGTACGTCAACTCTGTAGTTATTGTAGTAACTGCTGTATTGTGCAGACATAGCTGACTTAGCTTTAAACTAGTTAGCTGAACCTCTGGTAGAAGTGTAGCCATCAGAATGGAGCTTGGTGCAGGCTAACCAGGCAACTAGTTACCATGCAGTAAGTTCGTTGCCACCATGACTAGACTGCTATCAGTACCCAAGTCAGCTGGTATAACAGTGCCAGCTGTGCAGACCTAGTCTGCTGTGGTAACCAGTAAGCATAAGGGTTGAGAAAGTCTAGTTGCAACTGTGGGAAGTTTTCTGAATGCCTGGCGATGCCTGCTTCAGCTGCTGCTTCCGCTGCTGCTTTTGCCATTGGATTAATAAAACATAGTCATGTTGTGCTACTGGATGACAACTAGTCTCCTCTAATTCAAACCTCTATGAACAAATAAGGATTTCTAAGACAAGCCTCACTCTCTAGATCGTACTTTCTGAACGGCAATTGCTGAAATTCTTATGATAATGGGAGTCATGTTCTTGCAGACCCTATCTTTTAAGTCACTTGGGTAAAAGTTAAAATCAAAACAAAAGATTAAAAATACATTATATTGACTCTATTCTTCAGGCAGCCAGTACATACACCAGATGTACTGGTGCATGAGCTTTAATAAAGCTCCCCTGCCACTCCTGGAGCATGGTGCAGTGGGATAGTGATCTGGGACATGGCCACCAAGATACTATCTGAATATAAATAACAGTTGATATTCAGTGTGTTTTCCTCCTCTAAGATCAGCTGGCATTTTTAAAAAAAATGGACATACCTCTCCATAAACTTTCTTGTGAAAGTCCTATTTGAATATTCCCAGAATTTTACATATTGGTAATTTAGCAGTATGATTTAATTGTATGTAATTGCTAATCACCCTTCCTCCCAAGAATTATAAAAGATTTTTGCTTATGGCACAGGCATAAACACAAGGGAAAATGGGAGAAGCAATGTCAAATCAAAGATATTTGTATTAATGTCAAAACATTGGAGGATACGAGCACAATTCAGAAAATGACACTCAACTTTGCTTAGTTCTGTGAAGTTACTCCAGCCCTACAAGAATGAAGACTTTGGTCCTGTCCTTGGTACAGGACATCTAGCTCTACCACTGACCTGTACGTGACCAGTCATTCCAGTTTCAGTCTGTCAGGAATCTGAGGTGGTGATGTTTACCTGTGTCGATACTAGTTAGTTCAATGTATTTTTAAAATAGGTGATAGGTGCAGTGCTATATAGCAACAATACTATTCTCAAATCAAGACACATTGACCAAGAGCTTTGAAATTGCACGGATACTTTAAATAGTTCATAATGTTTCCAAATGTCAAGCACATGAAAAATTAACTGAGAGAGGCATAATTCCCAGGTAAAACACTTGCATGCAGAGGATACATTGTTATTTTCTGTTCAACACTTCTATCCACAACATCTCTAAAGGCAGAACCTGTTACTAGGTCGTGAACTCTCTTGACTGGGGACTTCCCAACTTTCCAAGAAGAAGAATGCGGGAACTCAGGAATGATTTCTTAGTGATTCAAAGTGATTGCTAGGATGATAGTGAAAGGAAATACATCAAACTGGTTTTCAGAAACTCACTCACCTAATTACAGCAATTGCACTTTGTAAATGACCAACAAAATCCCTTTCATGGGACTTTAGTGAGAGAACATATTGATCCTGTGTACTGAATGAGCCCATTTCTACAGATGCATAGAAAATAGGCTGTGATACGTCTTCAGTTATGAAGTAAAAGGAATCAATAGTGTAGATTGGGGGACTGCATTTCACTGTTATATCCCTGAGATGTGATATGCTTTTATCTGGTAAAGAAATGACAGATTTGCCTAACTTTTCCGAGATACACTAGGGAAGGGGACGGGTCACACAGTGACCTGTTGTTAAGGGTAGGTAAGGATAAGTGACTGCTACTACTAAGGGAATGTCTACACATGGAGTTGTTTCTGATTGACTCCTGGTTAAACTAAGAAGAAGGCTGTACTGTTATTCCAGAAGAGGACTGGTTATACGTAGACTTTCATAGATTTCATAGACATTAGGGCTGAAAGGGACCTCAGAAGATCATTGAGTCCAGTCCCCTGCCTGAAGGGCAGGAAGTCAGCTGAGGTCATAAGATCCCAGAAAGATAAGC
Source organism: Caiman crocodilus (assembly GCA_030014935.1). NCBI lineage: Eukaryota > Metazoa > Chordata > Crocodylia > Alligatoridae > Caiman > Caiman crocodilus. The sequence continues at coordinate 179,573,065 of JAGPOW010003316.1, forward strand.
ATCCAATTTACTCTTGAAGGTGTTCAGTGTAGGTGCTTGAACCACCTCCAGTAGCAGGCTATTTCAGACCTTGGGGGCTCGGACAGTAAAGAAATTCTTTCTTATGTCCAGCCTGAATCGGTCTTGCAGTAGTTTGTAACTTTGACCTCGTCATCCCTTGAGGGGCTCTGGTGAACAAATGTTCCTCCAGATACTGATGGTCACCCCTGATAAACTTATAGGTTGCCATCAGATCACCCTTGAGCCTGCACTTTTCCAGGCTAAAGAGCCCTGTAGCTCTCAGCCTGTCATCATAAGTTTTGTTTTCCTGACCTCTGATCATGTGCATGGCTCTTCTCTGGACCCTCTCAAGCTTCTCCACATCCTTTTTGAATTGCGGGGCGCAAAAGTGGATGCAGTACTCCAGCTGTGGCCTCACCAAAGCTGAGTACAAGGGGAGAATGACGTCCTGGGATTTGTTTGAGAAGCATTTACGGATGCAAGCCAGCATGTTGTTCGCTTTACTAGCTGCAACATCACATTGCAAGCTCTTGTGGTCAATGATGGCCCCCAAGTCTCTTTCTTCTGTAGTACAAGCCAGCATAGCACAGCATAGCATAACACCTATAAGGATGCTGCAGGTTTCCCTTCCAAGGTAGAATACCTTGCATTTTTCAGTGTTAATCAGACTTAATCAGGAATAACTCTGTGTATACAAAACCCCCAACTTTAGAAGTCAGAGATCACAGGCTATATACAACAGCCTTATCCCCTACTGTATGAGAAAGAGCATGATACAAAAATCATGATTTTAAGGCTTCATAAGCATGGATCCTGGTTTTCTCTGATTAAAAAAATCCCTGATTTTCGGTTGAAAAGTAACCCTAAATCCACATTTTTCCATTATTAAAATGAAACTGTGTGTGTGTGTGAGAGAGAGAGAGAGAGATTGGTGTTTAATTTCAATCATGGAAAAATGTGGATTTGAGGTTATCTTTTTTTAACCAAATATTGGGAATTCTTTTAAATCAGAGAAAACCAGGATCCCTGCTCATACATCACCATAGTTGAGGGGAAAATGTCATACATTAATGGAAGCCTGCAGTTTCCAGCTTTTTATTTTCCTAGAGTTTAACAAAATAATGTATCTTACCATTGGCACTCATTTTTCAGTTCAAGCTAAAAACCAGGCCATGTATGAGATGATATTGTGCAGTGAGTCACTTGGGCCAATGCACTGGTGCTTAAGTGAGAAAATGAAAATAAACCAGTAAAAAAATGAGAACAAACCAATAAAAAGTAGCATTTCTTTAAATTATTCATGGACCCTCTAGTGATGCTTACTGTGTTCTATGTAGCTGAAACTAGCCAAATTAGAAATGTGTTTTAGTAGCAAGATCTCCACATCGTTGGCATTTATTAAGTACAGGTTTTTGAATGGCAACATGCTGGGGTACTTTCATCTACTGTGTTAGTTTCATAGATTTAATCGATTTCATAGACATAAGGGGCATTGTACTGCAATATCTGTTAAACCTGATTTTTTTTTTTTAATTTCTCCATAATTTCTTGTATCCAGGTATGTGGGTTTGTGCAAGGTGGGAATTTGCTCACAAAAGTACATGATTTCCTGTACACGACTGGGGCAGGAATTGCGTGGGTGTTCACATATTGCAGTCTCACTGATTTTAACATCCTAAATGTGGGCTGATTTCCATAATATCTGGACAACAGTATCAAATTAGTGGCATCAACCTAGTGTTAATTTGACTGTGGATTGGATCTTAAATGTCATCTAATGATTTTCTTCCCCATTTTTTCAGCTCCAAGGCTCCTTGAAAAGAAAGCTGGTGGTAAATCTGTCACCTGTCAACAACAAGAGACAGAATGGTATTTCGGATAGCTCTTTCCTTGACATCAAGAGGATACGAGTGGGTGATAATCTTTCTTTGGGACAAGGCGGACATCATGTTAACAATTGCCAAAGCCAGTCGATGTCAGGAAACTTGCCTGTGGGGCAAGTATCACAAAGAAAGAGCAGCAACCTAACAAATAATACTCAGGCTGGTGGCAATGGCATGTTTAATATGGCTTTAAAAGAGATCAAGAAAGAACCAGGAGAAACCATGTCTTGCAGCAAACACTTGGATGGTCAGATCCCCCATGAGAACATCTTTCCTAACAGATATGGGGAGGAAACAGGGGAACAGATGATGGATCCTGAGCTTCAGGAACTTTTTAATGAACTGACTAATATTTCAGTGCCACCCATGAGTGACCTTGAGCTAGAAAATATGATCAATGCTACCATAAAACAAGATGAGCCTTTTAACATTGACCTTGGGCAGCAAAACCAGAGAGGCTCTGGTAGAGCCTCTCTGCAGATGGAGAAAATGGTGATCAAGAGTGAATATTCACCAGGTTTGAATCCACCACCTGTAGGCTCCCCACAAATGAGGCCTTCATCTGCAGGCCCATCCTTCACAATGGCGAGCACTGCCATGTCCACCTCATCACCCATTCCTTCAGTGCCTCAGAATCAGATGCAGCCGTCGCAGGTTTCTTCTGTCTCAGCTCGACCATTGACTAACTGGCAAGAAGTGTCTCATGCACAGCAGCTCAAACAAATAGCAGCCAACCGACAGCAGCATGCTTTAATGCAGCAACAACAGCAGCAGCAGCAGCAGCAAAACCAGTCAGCCAGCTGGTCTACCATGTCTCCATCAGGACCATCCCCAGGGCCATTTGTACAGGAGAAAATTCCCAGCCCTTCCTTTCATCAGCAGCAGTTCAGCCCACAAAATTCAGCGATGCTCGGGGTACCTGTAAATGGAAATCAGTCCAAAGGGATGAATAACTTTGTTTATAAACCAAACTCCACACCTCAGAGCAACCCCATTGACATCATAATGCAACAGAAGCCTCAGGACCTCAACAGAAACTTTATAAACAACAGTCAGCCACCACTTGAGCAGCATCCTGGCAACACAAAGCCTTTGTTTCACTTTAACTCAGAGCAAGCAAACCAGCAGATGCCTTCAGTTTTGGGTTCCCAAAGCAAGACTTCTATTCTTCACTATACGCAGCAACAGCAGCAGCAGCAGCAACAGCAGCAGCAGCAACCTGCTCAGCCCCTTCCAAACCAGTCTCTTCAAAGGCCACCAAATGTCCCCTTAGCAATGCAGCAGAAGATGATGCTTCAGAAAATGCAGCAGAGCCAGCAAATCTCAGGACTGCAGTATCCAGTCTCTCAACAGCACAGACAGGTAAGACATGTTTGTTCCTTCTAAACCATAATGAAAATATTATTTCATGTATAGTGGGGAAAAAAGCTTTTCCCAGCCATTCTTCCCAGAAAGAATAGGTGTAGAGAATTCCATAGCAAGATACAGTGGTCCCAAAGCATTTAATACGTAACCACCTCATAAGATATTGCACAAAAAACTGCTGGTGTTCAATTTTTGTAATATGCACAGTAGATGCACACTGCACAGTCATAAGAAAAGAAAGACATGTTTTTTCCAATAACAGTATACTAAATGTGTCACTGATATGTATTACATGGATGCTTCCCCATAAGGTGGGGAAAACAATAGGGCAGAGTTAAGGTTATTTTTGAAGTCTCATTTGAATTTCCCAGCTTAGGAGATGTCAATTGTTTTGCACTTTATTTCCATTTTCATGAAATTTTTTTTAAGGTAATAGCTTTATAACATTGATTCTATATCATCATTTTGTCTGGGAGAACAGGATTGAGAAATAACATTATTCTTAGATATATATATATATTGACTAATTGGACAAAGCTTTCATCTAGGAATTTTATTAATGATTTGTAAAGGAAACTGAAAATTCTGACTTGTTCTGTCTACATCTACCTAGCCTCATTCTTACATATTGCAACCTTGAAATTTATTTCTAGAAAAAAGGGGGAGAAATTCTAGACTTGTATTCTTCACATAACATCGAAAGACTTGTAGTGGAACATAGGACTCGGTGCTGGACTTGACCTGGGAGGCCCATTACAGTTCTTTATTTTAAGCATGTAACAGTATGTGGTAGAAATGTGTTAGGACTGGAAAGGAAGTTAGGACTGGAAGGGAAGTACAGTGGGGCGTGAGAAATGGTTTAAATCAAAAGCTAATTTTTGAAAATGAACAATTTAATGTTAAATGCATTATACCGATAAAATAGATGAGGAATTGAGTCAGAGTGGCAGTGATTCTCCTATGCCTTGACCCTTGCACTTGTCATTCATACTTGCTCAGAGTGGATGTAAAATGATAGCATTCCTTATATGGCAGTTGCTCTGTGCTTCCTTTATTTATAAAATAGACGGGGATAATACTTGCCCATGTCAGTGGGTTTCTGTAAGGATAAAAATAGATGGAAACATATGGCACATTCAGGTACTAAGGTGCAGAGTAGTGCTGAAATACCTACAGACCAGTGCAGAATTGCCAACTGTTGTGATATTAGCATGAGTCTTGTATTATCTAGTGGATACATGTCATCAGAGCAGACTCTTCCTTAAAAGAAAAGTAAGTTTTTAGCCTCTCAGGTTATGCAATGACACTTGAAAATGTGACCTAGAGTAATCTGAAGGCTCATAAAGCAGGCTAAAAATAAAATTAAAAAGTCTAGATATGAAAGTCATAGGGTAATATAAGTATAAATATAGATATTTACACTTTATGATTTTGTAACCTAATCTCATGGTTTTTTAGGGTGGCCTGATTCAAGGTATTCGACTAGGATGGATGGCAGTCTTGCAAATGAGTAGAGTCTGCTGGGCAATTTGTTAATTTCTCATAGATGGGAAAACACTGTAATGACTTATCCAAGCCTTAAAGACCAAACCTTCCCAATAATAATCAAAAGTACTCTAGAATAAGTGAATCCAACAAACCTGGAGTTTCTAGGCCATGCTGGTCAGATGCAGTCTGATATTAACTATTTTTCATAGTTTCATAGTTTCATAGTAGCTAGGGTCAGAAAGGGCCTAGAGCAGGCCATCTAGTCTGACCCCCAGCCAAGGGCAGGAACAAGTGCTGGGGTCACAGGACCTCAGCCAAGTACCTAGCCAATCTACTCTTGAAGACGCCCAAGGTAGGAGCAAGAACAACTTCCCTAGGAAGCTGGTTCCACATCCTAGCCACCCTAACTGTGAAGTAGTGCCTCC
>JAGPOW010003316.1:179578325-179610226 GCA_030014935.1 Caiman crocodilus
ACCCTAACTGTGAAGTAGTGCCTCCTAATGTCCAACCTAAACCTGCTCTCCAGTAACTTGTGACCATTGGTCCTAGTTACCCCTGGTGATGCCCGGGAAGAAAGAGCCTGCCCTATTTCCTGCTGATCACCCCTCAGCAGCTTATAGGCTGCCACCAGGTCCCCCCTTAGCCTCCGTTTACTGAGGCTGAACATGTTCAGGTCCCTCAGACGCTCCTCCTAAGGCCTGTCCTGCTGCCCGCATATCAATCTAGTGGCCCTCCTCTGGGCCCTCTCGAGGCCATCCACGTCCCTCTTGAAGAGCGGCGCCCAGAACTGGACACAGTACTCCATCTGTGGCCTGACCAATGCTGCATAAAGGGGTAGGATCACCGCCTTGGACTGACTTGAAATGCATCGTTGAATGCACGCTAGGGTTCGGTTGGCCTTCCCAACCACCGTCTGACACTTTTTATTAAAGTTCAATTAAAATAGAAAGCAAAATATAAACAAATTTGTATCGTGCAGGTATATATATATATATATGTATTTCTTTAACTCTCCCAAACTTCTTAATCAGTTAGTTTTAGGTTGCTCCTCTTGTAGGAAACAGCATCTTAAAAGGTTCTAGCAGAAGGGGTTTGGTTTGAAGGGGTTGTAGAGGGAATTGGCATTGGAAAGGCACCTTAACTGACTTTGCAGGGATTCAGTGGCTCCTTGTGTATTTCTTTAGATTTTAACTGTCTTCACCAGAGCTTTTCTCCCTCTCTCAATAGACTAGCAGTCAGATAGATTGTAACAGTTTCTTTATTCCACTATGATGAAGTGTCCAGCAAGCTGTTGTGTTGGCACAGGAGAGACCCAGGGGCCCTAGGGGTGGGGTGGGGGGTGCTTTTGCAAACGTTAATCTTTTCACAAAATATGCAAGGCCACGTTCTGGAGGGAAATAAAAATACCATCAGTAAGTTGCTTGAAGCAGCATTAGCTTTCACAGCTGCTGCTGCTGCTGCTGCTAAGCAGGCTGCAGGCAGACACAGCCAGTCGAAGGAATGCTCCTTGTAGAGCCTTATTACCAAATGGCAGAGTGAGCCAAGCAATATAGAGGCATGAATTCTAGCCAACTAAGCAGTATGGAGGCAAAAAAAAATCCATCATATATGTTGTCTGGAATTTCTTCCATGTGCATTGAAAGTAGCTGCTGGGGTGGGACTTTCCCCAAATTAACTTAGCAGAGCCTAAAACACTAGAAAGTAGGGTGAGCAGGACCTTGAGAAGGGGGACTTCATGAAGCCTCTTGCCTTACAGTCTTTTTCCCTAATTCTACCTGCAGGATGTGGTAAACTGCACCACAGCCCAGCACTGGAGGTCAGGTTGTGAGAGCTTTGTAGTGTGTGAACTCGGGTACTACCCTGCATAGTGGAAACTATCTTTTATACCCCATCATGGTCACTTTGAAGCTATGTACTATACAATGGGAAATTTCTCTAACAGCAGAAGTAATGTGTATAGTGAGACAGGATTGACCGGGGTTGAGCGTGCAGAATTTTTAATTCACTTAAACACAAGTGTTCACCTGTCTGTGCTTACAGAGCCTGTAAACTCCTATTACATAGTTGCTTAACCACCAGATTCCACTGACTCCTCAGGCTGAGACAGCTTGCTGGATTTGTGAGCCCCTTCAGCTTGGCTGTTTAAGCTCTGTTGCCACTGGCAATCTCTCAGTTCAAGGACAGTCTCTACCATGGCTCATTGATGTGTCTTCAGGTGGTTTAAGAGTCTAATCCTTGAGTCACAATTCTGTCTGCAGGGGAGAGTAAGCTGTAGGCAGGGATTTGTCTCTTTTTCCTTCCGCTGCCTTCTCTTCTCTGCTTTGAGGGCAAAACAACACTTGACTGCAAAGCAGTCTGCCACTTGATTAGAGTTGTTGTACCATTGGAGTAATTTAGCAGCCACTCCTCCTACCTCTTGACGTCCGCATCCATCTTCTTGAGGTGGGCCTTCAACATGTCCTTGTAGCATTTCCTCTGGCTGGTCCAGAAGAATACATAATGTGCCATGGGAGATTTTCAACTTTCAGCATTCTTGAATGCAAGTGATTTATCTGCAAGCTCTTGCCTGGAAACAGATAAATCCTGTACTACTTCTCAAGAAGTTTCTGAGCACTGCTGAAGCCTTGCAGAAGGTACATCCACACTGTAGGTTCTTAACCATGTTTTAGCCTGATCCCCCAACCACCCTCGCACAAAACCAATATCTCCCAGCCTATGAGCAAGAATCCAAGCTTTCTTGCACAGTGCAGGTATGGGTCAAAGCCTTTTCCACTTTAAGACAGGTTCTAATACTCACTTTTCAAGGATACTGCTAAAGCCATGATAGCTGAGATCATCTTTTGATAATTTTTTGGAATGCCATCCCACAATTCCCTGAGCCCATATGCTCTGACATGTCTATTGGTTCAACTTCCCACTTGCCTCCTATGTTCTAGAAGGTTTCTACCAGTTCATATACATCTAGTCAACATTTAGGCCTTCATTCCACTCTGCCTGCTCCATTTTCTGTTTACTTAGCCAAGTCACCTTAGAATATGGCATCCCAGTTTACTACCAGCTGGCCCAAGAAGCACACCAATGCCTTCATTTTTTTATGTGAGTACTGCAAGGAAGAGAGACCCACAATGGTAGAGGGGATGAAGTACCAAGAACAGACATCAGAGCAGATCACACTGCTTGAATGGGCTCCAAGGAAGGCTTCATGACTGGATGATTTAGGACCCATTTGCTAAGGATCTCCTTGGGAGTAGGCCTTGCAAGCAGCTTGGAGAAGAAGCAGCACTGGATCAGGAATCACTACAGGTAGGTGGCAGCTGCTATCTTATTATTATTAAAGGAGAAATTACAGCACGCATGAGAGAAATTACTGGCTTATTGTTAACGTGGGTATTACATGCAACAAGGTAGCTTTAAATGAAAGTGAGGACAGCAGGCACATTCATTTCCCTGATCTGTTTACTCCATCCCCACCCCACTCCCATGCAGGTGGATTCCAAAAAGGGGGAAAAAATCAACTACTGATTGATTTTTTCATTACGTTTGTAGTAATTATTTTAAAAAATAAGTTCAAACTGACATTTCAGGTTTAGTAAGCATTGAGTGTACACTGCTAGACTGGTGGAGAGTTATATTGTCCTATGTCCCCAGCTTGATTTCCTTTTAAATGAAGTAAATAATACATTCTTGCTAGTGTATGTCTATGCTCTGGGCATGTGGCTAGCAGGAGTTTGTGAGCAAGGCAATGCATTATGGTGGCATAAGAGCATACTTTACCATGAGGAAGACTCTTAAAAGGGGGGTTCTTTTATTTCATTGCATAGATAAAAATATAATATGCTGTGTGATTCCCTGGCAGGGCCTTCCACCTTGGTTGAGGTCATCCAGGTCACATCCCAAGAAAACATTGAACAAGCAGGATGTGTCTATTTCCTCATGCAGAAGTTCTGGACCCATTGCTGGTCATCCCAGCTCTCTATGACAGTGTGATCCTACCAGTCTGTACTAGGTGCCTGCATCAGAAGCACCATTTTACATATGGAGAAGCCACAGGTATAGCAGGTCTCTTCTCTGGCCTGTTACCATCTAGCATGAACAATTCATCCTCCAAGATTCACCACCACCACCCTAGAATCAGCAACTTCTGCAGCAAAGCCCGCTACCAACCCCTGTACCTTGTACATCCTGATGCTATAACTGCATGGCCACAAGCCAGAGCAGCCTGCTCAGCAATGCTGTATTCATTCATGTACACCAGCTGGAATAGACAAAGCCTCAGTTAAATGTGTCAGTGGCTGAGAACTGGGAGCTTGGGATGGACAGACCCTCCACACCCTGCAAACTAGATTCGAGAGCAGCTCAAGTTAGTGAATCGATAAGGCTTTGGATACATGTTATTTTGACAATGATCTTCATTAACTCATGGGAGATGGGCCCAGGTACCAGAGGACTGGAAAGGGCCAGTGTAGTGATCCTCTTTAAAAAAGGTAAGAAGGAGGACCTGGGGAACTACAAACCAGTTAGCCTCAATACCTGGGAAGGTACTGGAGCATATCTTAGCCATCTGGAGGAGGAAGGGCTGATTGCAGGCAGTCAGCATGGATTTATGAAAAACAAGTTGTGTCAACACATCTGATCTCCTTCTTTGACAAAGTAACTACTTGAGTAGATGACAGGAATGCTGTGGATGTGGTGTATCTGGACTTCAGCAAGGCTTTTGATGAGGTCTCACATGACCTTCTCCTAAATTGGAGAACTGTGGGCTAGATAAAGCTACTGCAAAGCGGACAGATAACTGGCTCAATAGCTGCAAGCAAAGAGTAATTATTACCGGATCCATATCAGAATGGCAGGAGGTTTCAAGTGGAGTCCCACAGTGTCTGTTCTGAGTCCAGCACTATTCAACATTTGGATAGAAAGCTCCTTGAGCAAATTTGCTGATGACACAAAACTGGGAAGAATTGTAAACATGGAGGATGTGAGCACAATTTATATATGTCTTGACAGATTGGGCAGTTGGGCTAGAACTAACAGGATAAACTCAATGCAGACAAATGAGGGTGTTACATCTTGGGAAGAATAATCAAATCACAAATATAAAATGGGAGACACCTAGCTGGATGGCAGCACTATGGAAAAGGATTTGGGAATCTTGGTAGATCACAGAATCAGTATGACTGTATAGCGTGATTTAGCTGCACAGAATGTGAATGTGGTTTTGGGATGCATCAATAGAAGCATTAGGTGCAAGACATAAGAGGTGATAATGCCTCTTTACTCAGCACTGGCTAGGCCCCATCTGGAGTATGGTGTGCAGTTCTGGGCTCCACATTTTTAAAGTGACATGAAGAGGTTAAAGAGGATCCAGAGGTGGGCAACCAAAGATGATTAAGAGTTTGGAAGGCAAGTTAGGCATATCCAGCTTGCAGAAAATGCCCATGGTAGCAGTCTTCAAATATTCGAAGGACTACCATAAAGAAAAGGAAAAGGACCTTTTCTCTCTTGCTGAAGAGAGGAGGATGTGGCTCAATGACATAAAGTTGCAGCAAAGTAAATTTAGAGTGGATATGTGGAAAAAACTTCTTTACTGTGAGAATAGTGAGGCATTGAAATGGACTGTTTATGAAAATTGTGGACTCTCCATGACAAGGTGTTTAAGAAGAGGTTGAACAGGCACTGGTCAGGGATGATCTAGGCATAGCTATGCCTGTTTTTTACCATGAGTATTTCCCATGCTTCTGGGCTCAACTGGTTGCTCCTGCCTCTCTCCCCCCACAACCCCAAGATTTTTCTGCTATATGTGTCAAGGGTGTTTTTAAGCCTCCCCAGAGAAGTTGACTGTTAGCTAAGGCTGGGGACTTCAACTGGGGTGTCCCAATTCTCCTGCTAGCAACAAAGCCAGAGGTTCCTGGCTAGAGGGTCTTGCCCTGCTCAGGGTTAGACTGATTGCCATATTTGGGGTCAAAAAAATGTTACCCCATGGCCAGATTGGTATGGGCTATTGGGTTTTTTCCCCTTCCTTTCTAGCAGGAGATGTACTCTTCTGCCTGGGACCTCTGAAGCATATATTGACAACATTTTATAGAAGCAGAATATTGGCTGCCATGATTCCCCTGCTTGACCTGTGGCAGGTTAGGATATTAGGTCTATGTTGTGTCGGGGTTGATTGTAGTCTACTGTAGAATTTAGATTATGGTTGTATGGGATGGTTTGGATAGAAATAATCCTGCCTCAGGCAGGGGGCTGGACTAGACGACCTTTGAAGTCCTCTCCAGCCCTAATTCTCTATGACTTTATGTGACCAGAAATTCTTGCAGTAAGCCTTGGTTACTGCACTGCTAGTGTGAATGTAGCTAAATGGGTCTGGATCAGGTGCAGTTCTACTGTGTGACTGTTAGCAGGTAGAAATAGCAAACTGAAATGTGCATGTCTAGAGCCAGTCACACAATGCAGTGTTGGGGGAAAGCCCCTCATCTTAGATTTCTGAACAAAGTTGGGGGGAAGTTGCTAGAGCTCTGATCCTGGCTCTAAAATGAGGGTCAGAGTCAGAACCACAGCAGCCTCCTGCCTACCCCTCTCTCCCTGCCTCCACTTCCCTTCTGCAGCTTCTGCCCCGCTGCTGTCCCCTTCCACCTCTTACTGCCAGGCTCAGCTTGGCTCCAGCTCTGTCTGGATTCCCTCCTGGGCACAGAGCAATGAAAAATGTCCCTTGCCCAGTCAATTGGCAGCATTAGCACTGCTGCACACCCCCTGTCTGGCCAGTCAGCAGCACTGGCACTGGTGCATGGTCAGTAGGGGCTGCACTTCCATGTGCTGTGCTCTGGTAAGGAATAGAGCCAGGGCCATGTCTAACAGTAATGCAGGAGGCCGGGGGGAGAAGAAGAGGCAGATACTGAGGAGTGGGGGGAAAAGGGCAGAAATTGTGGTTAGTGGGAAGGGAGGGGCAGAGGCTGTAGGCAGCGGGGGATGGAGAGGTGCAGGTGGCAGAGGGGGCAGGAAGGCTTCAATGAGAAGAAGTGGGGGGGCAGAGGGCAAGTGGGCCTCCTGGTGTGAGGATCAGAGGGCACATATGTATGTGCTTTTAAAGCGAAGCAATAAACTAAAGTGCATATCATGCTAGAATTTATTGCTCCCAGGCACCACATTTACATGTGCACCCAGGACTGCAGCATGTTGAGCCAGATCAAAGCACCCCAGCTGGCAGGGGGCCCAGGGGGTCAGCCTGCCAGCCCAGGGCTCCTCCAACCCAGCTCAGCATGCGGAGGAGGAGCTGGCTGGGGCGCAAGGGTGCTCCAGTGCGGGGCTAGCCAGCAGACAGCCCCCATACTGAGGGACCCTCATGCCCCAGCCAGCCGGGGATGCATCTACATGTGCAGTGTTCCAGAGTAAAAAATACCACAGCAGGGTAGTACTTGTGCTGTGGAGTTAATTTGTTTCCTGTGGCCTAATAGAGTGGCATGTATAAATGCAAGACATTTACAGCGGAGCTAATTAGTCTGCAAACCCCCCAGTAAACATCTTGTGCCCGGATTGTGTAGACTCTATGCTGTTTTTTTTTGTGAGGGTCCACCTCACTGCTACGCTGCCCAAGGGAATGTCCACCTATTATTGACAATAATAAGCTATTAATTTCTAATGGTTAATAATTAACTCCTTCATTTTTATTTTTTTCCTTTTATGCCTAATTTTTCAATGAAGATTCTATGTTACATTATACTGGGAACTGTAGAAATATGTCTTTGATCCTAAATTGTGTCCACAGCAGAATCTGGCCCCTTCATTACCATAAAAAAGAGCTGAAATAGTAGTATGGAAATACAAGTGTACATTCATGAAAGGCTCTTATAATGCCACCATCAAATAGCACCACACTTTCATAAATTCACATTCTTTAGCTAAAGGAGATGATCGTTTTCTGTATTTTTCCCCCCTTCCTGGTTTGAAGTTCCCAAAAAGCATGTGGACAGGACTTTATCAGCTAAAGCTTGCTAAATGGAAGTGCAAGTCTTATAATTTCTCTGCCTGTCACAGGCACTTTATGTCAAACTGGAGGAGGTTTGCAGTAGGATCTGCTAATTAGATGCCTTTTGCCTCTAGGGACAAATCATGGACATGATGGAAATCATCTTGGTTTCCTGGAAGAAGGCTGAACTGAACGGACGTTTTGTTTGTGTCTCTGTTTCATTCTTTCTTTTTGTGGCAAGGACTCATCTTCCTCATTCTCTTTGAGGGTCCACGGGGTCTAGACACAACACTTGCAACAAAATTCAAAACTCTTTTAGCTTTACATTTCGTATTTTGAGTGCAGAGTTCAGCCAATGCTGTAGAGGTTTGCAATCCTTTTACTGAACATGGACTGACTTTCAGAAAGCAGGTATGGCTGTTGTTTGGGGAGAAGTTTGAAGTCAAGATTTTATTTTGTTTTGGGAAAAGATGGACTGATCACTGCAGCCTGTTTCTAGAGGCAGATTTAGGGTGTTTGGGAAGAAACCCTGCAAAAACCCAGGGGTTATGATTAGAGCTGAATAACTTCAGTAAATATTTTGTAAGCTTTTAATCAGCTGTGTAGCTCATTAAATATGATTCATCAAATGATGAAAACAGGATTCAACAAAATAAATGGCCAAATTCACCAAACGAAATATTATTCAACTAGCTCTGGCTTTGACCCAAAGCCAAGTTAAACTTGGAAGTTTCAGCTGAATTTCTCACTCAGATTTTTCTTTTCCTTTCATTTGGAGGAGGGGAGAAGGGCCTGAACTCATGTGAACAGAAACAGAATAAGTTCATCAAACCCCAGTGGACCAAAGTTACAATATTTCATACTGCTCTAGGCATGTGCTGTTGTGCCCCAGCAGCCTTATTTAGTCAGTGATTCCCAGATCTGGGGGCCAGACTGAGAGGGGGGTCATGAGAGCTTCATCCACCACTTCATATGGTCCACCAGTTGTTCCTGTTTTTACAATTTGAACTTCTAGGTGTCTTGTGTTGTCTCTTTAGCTTTAGTGGAGACAGACTGAAGTCACACCATCAGAGTAAGCAGCAATGGACCCACCTTCACTCTTCTGGTCCATGGACACTGCACACTTTTAATGATGAGAACGTACCGTATCTGAGAGACAGGTAGACGTTTGGGTAAGAGGGAAATACCATAAGCAGTAAACATAGTGGCTTGCCCTTATTTAAAGCATTGCTGGGAGAAGTCTTAGAGCTAATTCACACCTCTATTTTAGCCTTTGACATTTCTGATGTAAAATTTAAAAAATTGTTTCTGTGGATGATTTATATAAAAACTACTTTTCCTAGGTCTTCAGATTTACCCTTAAAAACAGACATATCATATTGCAACAGATTCAGTGGTTTTAAGCGTGGAAAATGTTTTATAAATACCTATAAAGAAGAAGGACTATAAAGTAAATTGTAACTCCTGCAAAAGATATTTTAAATTTAACTTTAATTATAAATAAAAATGTTGCTGGAGTTCCTGGGTCAAAAGTAGTATGAACTACTTCCTAATCTAAGAGGAAAGTTGTGCATCATGGTGGTAGGCTAACTACTTAAATGCCTTGTTAACAGCTCCATTTTGGTTACACTCTTTCATTTCAGGGCTTCTGTTGTAAATGATGAAAACAGTCATTTGAATGCACGCTAGTAACTAGTAAGTAGTTACATGGGTACTCTTTAATTTATGGTTGTCAAAATCCCCAGAGAATGTCGCAAGTCTGCATGCTGCTGTGGTGTCCTACACACTCCAGTTTTGGTTTCTGTGTTTGCTGAAAGACTTGTAAAGCCACATGCAGAAAGCCAGCTCCCTTTGGATGTCACACTTGAAGAGGCACCTGGGTACTGTTTGTTCCGTCAGTGGTTTAGATTTATTTATACTCAATTACTTTGTTGCTTATTTATTTAAGACGGTTAAATTTGAGCAGCTTTTGGTCAAATTGTGCTCTGCTTTGGGGACTTTAAATCCATTTGTGCTACTGGCACTTCCTTAACTGACATACTCTTTGCAATGAAACTACTGATCTGATTCAATCCACTTCACATACTATCAGGTGCATAAGGCAATGGTTGCCAACCAGCTTGGTCTTGGGCCAGTCTCTTTAATTAGCTCAAATTGTTAATCTCTAAATTTTCTGTTTTGGTCCTTAGTGGGTTGAGGGGTCCTTCTGAGCTAACCTCTCTTCTTTTTGCCTTGCCACTGCCAAGGCATTGCTTGTTTAGGGAGCCTGCTACCCTGTATTCTCAAAGAGTGGCCAAGGTAAGTTCACCTTCTAGCCTGTACTTTTTTAGTAGTCTAACTTGTTCTGAGAGCCAGCTAAATGCTACTCTGATGCCTAATGGGTGGAACAAGACCTGGTTATTTTATATGGAAGAAAGGAAAGGGACTAGGGATTGTAAAGATGTAATAGGTTGAGAATGAAACTAGAATTAGTCAATTTATCAATACCAGTTCCTTTCTGATTTGTTCTGGAGCCTCAAGCAAATCACCTGGCCTGTGTTGGTGCCAGTGTTCCCATGTGTAAAATGGAGTTGTATCTTCTTACCTCTCATAGGTGTTTGTAGGATTATTCAAATACTGCTTTTGTGGTGCTTTAGCAAGGGTCAGAATAATACAGGGCTATTATAGTGTGTATATCTGTGGGAAGAATCAATTTCCTGAGTCAATTTCCTGCAAGAATTTTGGGAAGAAAGCCTGGGAAAAAATCATCTTACAACCATCAGAGCCTGGCATGTGAAGGAGGCCTTTCCTACTTGCTTCTCTTTCATTAATCCTCCAAGAAGTGAGCCCATAAAACATATCATAGAATTTACCATTTGTTTCTCTCTGTCCTGATTTCTGCCTATTAATATTTGTATTTTAATAGCACCTAAAGTCCAGGAATTTAGGATCCCATAAGTTCTCTCTTCAAGGGACAAAACCGCTCAAAATATTAGAATTTTATTTTTTTTAGTAAAAAGAACTAAACGTTTAAAATGTTTGAGTGTATTTTTATAGAAGGTATTTTTAAAAGGGAAAAGCATGCCTTTTATTCAGTCAGCATTTGCTGTAGGGGTTTCCAGGAAGGGGAGGTGATCCACATCGATATAAATTGCTTCTGTTCTTATGACACTAATATTCCAGTATGGTGTGGGCAAATGCAAAGAATTTACCACGAGATAAGCTAAGATATGAAGTTAACTACTGTGGGGTAGCTGCCCATGTGCATGCTTTTACTTCATAGTAAAGGTGGCATCACTGACTCCACTTTCATTGGGGGATAAGCTACCTCACATTTAACACTCAGTAAGCGTGTGCACGTGGGCAGTTGCCACAGAATATATTCTAAATTAACATTAGCTTATTTTGCAGTAATTAGTTCATGTACCAATAACGTTAGTGTGTTTTTATGGATGCATTACCATTCATGTGCCACATGGACGTAGACAACCCAGCCAAAACTCAAACCATTCCAAAACCCTTTGCCTGCCTCATTTGCCTGGTGTAGCTATACTAAACAAGGTATCACCACACAGTAAGAAGCAGCTTTGGCTAGAAGAGCTTAGTAGGAAACGGTTGATCCTCTGGTGTACACGTAAGAGGTCTAATCAGATGCCTGATGAATTCATTAGTGGTTGACAAGCCCAATTCGAGAGCAGCACAGCTTGTTACAAGTTTTACAGATCCATATGTTGTCTAAGTTGGAGTCCATATTTACAACATGGACTTCTTTCTTCTTTCTCACTTTGTTTCCATCCCCTGGATCAAAGCTGCTTCATGTTGAGCTGCACCCAGTACCAGATGTTCCTTCCAAATCAGACAGGATACTGTGCGCTCCTCCCAGCTTTCTATGTTGATGTTGAGTGACTTCATATCATTATTGCATACATCGTGGTACCCTCATAAACACTGAGCGTGGCAGTGCACCCCCTATGAAAAGGTGCCGCTGACACTGTCAAAGGTGCCTGTGGGTGGTCATTGCTTGCCACCCCCCCCCCCCACTGACATCACCAGCAGCATCCGTGGACAGTCAGTGATCACTGCTGTCTGCTCCTGGTGGGATCTGTGGGTAGTCACCACCCCCGGTCTGTGGGTGGTCACTGACACCGCTGGTGGCATTTGTAGGAGCTCACTATTTACTGCTTCCATGCTACTGCTGCCTCTGTGTCCCCCCAGCCACTGGGGACACATGTCGCTCATGCCCATAGAGGACAACCCTGCTTTCTATAGCTGTCTTGAATCTCACTATACAAAATATTCTTGGGGATCGGTTGTTTTTCATTTTCCTGACATGGCTGATCTATTGCAATATTTTCTTCTTGATAATGGTTTCTAAGTGTGTCAGTCCTGCATGTTCCAGTACCTCTGTGTTTGGTATTCTGTCTTCCCACTTTATTTTCAGGAGAAGAGCATACTGTCTAAATAAACAGGGAAAACCTGGGAGAAAAGCAATGTGATTACCCCTGCTTTTCAGACAAGAACTCAGGCACTATGAGAGTAAGGACCTGAGCCATAGCTCGCCATAGTCCATTGGCTGCAGAAGGCTATCAGTCAGGACCTGTGGAGCTTCTTCAGGGATGCTTAGGAAGTGTGTGGTGGAGCAGTGTGCACTTAACCCAGATCCCAAGAGCTCCAGAGGTCACCAGCACCAGTTAATTAGGTGCCTATTTCAGGCACTCTGAATCCCAAGTTAATGGAAGTGCTTGTATTAGGGACCAAAGCTTTGGAGAAGGACATAGGCAGACAAGGTTCCTTGGGTGAATCTGGTATCTTTTATTAGACCAACCCAAATAGTTAAAAATAATGATTAGAAAAGCTTTCAGGTTCAAAAATCCTTTGTCAGGCTTCATCCAACTATTTGGGTTGATCTAATAAAAGATATCAGATTCACCCAAGGAACCTTGTCTGCCTATGTCCTTAGACCAATACGGCTACAACCTACACCCCTGTAACATTGGAGAGGGACAGGAATTCAGATATACCCCTGTTCTTAGCATTTCCTATTGGCTAGCCCTAGGTATTTCTGACATGCCCTTTGGATGTGCCTGGCTTTCCTTGTTCTCTGTGTAGAGAGTCAAGACCCCTGTACCCATTCTTTTTTGGATCATAACTCTGTGGCTAGTGGGCTGTGGTGATGGAGTAGTTTGGCTCCTGGGGGTTGAATTCAAGCCCTGCTCTGGACTTCTGCAAAGGCTGATCCCAGATGATCCAGCTGTGAATGGGCTTCTGGTCCTTCTGCTGCAGGAGGGGAGGTGGGGGGTCAAAGGTGGCTGGATGTGAGACCGGTCAACATATACCCTTGTGTGGTGCTGGCTACAAAAACTGGTGTGCCTGAACCACACTGTCTAAATGGGCTGTTAGGCTCGGATGGATCTTCCTTCCTGTGGGCTAGGTTCTTAAGTTTTAGGCCATAACCAATCTTGATCTGGCCCTTAATGCTTTGGGGCTGATTAGAAGAGCATCCAAATGTCAGTACATATCTGCCCTTATCTGAATTGTGATCCCAGCATAACCAGGCTTTCTTGGAACTCTAGCTTTTGGGGTCCTCAGGAAAAAAATGAGAAACAAAGGGATGGGAAGGGAAAAGTGGCTTCTTTCTTGACATTTTCCTAGTTTTTGCTGGAACCAGAAAAATTCATGCAAGATACAGTGATTAACATAACCGTTTCAAACTTTGAGGCTCAAGTTCAGAGCAAATAGCATGACTTGGTTCTGGCTGCCGGTCCTTTGTCCAAACACATCTGCTCCTTCCCGGGGTTCTATCATTCCTATCATACACTTGTAAATTTACTCCAGGAATGAAAACACAGTAACTTTCACTTTGTTCTCAAAGCTGCAAATTTGTCCCTGCTGGGTGTTAATTTAACTGCTTCCAGGACACCCGCACATCTGGGAGGTGCTCGCTTTTATTTCTTTATTTTTTCACACATCTGGTTCTGTGCAGTACTCCAAGGCACCACATAGGAAAGGGCCAAACTTAGCATGATTAACCCTTTCTATGACCAGACAAGGAAACCGTGTGTCTTTTTAACAAGTTATGCTTGTGGGAGGTATATTTTTTTGTGAAGAAATGAAAAATAGTGGGCTGAATTGCCTTGCTAGTGTGACATGCCCAGAAGATCCTTTCTGTATTGATGCTCCCATTGCAGAAATAGGCCTGAATGTAGACCTTTGTGGAATCCACGGGAGCTGAGACAAATCTGTTGGGTCTTTCATAGGTGTCAGTAAGAAGCAATTCTTCTTTCAGGAATAATCCTAAGCAACTTCCCTTGGGGATGTTCAGAGTATCCCCATCCTTTCTGTGGATGAAGCTAACCAACAAATTCAAGTTTCAAACTTTTCAGAAAAAGGGGCTTTGTACGGAATTTTCTTGCAAGTGTTCTTCCTTTTTAAATCAGTGCTGCTGAAGTGTTTTCTCACAGCAGGGCGGTTGTCCAGGCCAATGGCAGTCATTTACATTATGACAAAAACAGACTCAGCAATGTCCCTTTAATGTGGTGTTTTAACGGCTGCATTAACCATGTCTGTACTATGCTAGACCAGAACTCAGACTGAGCTAATCTTTAAGTGTCTGCTTTTCTCATATCCTAGGCTAGCTGGCATTCTGTCCACCTCCCTAGTCTGCTGAGGTCTACTGTTTGCTTGCTTAATCAGTTGCTTAGATTATTTAAGCAGTCTACTGTTCCAATAATATATTCCTATCAATGTCATAGTGACAGTTAATTTAACTTCTTAATTTAAAATGAAGGAATGAAGCGCCATTGTAAGCTCTCATTGTCCCATAATGAAAAATCTTAGCTCTACAGCTTCATGACTTCTTTCCCACTCAATGTCTTTTCTCCTTGCTCTCATCTCTCTCTCAGCCATTTATTGAATCGCATTCTCTCTGCCGCTCACTACTCTTTTGCTCCTGCTTCATACCACAAAGTCCGTCCCACTGTAAAATCTGTCCTACCCTGGTTCTCTCCAAGCATACAATTCTGTGCAGCTGAAACACCACAGAAGGTCTCATAAGCACATGGTCCAACACATTGCCACCTTGGATGACATCAGGAAAGTAGTTTCTCAGTTGAATCAGCTGGTGAAAGCCAGAACATATCACTTTCCTTTGATTTTGGCACTCAAGATTCTTCTCATAGAGTTTTCATAGCTGAATTCTATTTTTAAGAGAAATCAGTATTGCAGACCACAAATCACAAAGCTCCTTAGCAAACGTGAACTCTGTTTCATCAGCTAAATGGCACTGGCTTACCAACATCTCAACTCATACTAAACATGCTAACAAGTCCAGTATTTTTCACAAGCAGCAATTCACCTAGAACCCAATCCAGAGTACATTAGAATCAATGAGAGCCATTCTTTAAGTCAGAAAAGGCTTTTAATAGCAGCAAACAGGATGCAAATGATTTTTTTGAAAACTAATATCTCCTAATTTTAATCTTTACGGAAATGCTTTTACTCATTATGGGCAAAGGTGGTTTAATTGCCTACCTCTTAGTTTGATGCCAAATTTGCTGTTAATTTCAGTGGCAACATACCTATTAGGTGCCTACCTAATAAAAGATAGGTCCCAAATACTTTGCAAATTGGGGTCCTAATACCTAGATTTATTCTCCTTCCAGTAGTTTTAGTTTTAATGGAGCTGGTCCTAGATTAGTAAAAATTGGTTTTAAATATAAAGGCTACAGAAGGATCTAGGATTTTGAAAAGCGGGGTATGGGAGTTATGGCTTACTCTCCAAGGGTGACTGTGAACCTCCCAGCTTCCCCTACCCCCTTGGTGGGGAAACCATGCCACAGCAGCAGCACTAGCAGCAGCAGCATCTGGGGACTTTTTTGAGTCCCTAAAGCAAGTAAGATTCTTCCTCCACCAAAGATTCTTCTTTGGCTGCTGCTGCCATGGTATAGTCTGCACCCAGCTCCTGACCGGGCTCTGCACAGGACCCAGGTATCCAGGGCAGCTGGCAACTGGAGCGCCCAGTAAATGAGTGACACAACAGGGAGGAGGGTGACTGCACCACTGCACTGCCCCTGGATCTGCTCCTGATTAAGACTAAGATTTTTTGAGGTGTGCAAAGGGATTTGAACATCCCAGCTGTGAAGATTTGCAGTCCAAAAAAATCCCTGTGTCTTCTGACTTAAAATTTCCAAACCCAATTTATTAGACCAAATTTCCCAGACATTGGCCTCACGAAACAACTTCCCATGAGCTGAGATATTATCCTCTATAGTCTTCTTGTTGTGTGCTTCTGTGATGCTACTGAACAGAATATAGCAGCAATTCATAACCAGAGTGCCACAGCCCAAGGTGCTCTGAGATCCTTTCAAGGCTGCCATACAGTGTTAGCACTGTTAGATGTGCAACATGCTTCGCAAGATAAATCCAAAGATCTCAAACAGGAATCTATAGTAGCAAAGCCATTCTGACCTGTTGTGGTCTTCCTGAGTTTTTTGCAAAGAAGAATTCCTTTATTAATTTCTGTAGTCAAAAAGTCAAAACTAAGAGCTGGCATTTTCCCAGGGGTGTCTTGAGTCTAATAAGGGGTCCCTTAGTCTAAAAAGGTCAAGAATGACTGGCATATAGGTCATTAACAGGGAGAGATTGGGATATTAATTTTTATTCTGGGATAATGAATGGGAGTGGAGAAAGAGGTACTAGTACTCACCTGTAGCAAGCATAATACAGCCTGCACAAGGAGCCTTGGCTATATTAGTTCTAGTCAGCTTGGCCTATAGTTCTTATAACTTCAAAAGAGTATTTTTTCTCTTTTTTCAGAGGAATGCAAAGCGAATTTAAAAAAAAAACCCTTATAGTGTGATATAACAATGATTATTTTTACATAGTGATTTAATAATTAAAGTCATAATTGAGGGATTGTGGAAATAAGGGCTCTAGGATGTTTGCTGTAGAGGTTCATTTTATTCATTTTCACTGTTGCCTTTTGAATGGAGGAAGCCAGTGTGCAAGCTAAAAACAAAACAAAACGAAAAAGCAACTCCTTGTCTACAGCTAATCAGAGAAGGCTGGCTTGAGATTTGTATTTGATGCAATGGGTATGAACAATAACGTAGCGCATTATTCTCAAGGCAAGAAAGTATGTAAAGTCGAGTGAACCACTGCGCGCTCTTGAGAGTGAAGATGCCTGGGCCTCTTGGAGAGAGAGTAACATTCTTCAGGGTAACCATGATGGGGGGAGGGCGGCTCTGTGCTGGTATTTGTGTTTCAGGCAGGCTTTTCTAATGTCTCAGCAATCCATGTATGGTGACAATACAATGCAAGAGCTGGGCTTAAGGTTATATAAACAACTGAGCTAACCAGGTTTTTATTATTGTAGCTGCATACAAGAAGCAAAAGGAGGAAAAAAGAAGGAAAACATTTATTTTATTTATTAGATTTATGCCACCCTTCTCAACAAAGGCCTAGAGTGCATATGGCAATACTGAGATAGCATTAAATAATAATACTAATGTAATACCTTTAGATTGCTTTCCAAACATTAACTATTTAAACCACACTTTTGTGAAGTAGTGAATATTTATCTTCCTAAACAAAGAGAGGTAGCCTGTGATTAAGTAGGCTGTCGCCCACGAAAGCTTGCACTTTTCTGAACAAATTAGTTCCTAAGGGAACATACAGACACTACGCTTAGATCAACATAACTAGGGTTAGGTTGATTTAAGTGCCCATCTTTGCAAATGCTTGGGGGTGGGAGGATAGTAAATCAGGCCAAAAATGGTGGGTCCTAATTTACTTCACCTGAATTGGGAATTCAATTTAAGTTACTTCACTTGGATTGGGAATGGGTTATTCTGATTCAGCAAATGTCTTCATGGGTTCAGAGCATAGTATTGAAGTTGGGAAAGCCCAACTGGTTGCCCCAGCCCCAGGGCTGTGATCTTCTTACCCTAGCTGCTGACCAGGTTTTTTTATAGTCCCCATATTCAACACCCCCTCCCCTGACAGACAACACCTCCCACAGAGCCACAAACACCTCTCCCTCATACCAGCTACCCCCATCCCTCTGTGGACTTCCCCCCACCCGACAGAGTCCTGTCCCTCCCCCTTTCTCCTTAAGGCTCCCAGCACCAGTGAATATTCAGTGGTGGCAGATGACAGAACAAGGAGCAACAGGTCTCAAGTTGCAGGAAAGGAAGTTTATGTTAGATATTAGGAGGCATGTTCTCACTAGGAGGGTAGTAAAGCACTGGAACAGGTTACCCAAAGAGGTGGTGGAAGCTCTATCCTTGCACATTTTTAAGACCCAGTTAGACAAAGCCTTGGCTGGGATAGTCCTGGTTTGAGCAGGCATTTGGAGTAGATGACTTCTTGGGGTCCCTTCCAACCCAAATTTCCTATGATTCTATCATCTGTACATACCATCTAACACCATACTTTAACTAAGCCACATAATCATAGTCTGGTTACAGCCAACATTTGTATGCACCCTAAGGAGCCACCCTGCCCTGCCTTCTAGGTAATGAAGGTGAGATAGAAGGTAGGACCAACTTTTCAAACTTATGTGACCAAAGCTAAATGATATAATCCATTATAAGGCATCTAAATAGCTGATTTCATTGTCCAAGATGTCACAGATCTATTCAAGTCAATGGGAGTTGTATTCACATAATAATTCTGAAAGTTAGGCCATCTATGTAAATGGTTAAGTGTGGCTTTAAAAAATTGACTTTGGTCACACAAGTTTGAAAAATGTAATGATTTGCATCAGCTTCACAGAGGAACAGTTTCTACTTCACCTATTCAGGTTCATTTGTTTGACAAAGCACTTTTATTTTAAAAAAAAATCACATTTTGGTGGAGATATATTGTCAAAGGTTTGTGTGAATATTATTTTGGTTCTTTGTTTCTGCTCTCTAAAGATGCTTGGCATTTTCCATCACTATTTGAAAAAGACACTTAAAAAGAATTTTAAAATTGATGTTTCTATTTTTATTCATCTGAATATTGTTTATGCGATACACATTTCACATGATTGCAGAGGGCAGTGCTTTAGGTTATGTTTGCCAAAATATTATTCATGCATAATAGATATTCTGTAAGTAATATATGTAAAATTACAGATGACAACTGCATTGACACAGCATCATTAAGATTATGAAGTCAGGTACTTTAAAGTTAGGAAATTCTAGATATAAAATTCTCTGTTCAGCTTCATTTTTCCTACCTCACACATCATTTCTGTGAGCTGCTGTGGTCCCAGGGAAAATGCAGCAGTTGATTGTGGCATTGAAGATAATTTAATAATGCAGTGCACAAGAGCACTGAATTAATTTGCATAGGCATCTCTAAGTCTACATTCAAATAGCTGTCTTCTAATGCAGGTTTTTAATATACTTCTTTAGGTGTAATTAAAATAGGAAAAAAATTGTTTGTGTACTGCTGTGTCAGTCACTCCATTATGTAGGGGCGGTGTTACAGGGTAGTTTTGGGCAGCTCCTGGAGCTCTTAACACCTGGATTGTCTGCACATTAACACCTGCAAGTAGTTTTAAGCACTCATTAAGCCACTCAAAGTTACACAGGATTATCTCTGATCTGTAAACCCAGCTCATGTTCCCCTACTTTCTAGGCTACACATAGTTTCATAGTAACACCTTAGTGTAAACACCCCACCTGCTCTGCCCAGCCCCACTGGCCCAGATTGAGCCCACTGCCCTTCCCTTTGCCCCCCTCCCCCCCAGCATCCCAGATCCCTGCTCACTTCCCCCCTGTCCCCAGTTACCTCTGGCTGCCCTCACTGTCTGTCCCAGGGAGCAGGCAGAGAAGGGTTAACCTGCCTATCTGGCTGCTTGGTCCCTGCTGCTCTCTGGGTTGAGCCCAGGGTGGAAGAGAGCAGCAGCAGCAGCAGGCGTTAGGCATGCAAGTTAACCCTTTCCACAAGTAAGCAGGGGGGAGCTGCAGGGGTGGAGGGTCAGAGGAGAACCCCGAGGGGCTGGGAGATTGCCCTGGGGCAGCAGGGTTTTAGCCCAGAATGGGAGGGGGGCATTCTTGCCTTTCTTACCCTCCAACATGTCTGATTTTTGTCACAGCACTCTTGGTGCTCTTGGCAGCTTCTTACCACTTCTTCCCAAGATGGTCCCTTTCTTAAGTACTCCCTTTCTCTAGTGTCCCTGGTCCTTCACACTGCCTCCCCACCCCACTCCCTTGCCTAGTCTAGATGCTACTTACACTCTTGTTCAGCTTTCCAGTACCACCAGTCTCTTGAGCAGAGCCAAAAGTGCCCTCCCACCATTCTGGGACCCAGCCCGGCTCAGTCAGCCTCTCTGTCCAGACTCAGGGCTTGAGGGCCACCTGACATGCAGTGCCAGGGCAAGGGGAGACCCAGTGACGTGCAGTGTCAGGTTCTTCCTTCTTTCTTTTTCTCCAGGCCTCTGCTGGCCTGAATGTATGACTGCTCTGAACTAGAGCTAGCACTACTACAAATCACTCTTTCTGCACGTCAGTGTAAGGGGTAACAAGGCGCTTATATTGGCAGGATGTGAACCCTAAGTTCTGCTTCCATATATCTAGTTAGTATTAACAGCAGTTATTGCAGAAGTGGGTAGGCCCCGGGATCTCTGTGCAGGGTCAGAGGACAGGTGGGAAGAATTTACTCTCCCCCACTGAATCTTCTGCCTATGTGTTGGGAAAGGAAAGGGCTGCTGAGTCTATGTACTTGATCTGAAGGAAAGGTTGAAAGAAACCCAGTTTGTCTCTCTTTTCCATTCTCTTATCCTCTGTGTGATGCCTCAGAAGTAAGGAAAGGCCACTTAGAGCCATTTTTAGGTTCTTAGAAGGGCTCTCTTCTCTCGAAGACACAGTGCTGCACCAATCTTAGTGCCACGCAGGTGTTCCCAAGGCAGCATATGCACTGTACTTTATGTACAGTGTAGATCCAGCTCCTTAGAAAGTTGAGATATGATTATTATTTTGGCAGGGTGGCAACATTTTCCCGAGTTACACAAGCAGTGAAAAGGAAGTGATGATCTGCAGTTTATTACAGATCTAAATTTGAATGAAGCCACAGGCCTGTCTTTAGCTGCAGAGCAATGCCTCCTGAATTTCAAAGGCTTGCTGCAAACAGTTGGGGAGGAAGGGTGAGAAAGTCTAATAAATTGTTGCAAGAGTCCTTTATAATGGAAAGTGTAACCTAGCCTAACATTACCCAGCTTGTGATACTTCAAGAAGTCTTTCTGCTGATTTTATGGAGCTGTCTGTGTGGAGCTCCAGCATCCTGGAAAAATAGCTCTGAAGGTCCTTGGTTTTCAGTTCTGTCGTTTCAGTCCTTCCTGCTGTTAAAGGTCTGTAAACAGTGACTGGGCCTGATTTCATTTAGCCTAAATCCCCTTTACACTGTTCTAGGGAGAAACCCTAAGAAAGGTAGAAATATAGTTATATATTAAGGTCTGCTTCAGTAGAAAGTGGCATTAGTGTCAATGATCATTTGGCTGTAGGTGTTCTAAATGCTTCTGAAAACCAACACAACAACAACCTTCCACCAACAATGTGGAAGGTAAATTTAGGATTATTAATCCAACAGCAAGCAGCAGCAAGAAATCTGATATGTCCATCAATCAGTGCTGCGGAGAACTGTTTGTTTGGACTACTTAGAGAGTGATGAATAGGTCCTCTGTGTAAAACATTCAGCTACAGTGTAGAATGGTAGTAAATTATATGTTTGTTAATGTTATATACCATATAAAATAATGTATAGAAAGTACTTATGTATAGAAAGCAATAAAAATTGTTAATGAACTCATAACAGTGGCAGGAACTAATGCCACAGGAGTCTTAATTCATTGCTATTTTACCTACCTGTCTGGGCCAAGTAGAGATATACTTTTACTGGTAAAAGTGATCACAAACTGATCTATGCCTGTAACAGAACAGAAGTTTGTCACACAGAGACTGGTTTGAAAATGGCAGAACCCAGGCTAAGATTTGCCCCTCCCACCAAAGTGCAAATGTGTGTTCTGTTCACTACCAATCTAAACTACACCACTTACAGGTGCGTAACATACTTCGATTCCACTTTGGGCTTTTTGAATGTCTGTACCTAGCCCTGGAAACCTCTGTTGGTGTATCCTAATATATCAGGATAAAACCTGGCAGGAGAGTCATCAGTCAGTTTTCTGGGATGAAGGTCTTGTAAGAATCATGAGTAGCTGGTGCCTTCTGAATTGTGGAGGGGGGGCATCCGCAGAAGCCACTGATGGTGGCGGCCCCGTCGGGGGGTACCAGCCCTGCCGACAGTGTCGGTGTCAGCTGTCAAGGGGGACACTGGCCTCATTGGGGGGGCACATGCACCCCCGTGCATTCCCTACCAGTCGCCTATTATAAGAATCCAGCTAAAATAGAATGTAGTTTTGTTGGTAGCAGAGAGCCGGTAAGAATGAGCGAAGGGTGATATGGAAGCAGCCTCGTTGCTTGATCACTGAGTAAATTCCCATCTTCTTTGCTGATGACATCAGTCCATCAGATCCAGACTTCACTGTGCTAAGTTCTTCAGCATCAGAGTGAGAGAGAACAGGCAGGGCTGGTACGTGTTTGGGAAATAGAAGATGTGGGTTCAAATAATGATAATAATAATTATTATTATGATTACAGGCCCAGAGATGATAATGCCCTCTATTCAAGGTTTCTCTCTTCATGCTGTAACCACAGGATAATTGGGCAAAAAGTGGGCACCCTACCCCTGGCATGGGGCTTGTTGAGGGTGGGATACCATGGATTGCTTAGGTGCTCTGCCAGAATCATTCCCAAGCAGACTCATAAGCCAAAGTGTGGACACCTAGGGAAATTTGTAGTCCGAGATGGAGGCATCTAATGAGATTTATGATTTCTGGCTCACTTCTGCCTCATTTCAGACTAACCACCTCTTTCTGGTTCCAGGCCGTTTTGAATAGTGATTTTGAGCATAGGTACCTAAATTCTCCCTAAGACTCCTTCAGGCATCTAAGGAACCACTTTGAATATGGCCACAACAGGACTCATTTTCAATGTGTCTTTTAATAAGAATAGATTACTGGCTTAGCAGAAATATGTCAAAGAATGTACTCACAAACTAGTACCAAACGTCTCTTTCTGGGGGAAGGATGAAGAAGTTTGCAGCTAAGCAAGTGAAGTGGTCTCTGGACAGAGTTCTCTGCAGTCTTGCAGTCTCACTTCAGACTGTTGTACAGCACAGGGTGAGCGGGGGCAGGTTTTCAAAGTGCAGACCTGAATCTTGCATTTTACACGTCTCCCTTATTTTTCATCTATTTTAGTTTTCAGCTACAAAAAGAAAAAAAAAAAGACTTTGATCTGAAGTAGAAGCTTCCTCTTTTCTTTCTTCTTGCCTTGTTCTGTCAGATGACCAAGTTACTGTAAAATTCTGCACACATTTTGATGCTCCTTACATTTTAGTCAAGCTAAATAGATGTGAATCTGCTGTAAATCAGGCTTGTCAAAGGTATGGCCCACAGGTTAGATCTGTCCCATGGAGCTACATCATCCTGCCCCCTGTGCTGGCCCTTCATGGCCACCCCCCTCCCCACATGCAGGATCCAGTGTCTGCACAACCCATTCCAGCCACTCCATGGCAGGTACCGCATGCAACATGGGTCCTGGAGCAGGCGCCACATGTGGTGCAGTCCCAGACCAGGCAGAGCAGGCACAGATTTGGCATGTGGTTGGGGTGGGGATGGGACTGCACAGGTCCCCTACATACCAGATTCAGCACCCAAGTCAGGATGCAAGCAGCACACAGTTCCTGCTTCAGCCAGTCCGGGGCACATGCTGCACACAGCATCCACCCTGGACAGGCTGAAGTAGGCACCGCATGTGACCCACATCCTGATCTGGTCATAGAAGGTGCCATGTGTGGCACAGTCCCCGGTTGACCAAAGCAAGTGCCTCAAGGGCTAGATTGGGGTGGGGAGGGGGGCATGGGCCCAATCTGACCCATCCAGCACTGTTCATCCAGCTTGTGGACCAGTCTTATCTAGCCTTCTGGGCCAGGTGAGTTTGGCATTCCTGCTCTAAATCACATGACCTTACCCATCTAGGTTGCCTTGTCAGAAACCCCTGCTCTTGGGTCAAACCTTTTCTATTGCATGGGAAATTCAGAATATATAATGTAACAGTTAAATATTCCTACTAAACTTAAGCTAACAGTACAGGGTAAAAGCTACGGTGGTGTTTTTCAGTATTTCATCTCAGAGGAGGAGGACAGTTTAAGAAAGTTTTGTCTTGTGTAGGCTAGCTTCACTGCCTCATTTGTTCCCTGAGTCAAGCAGTGAGGAAATGAGTTTACATGAGAATGTTGCCCTGTTGTCGAACGATGGTGTAAAAGCTGTGTTAACTTCCATGGGAATGAGATTCTTTGCCAAACATGAGATGCCTAAGCTTTCCCTTGGGACCACATCCTAGCTCAAAATGAATGGAGGAAGTTACTATGAGAAGCTGAAGCAGAGAGCAGTAAAGATATGTATCTGTCAGGGGTATCAGTCAAACAGGGGAGCAGCTTTGCCAGTAGCATAACTGGTCGGTGTATGATCAGGGCACCAACCTCCGGCACAGACTATGGGTGTGCCCAAAAATAACAGCTACCATCAGCAGCCTACCCACCTCTGGCACCCAGGGCACGAACTGCTTGTTCCACCTCTGAGCTCTGCCAGCGTGCTCTTTGAGGTGTATGTCATACTTGTAAAGCTGATACAGTAAAAGCAGCCTAGGCCCTACCTGTGCCTTTGCAACGCCTCTACCTTATGTGTGCATAATGTGCATCTACCTGAGCAGGGACTGTTCTCAGTAACACCAGTGTACAGCTCTCCAAAAGGCCCACTACTGTTAATGGGATTATTCCTGGTTTACACCAAGACAAAACAGAGAGCAGATTTTGGCCTGTTGGCTTTAAAGTGTTATGTATGGGCTATGTAGTGGACTGCAGTGAGTTGACAAGATCCTGAGTTGGTGAATGTGAGACTCAGTCTCTCCGCTCTTGCATATATATGCTAACATTGATATTTTCCGATACAAACTAGTTTTGTTTGTTTTTTTGTTTAATGCAGGCTACTCCAAACTCCGTCAGCAAAAAGTTATTTTTCTAGCTATTTCTGTTTTATTGTAAAAAGGGGATAATTCATTAACACAGAACTTCTGAAAGCCTCAAACTATAACTTAATAGAGCACAGACTAATACTGTTCATTAAAATATGCATGTTTGAGGTAATGCTTCCTCAAATCCTCAGGGAGGTAGTACCGTGGAGCTTCTCACAGCCAAATGGCACACGCTTATTAACAAAGTTTTGTGATCAAGATGAAAGGGACGTTTAGTAACTGCAAAGGGTAAATACTGGGTTTTGTTCTTCAAATACACCTTACTGAGTAGGGACAACGGACCTACTCTAGGTTGTTCCTTCTTTTCCATTTCCCAGCTCCTGCTGTATGATTCACCCACAGTTGTTATGGAAGGGATTTAAGGAATGACGGGAATTTCTCGTTGGCCAGATTGAGGGAAAACAAGATCCAGTCGTGTTGGTCACACATACATTCTCAAACAGACAAATATGATAACCCACTTTTGCTCACAGGGAAATGGCATTTTTTTACATTTTAAATTCCTTCCCAGCCCTTTCTGTTTCTAGTTTCCCAACGAGATCTAAACAAGTGACCAGATCCATTTTCAGCAGTGGGTTTTGTTTTGGGAAACAGACAGTGATAATTTATTTGGGCTGATAGAGGATTTAAAGGAGCAGAAGAAAATGTGTAGTGTTACAATAAAATTACAGCCACCCTAACTTTTGGAAAACATTGTCTCTGGAGCCAGGGAGGAATTTTTGCCTTACTTATAGAATATAGGGGGAGGATCTGGTATGCCACTGCATAACTGCAGCAGACTTTCAAATACAACAGTAGATCAGCTGATGGCCTGCCCGGTATACGCTGGTTTGATTAAGGCAGATAGAAAACATCTTGCCCAACTTGGCTTTTTATGGCCAATATTTTATGGCTGGCAAGTCATAGTCATATGTCCTTAAATCAAGAATTTAAACCCTATTCCCTTGTCCTATATGAATTTATGGTTTTTCAACAGTTAATCTTTTGGAAGCACACCCTTCCATATCTGTCAGATATGAGCGCAAACATGGTCCCCGAGAGGCTGATTCTGAAGTGAATGGCACAACTCCAATGAGAGCAGCAACAGGCCCCATGCACAGCCCAAGGAAAGCAAGTTTCTGGAAAAATTAAATTGCTTCAGCTAATGGAAGAGATAAGGAGATGGACAGTTGTTTGTGAAAAAAGTGGCCAAAAATATAGAGGTTGTAAATGTTCTCTTTTTGATTAATTTCATCATGCATATTTTACATTTTCATTTTTGAAGAAAGATTGATTAGCTTTTATACATGACGTGCGGCAGAACTACGTGAAAAAATCACTACTTCTTGTGGAGTTTTAAGCTAAAAGAGGGAAATTATGCTTTTCGCCAATGGAATAACACTTTGTTCATCATCAGCGTAAGAGAGGAGAGGAATTCATACTTTGCTTGTCTTGTTCTTTGGGCTTCATATGAGAACATTATCCAAGTGATTAGCAGTTCCCACTATTGCAAGTTCAAGTCATGACTCACTAACATCCACAGTCAGACTCATTACACTTTACGCCGCACTGGCAACATTAAAGTGCTTTATATTAGATGTCATAATTATATTTAAACTCTCTAAGGCTCTTTATATTCCCAGAGTGGTATGAAGGTGCCATACTGTAAATAAAAATCAGATCCACAAATTCCAGATAGTCCCTAGACTCGATTCTTGGTGACACGGTGTCCCCTTGATGTCCTCCTAGCTGTGCACGGGGCCTTAAAATGTCAAATAAAGCCCCAAGGGTTCCTATATACAATTGCAGAGGCTTCTCCAACATACTGGACTAATTAGCACATGCCAGCAACCTTCTGTATCTTAAGTACCAGTGTCCCTGCACTTTAAAATGGTGACAGAGGCTCACAAATTAAAGCTCGCTGAACAAGCTTTAGTTCAAGAGCCCCTGCTGCCATTTTTAAGCGCAGGGACACTGGTACACGAGATGCAGTGGCATTTTAATTAGAGCAGCTCTTGGCGCTGCTCTAATTAAAGCACTGCCCTTTTTCCCCTCCCCGCACCTCCATCCCCAGACCACACGTAAAAGTGCCGTAAGGGCCTGTCCTTGCTGCCTCCAGACTGCATAGGGACCACAGCATTGGAGCATAGCACACCCACACGTGCTGCATGCTGAAATGGATATAATGTACCTGCCTTAACTCAGTGCTGTGTGCGTGCAGGTTTCATTGTTTCAGGCGTGCTTATCCAGCACTGCCCTAAGATATCCATGTCATGCAGAGCAGGTATGCTATGCTTCATAGCAATGCTGTGTAGCTTGGTCCAGAAGCAAGTCTTAAAGGTGACGTTCCTAGTTAGAAGAAGGGCAGCTGAGTCATGGAGACTCTGAAAATTTGTCCAGTTTCTTGCAAGTGCCTAAAGGACAGCCATTGGGTGTTGAACTGTTGTGAAAATCTGATCTCAAAGTATCACATTCTTTAGGTAAATGGTGGGATATTTGGAGGAGTTGAAGGTCAGATTTTCAAGCCCTCAAGGCCCAACAACTTTCACCAGGAGCAGAATCAAGAAGCTGAAAAGGGGAGACAGGGCAGCTGGTTGCAATGGCAAGTTCATTTTACATGTATCCAGTAACTGAGAGCAGAGGTCTCAATAGCTGGGGGAGGATGTGACAACACTACTGCACCACCACACACCCCTGAATCCACTCCAGCTGTCACTGAACCAAGCATCTCTCTAAGGTACTCACAGCTAGATTTAGCACCTGGTGTACACTCAGCTTCTCTGAAAATATTGGTGCCTGAATTGGCAGTAGAGGTCTTTTGACAATCTGGCAAGGTGTTCAGTGGTTGGTGACTTTCTTCTATGAATGGTTGTAGGGAATGTAACATGTACATGTAATAAGGAAATATTTAAGAAGTCAACACTCACCAAAAGCAATTTATCACTGTTTAAACATTAGTTTTAGACTTCACAGAAGTAACCTTAGACATGAACTCAGCCCATTAGAGGTTCCCTGGAGTTGGAACAGTTCAGTGCACTGTTGCATTGAAGCTGATGACTAGAAATATAATATGATTCCAGCCGTGGGCAATGGATCTTTATCGTCGCTCAATGGAATTGCCACTGAACACAGAGATGCTTATTTGCTCTCTAGTTAGACACAAAGCTATAAGATACAGAAAAGTCAAAAACCAAAGGAAAATTAAAGGGGGAAGAAAATAAAACTAATTTAATAACTACCTTGACTAAATCTCTATTTGTGTACCAATAACCAGACTTCTAGAAGAAAATATTGTGAAATAATCCATTTACTCTACGTAGTACCGTTGGACTATTAATACATAGACCAAAGTTACGCTGCTTTATATTAAAGTATGGTTACAGTCAGGACAGAAAGAATGAAAGAAAAGTACCATCTTACTCATTTGACACATACAGCAATGCAGAGCAGCTCCAACTAAGGAAAACCTGACTAGATACAAGTCATATCATTATAGAATCATTAACTATGTTTGGATTTCAGAAACTTCATTACAGCTGATGATTCATAGGTTCAAAATAATCGTCACATTTTCAGACCTAAGGTGGAATTTACATGGCTGGCAGTGAGGCAGCACTGATGTGTGATTCTCTAATGAAAAAAGGAAATTAAATATAACCATGGCCTTGTCAGGTTCCATTTTTATAGTGTCTAAGTGACTCAGGTACTATGGTGGCAGCTTGAATACAGGTTTTATAAGAGAGACCTACCCTTGAAGCGCAGTCTCTTTTGTCTTCTGAAGGCAGAATATTTTATTAATAATGACATTTTGGATGAGTCAGTGATTCTGTGTATGATACACGTGCCCATGTGTGTTCTAGCAATGTCATGCTAATGGAACAAGATAAGGGCCTGATGCTACAAATCACTCCTGCTATTCTCTCTCCAGTCATTTCCATAGACTAAATGGCTGGTCAAACTGGGATAACACCATTCACGGGATAATCCACC
This sequence comes from Caiman crocodilus, assembly GCA_030014935.1. NCBI lineage: Eukaryota > Metazoa > Chordata > Crocodylia > Alligatoridae > Caiman > Caiman crocodilus. The sequence goes on from JAGPOW010003316.1 coordinate 179,606,896, forward strand.
AAAGCTTCCAGTTGAACATATTTCTTATTGTCACAATAGTAAACAGACAGGATTCTATATAACACTGTGAAATAGATCTGGTGAACAAGTAGGTGCCATTATTATACACCCATTTTTTCTGGCTCTGATTGCAAATCAGGCCTCAAACTTAGCTGCATTATGCCAGGTCTCCATAAACACAGAATATGTATGTGGCAATCCCTCAATTTGATATAAACACAGTATACATGGATAAATACTGGAGCCAGCAGCCTTGTCTTCTCCCACTTTATATAAAGCTATTAGCATAGGAGCTGTATATGCAGGTATTTATATTCACAATTAAATACTCCCAGAAGTTTGCTTTCAAATACATTGCCAGTACAGAACATAGGTGAGAACAGTCCAGGACTTCAGACATTTTGACCCTGAGGCAAAAATAAGGATGGATGCAAAATGCATGTATCATTTTCTGTCACCTTTGTTGTCTTGTGCTTGCCTCATGGTTAATACCAGACCTCTGGCAGTGCACAGCCAGTGAGGGATAGGAGATCTCAAGCTGTGCATTAATGGAATAAAGCATACTGTCACTCTGGGAAGAGACGTTTCCACTGCTTGGTTCAGGAATCTCTTGGAAGTGAACCTGTTCCTTTCAGAACTATAATGTTTCGTAGAAAATGGAGGAAAATAAACATGTTAAAAAATAATGTCTAGTGGACCAAAGTGATTTGTTTTTAAAATAAGGGAATGAATTCTGTAATCCTTAGTCAGGCAGAACTCCCACTAAATAGCTGTTACTTAAGGGGAGGTAGATTTGGTCTAAGAATTATACTCTGTGAATAGCTTTATTTAAGAATTTGAATGAATTTAATTAAATTAAACCAAGTCTTTGATAATGTACCTGTTTACAGGCCTTTTGAAGCCCAGTAAAATAATGTTTCTTTTAACTGTATCATAGATATTAGCTGATGCAAAGTCTCTTACGTCATAAACTAAAATGCTATTTAATTATACAGTTAATTTTACTCAGCTGAAAATTGTCATTTAGCTCTCTTTTTAACAGTGTTGAAGCACTGCTGCAAAATCAGTGTAATTATGTATTGAGGCAGAGAAAGATGATTTAAACCATTCAAAATGTTACCCTGATCATGAACATTATGGGTGAGACTACATGTTACAATTAGGTGTGCTGTGAGCACTTAAACCATGAATGATCCCACATTAAGGCCCCTTAGCAAGTGCTAAGTTGGACAAGGATTATCTTTGAGCTGTACTACCCAGCTTGAGTTCATTTCACTTCTGCTGTTTAACAGAAATAATACCACCAATTTGCAGCCCTCAGTTATCCCACAAGGCACTACTTCCAGGTGAACTAACTATCATCTAGGACGCTACAGCCCTGGACTGACAGCTGGGGACAGCTGGGCAGCAGGTGAGTAGGGAGGGGATGAGCGGTGAGGAAGGAGGTCAGGGGAAGAGAAGGAGTAGGAGCTAACTCCTCCATTCCCTGAATTGTCCCTTTTGCTTCCTGTTGGCCCCAAGATCATTCCCTGCCCTCCAATTGGGCTCTTCACCCCCAGATTGTTACCTAGACCCTTTCCCACTGTCTGGATTGCTGCCCTGATCACCCAGGATTTTTAAAGGTGGGGTGGCAAGGTCAATGACTAGCACTGCAGGGGTGGCTGAATACTCACCTCCAGCTTCTTTCTCCCAGAGCAGACAGACTACACTGCAGGAACAGCAATCAGGAACTTTTAAATCCCCAAAGCAGGCAAAAATCCCAACCCACCCCCTGTTTTGGCACCCCATCCTTCCCCTGCCGTTCTCCCTCTCACCTGCCTGCTACAGCAGCTGTGTCTGGCTGAGCAGGAGGATAGGCAGAGGTCCAGAGCTGTTCCTGTCCCACTCCAGATAAGGTACATGAAGAGCTGGGCTCAATCTGGGACAGCAGTGGCAATGATGGCAGCAGGTGAGCCTGCTCTCCAGCTGGCAGGGAACACCTGGGGTGATGGGGAAGAGAAAAGAAACCCACCGGCTGATGCTGTTTTTGCTGTCCCCAGTCGAGCCCTGGCCCCACACAGCCCAGCTAGAGTAGAGCAGCAAGAGCTCTGGAATTGAGTACTTCCCCAGGTCAGCCAAAGAATGGCAGGGGAGGGGAGGAGATGGGAGAGGAGGTGACATGCCTCTGAACTCAGGGAGGAAGTCGGGGTGCCAAGGGAGGTGGGGTTCTTACCTGTTTCAGGCACCTAAAAATGTCCCTGGCTGCAGCTCCCAGGGACTAAGTACAGACAATCGAAAAGCCCAAGGCTGAATCAGTTCAATCTTCACAGGTTAGTCTAAGCTATATAGATTGAACCAATAAGCAAGTGAACAGGTGTTCAATAAATCAGTGTAATCTAAATCACTTAAGTCTGGTACTACTCCCACTCAGGTTTATCTTAAAACAGTTTCAGCCATTTTGAAAGTGGTTTAAGTCTGCTGTACTAGAGAATTAAGGAAAGAAATCACACAAACCAGTTTAAGTGATCCGAATCATGTTTAAACCTGTAACAGAAAATAAGTTCAGTGCACATAAACCAAAACTGATTTAAGATAAACCTAGTTGAATGTAGTATCAGACTTAACTGATTTGGGTCAAACTGGTTTATACAACTTCTATCCCAGGCCCCTTCCTTGTTTTAATTAAATCAGAGTCATCCAGCATCCCAATATGCTTTGTGGCCCGGGCTGGGCTGTGCTCTTTGCTCCAGAGAGCAGGGCTGTCTCCGTCCCTCTGCTCTCTAACCCAGGCAGGGATGTGGCCAGATGTGTCCTGGCATGGACCTGTTAAGGCAAAGTGGGCAGGGAGGGAGTTAATCCTTCTCCCCCCGCACTCCCCAATCCCACTGCAGCCTGGGTCTTCCTGTCTGTGGGGAGCAGTGGAGGCCACAGCTGGAGCTGGCAGACCACAGCTCTGGTTCCTGGAGTCAGAAGGGACAAAGGGAAGACATAACCTCCTCCCTCCTTCCCTCCCTGCTCCCTTTCCCTTAACAGGACCATGTGAGGATGGTGTCTGGCCATGCTCCTGCTCCTGCCCGTGGAGCGGAAGGTGGAGGGGCAGCATCATCTGTCAGGGTGCCCTAGGGAGCACAAGCATGGAGGAAGTTTATCCCCCCCCTTCCCTGTCTCACCAGCACGGACCACCCCGTTAAGGCTAAGGGGGCAGAGAGGGGCAACCGTTCCTACCCGATACAAGAGGGCCAAAGGTGCCCAGAAGCCCCTGTGGCTAAATAGGGATATTCGGAGGGCCCTGAGGGCAAAGAGGGAGGCATACTATCTTTGGAAGGAGGGAGCAGCCTCCAAAGAGGAGTAC
>JAGPOW010003316.1:179614435-179655936 GCA_030014935.1 Caiman crocodilus
TTGTTCTTGCTCCTACCTTGGGCACCTTTAAGAGTAGATTAGATAGGTACTTGGCTGGGGTCCTGTGACCCTGGCACTCATTCCTGCCATTGGCGGGGGATCAGACTAAATGGCCTGCTTTTGGCCGCTTCTGACCCTAGATACTATGATACTATGATAATGCATATTCAGAACTAAGCTTTGTCCTCCAGGGCTAAGTACAGACAGTCAAAAAGGCCAAGGCAGAATCGATTCAATCTAGGCAGCTTTCTCTAAGCTGTATAGGTTAAACTGATAACCTAGCGTTCAGTTTTCAATTGGGCAAAGAAGGAGGAGGCCTGCACTGATCCAAGCCAGAAGAGAGAGGGTGCTAGAGTATGTCTTCCAGCATGTTGGCCATTGCCAGCCCAGCCACGTGCCCCCCACCCCTGCTGTCCCTGCCCAGGGAGTTAAGGAACCCCCTGTGCAGGTGCTGGCCCACCTTGGGGAAGTCTCCCCCTCAGGGCTAGGGACAGAAGTTACACATACGCTGCTTTAAGTGATCAGAAAATGGTTTAAACCTGTAACAGAAAATAAGTTCAGTGCACATAAACCAGTTTCAAAATGGCCAAAACCAATTTAAGATAAACCTGGTTGAATGTAGTATAAGATTTAACTGATGAAGGTCAAATTGGTTTATGGAACTTGTGTCCCAGACCCCTTCCTGTTTTAAGTTAAGTCAGAGTCCATCAGCATCCCAGCATGCTCTGCAGCCTTGGGCTGGGCTGGGCTGTCTGTTCCATCTAAATAGGGTTGGCCCACCCCACTTCTTCCTAGCTGGTGCACTATCACTGCTCCGGCTGGCTGAGAAAGGGGCGGGGGGTGGGAAACCCTGCTCTGGAGTGCTGCCAGATCCACCTGGCAAAGGGGCAGCAGCCCTTGCCAGGCATCCCCACCCCCTGACGGCGCCAGGAGCAGGGGCAAGGCAAGACTCTGGCAGCCTGTGTGGAAGTAGGAATTTAATCCCCACATAGGAGGGGGGGGGCAGTGCGGGCACCAACAGGCTCCACTTGTACACCCAGGGCTGCACACCCAGGACCACAGCAGCTGGATGCCATTAACCTGAGGGTAAGGAGGAGGGGGGTGTGAGGGAGCACTGACATGGGCTCCGGTGGCAAGAGCACAGGGGCAAGGCCAGACATATGGCAGCGTGGCCTGGGCTGAAGCGGCCCCTCAGGGCAGGGGTCAACGCCTGCAGCCTCCCTGCTCCATCCCTGCACAGAAGCTGTGATTTGCAGGCGGGCTGCAGCTGCAGTGTGGCTTTCCACTCCCAGTGGCAGTAGTGGCAGAAAAAAGTTATCATGGCAGGTGGAGGTGAAGCACCTGTCACTCGCCACTCACAACTACGCCAGGTGCTCAGTGCAGGCTGTTGTAGGCCAGAGGCATAAGCAGCACTGGGGAGAGGCAATGGATTGCTACAGCTCAGTACAGCCTGGTCCCACAGCCCAGGAGTGAAGCCTGGGTTGGCCTGGCCTTGCAGCCCAGGGTCATAGGCAACAGCCGGCCTCTGGCAGCTCACTCTGAGTGCCCAGCACTACCGCAAGTAGGTGCTGAGTGAGAGGTTCTTCACCTCTGCCCTCCGCAATAATTTGCTCAACTGCTGGGAGAGGGAGGGGGTGGGCTGCCATGGGCCACTCGCTGCCTATGCCCCTCCCTGGGCTGCAGGGCCAGGTTGCACCAGGCTGCGGCAGTCCATTGCCTCCCCACTGCCCATGCCCCCCACCCACAGCATCCCACCCCAAGTGCCCGGTGTTGCCATGAGCAGGTGGCAGGTGACAGGTGCTTCACCTCCACCTGTCATGATAAGTTTGCTCTGCCACCAGGAGAGAGCTGGGGGTATGCCCCTTCCCTCCAGTGGAGGGCTCACTCTAGCGCTCCCCAACTGCTGGCCTGAGCCACTGCAGGTATATGCCTGCAGTTCTGGACTAAAAATGAATGTCTGTTCAGTTGCAAATTGGGTCAATGTACGCGTGTTAGACTAACCTGCAAAGATTTGATTGATTTGGGCTCCGGCTTTTTGAATGTCTGTCCCAGGCCCAGGAGGTGTTCCCCAGCCTCGGTTCCCCAGCCCCAGCAGCCATGGGGAGCTGAAGAGAATTCCTCCCTCCCTGTTCCCAGCTGCTGAGTGCTTCAGTGACTGCCACAGGAAGGAGGGAGAAGAAGTCCTCCTGGCAGGGTGCCTGCCCATGCAGCCCAGCGTGGGAGCACTGGGGAGCCCTGCCTTAGGAGGCATCCTCCAGCCTGGGGCAGCCCCAGGGAGCTGAGAGGAATTCTTCACCTCCCGAACCCAAGCTGCTCGCTTTAGCTGCTGCCAGCTTCAGGGATCGCCCCGGGCAGCGTCAGGGAGCAAAGGAAAATTCTTTCGCTCCCCTGAAACTAGTTGTGCCTCAGACTCAGAGCAGCTAAGGCAAAAGCAGCTGTGGAGGCGCAAGAGAATTTCTGTCTGCTGCCTGAGGCCGCCTAAGATTCGCAGGGCTGAGGCAAGCAGCTCTATGGGTTCAGGAGGGAAAGATTTTCCCTTAGCTCCATGGGGCTGCCCCAGGCTGGGGGACCCTGCAGCGGGGGGCAGGGAAGCCCCCCAAGGCAGGGGCTCCCTGGTCCCCCCATGTTGGGCTGCAAGGGCAGGCACCCCGCCCAGAAGATTGTTTCTCCCTCCCTCCTGTGGCAGCCGCTGGAGCAGTCAGCAGCTGAGAAGGGGTAGGGAGAAGGGCTGCTGAGGGTCTGTAGACTCTGGCTAAGGGGGTTGTTCTTCTGCACCCCCATCCCTGTGGGCTGACAGACGCAGGCAGGAAGCAGGCTAAGGAGCAGAGGGGCGAGGCAGTCCCCGCTCCACTGAAGCAGACAGCATAGCCCAGGGCTACAAAGCACCCTGGGATGCTGAGGGACTGCGAGTTAACTTGAACCAGGAAGGGATCTGGGACAGAAGTTCCGTCAACTGGTTTGACATAAATCAGTTAAGTCTGCTACTACATCCTACCAGGTTGATCTTAAACCAATTTGGGCCATTTTGAAAGCAGTTTATGTGCACCAAACTTCTGTTCTGTTACAGGTTTAAATCAGTTTCCTATCACTTAAACTAGTTTGTGTGTAATGTCTGTCTCTAGCCCAGATGTCCACACACACTTCCTGCTGACTCCAGCATGAACTCTCAGCATTGCACTGACAGGTAGCATTCAGCCCTAATGATGCCATTTTCCCCTTGGGATGACAATGCATATGCTGAGAAAGGGAAGCAGTTGCCTAACAGTATAGTATAGTATGTGGAAACTGAGGCACTGTGAAGTGATGTGACTGCTCATGCAGGAAGTCTGGCATACACAGCAAAGCCCAGTTCCTCTTGCTTTCAGACTTGTACATTTGCCATGGGACTCACCTTCCTCTCTCAGTCTGTCACTAACTTCCACCTTATTCCTCTCAAGCACTTCAGCATGATAGCTGATCGCTACAAATATTGGAGGTGGGATTTTCCAAAGCTCTCTGCTCTGGAGAGAAGGTTTACATCTTCTCTTAGTCCTTCACATAGGAACATAAGAGTTGCCATTCTAGGTCAGACCACAGGTCTATCTAGCCCAATATCTTATTTCTCACAATAGTGGAGAGGGGATGGCAAGGGAAAGAGCATTTATCCAGACCAAGTTGTTCCCCTACCCATCTTCACTTACAGCTTCCAGCATCCAGAGGCTGAAGGAAGTCCTTGTTTGGAGGTTGCATTCCCTAACTATCATGTTTAATATCTATTGATAAGTGTATCCTACATGAATTTTTCAGCCCCCTTTTGAACATGGTTACATTATCAGCTTGGGGCAACGAATTCTACAAGTTAACTACGCAATGTGTCAAATTAACCATTCATTTCAGAAGGAATAGAGAACATGATGCTGAGAACTTTGGAAAAAGACATGCTAGGTACCTGTCACTGAAATAAAGTAAAACAAATGCTATACCATATCTATGCAGATTGGAGATTAACTTTTAAGGCCACATTTTATCATATTCTTATTGAGTAGCATTTGTTTTCTAAAGTAATTCATCAAAATAAAAAGGGCTGCTGGCAGGAATACAGTGCTGCTGGCTGTGATTGGGGATGAGGCAATCATATCCTTCAGTTGGGGTGAACCATCCGCCATATCCAGCCTCCTACTCTTTGTGGCAAAACAACCATAAAGCCACATCAGTGATTGAATGTGGCAATGAAGAGTTAAGGTATTCAAACAGTTGTAGCCACATCAGAGTTACTTGCGCTTCCTGTTTTCATTCATCTCTCAGCTTCCATGAACACACCCACTCCCACCCCTTCCTTTAACCTGGCTAGCTTGTTTGTGTAAAACATTAATGTTCTGAAATGTTCGGGTTTTTTACTTTTGGTCCTTTTTTTTAATCTTTTCACTTGTAATTATTTAATTTCTGAGAATGACCATAAATGTTTTAGTTTAAGTTATACTATCAAACAGGCTGGCAGCATAACTTAACATTAGCCTGCTCACTTCTGCGGATGTATAGCCATGTGACTTATGTGATGGAGTTCTCTTAAATAAAATAAATCCTAAATTAGCCCACAGAACAAAGAGCTAATTTGAGAAGAAGGGGAATCATTGAGGCTGTCCCCCAACACAAAGGCATTTCTGCAAGACGTTACCATAATTTGTTAGTGCACAGACTGAATGAAAACTTAGCTGTACGAAAAGGAAATTCCCCACATTCTCCACTTGCATCCCTGAGTGAAGAGGAGCCCTGGAATAGGAGGAGTGCCATATCTGTGGCACGTTCCCATTTCTTCCTTGATGCCCCATGTTATGCCAGAGTCCCTCTAAGGGATGAAGTGGACACCAGGGAAACATTATCTCTTCTACAGCATTTCTGAGGATGCTGATGAGAAGCTGAGCCTGCCTACATGCTTCTGCTTTATATGTACCAACATGGAAATGAGGCAACAAAGCTTGAGAGCACCAGCAAAAGATGCCCTCAGGAAGGCTTAACTGTCTCATTTCTCTGTTTGGTAAATGTGGGTGGACAAGCATGTTTCTTGGCAGTGAAAGATATTATAAGTCTCTTTTGGAGTCTCCTAACCACCTAACTCCTGCTACATAGACATGGCTAAACACCTAACTTACCACAGACATCAGCTCTCCTAAGCAGGTTTCTGGGTCAGTTGTGGATAGAGCCACCTTGGGATGGTGTATGGGATGGTGTATGGGCCATCCACCATGGGGCTGGCTGGAACAACGGAGAAAGCAGATTGGCAGTGCTGTGCATTGGAGCTCAGTAACCAGCGTGTGCAAGTCAAACATTCATTTGTCTTATTGAATTTCCAGTGGCAACTGGGCTTGGAAGCATTCATCCTTGTCCTTCTCCAGTCTAGGATACTGGAAGAGTCTGTGAGACTTGGCTGGGAAGATAGGGGCTTTATGATGCTTAATGTACAATATTAGTAAATGCTACTTCTTCTTCATGGCAGCCATGTCAAATTTCATTGAATCTGCAAATTCTGTTAAATACCTTGTCACACAGACAAGGACACAAAAAGGAAAGAAGGACTTCTCCTTCGACATCTGGAGCACCTGCATTTTGGCACTCCTTTTTGTCACTGCAAAGCAAGGCTTGTAACATTTACTCTCACGTTGGTTTAAAAGTGGGATACAGATCATATGCACTGTCATCCTACACTCAGATTTCAAGGAAACAGCACTTGGCTCAAATTTTTTCTCTCTGTTTCTGAATACAAGTAACATTTCATAGCATTCTGTAGCTGTTCCTGACTTACCCTGCCTCCCCAGTCTGTCCTTCTGGTGGGCATTTAGGCCAGGGGTAAGCAATCCACAGCACATGTGCCAGAGCTTGGCATGCAGAGGCATTTTGCTTGGTACACGCGTCTCGGGCGGATGGCAGGGGAGCTGCGAGGGGCTTATCTTTGTTGTGGCAGTGCAGTCCTGGCTCCTTCCCCACTGTTCACCTTGAGGCACACGTGCACCCACTGCCAGCAACAAGCCAGGCTGGGGCTCCATGGATCCTGGTATAGCTGCTTGCAGCTTCCCGCTGCCTGCTGTGAGCAGCCCAGGCTCTGTGGCAGACAGCAGGGACCTGCTCAGAGCCTGGGTTGGCTGTGGCAGGCAGCCAGGAGGCTGCAAGCAGCTGTAAGGGGGTCTGTGGAGCCCCAGCCTGGCTTGTTGCTGACAGTGGGTGCACAAGCACCTTAGGGTGGACAGTGGGGAAGAGGCCAGGGTTGCGCTGCTACAACAAGGATCAGGCCCCTTGCAGCTTCGCCGTCGCGCACCCTGGCATGCCATCATCTTACAAGTTGAGGTTGCAGGTGTTTTTTTCACTCTGCCCAAAAATGTTGCCAACCCCTGATTTAGGCAAATTGTTCACATAGAGGGACCTTTACATTGAATTGATTTCTAAGCATGTGCCCTGTTTCATTTTTCTTTTTATTATAACAAACAACCTTCTGCATGAAAGACTTGCACAGTCTTGCACCTCTCAGTGCATCTACTAAAGAAAAGGCTGTTTGCTTGGCTTCAAACAGTGGGGAGAAAGAAACACTTGGAATATTTGGAATTAATGAAGCCACAACCAAAATCATGATGTTCAGTACTTTTCCAGGGTCCATCATATGACAGCTTGCCAGGAAATTCAAAAGATCACTGGTTGAAATTTCCACCAAGAATAAAAATTAAATCAATAATGGTTCTAATATAATCATGCTCTTTATTAGCAGCTCTTTGTGATTTGGCCGTAGCTGCCTCTTACATGGGATAATGCAAGTGCCAAGTTCAAGAAATGTGACAGGACTAACTATAATTCCCATGATCAGGCTTCTAAAAAATCGTTATGCAGGAAAAAGTGTACATTTCCTCTTTCTCCCATCTTCTATGTGATTGGTGTTTTCTTAAATAAATCAGATTACTAATGCTGGTTAACGGGGTTCAGTCTCCTTGCTGAAATATCTGGGCAAAGAATTCCAGGAATAATTTACTTTACACATTTAGCCTCTTTTCTTCTCTCCATAGGGAGATCATGGCTTCCTCAAATGTATTCACTATATAAATTTAATTGATAGTAGTTTTTTTTTTTCCCTCTAGTTAAGACTTGGTTTTATTCCATGGATTGATCATACAGAATACACTGCAGGCATTTGACATGGTGTTTGGCACTTGACATGTGATGGTTTAAGGTGTTTGGTTGTATCAGACAGAAAGTAACATTTCTGTTCCTTAATTTGACAGGCACTGCTGGTAGGGTGTGAAGGGACTAGGAGGTGGATTGATTGTTGGTGTAAATTGGCATCCCGATTTCCATTGAAGTCAGTGGAATTAAGTCAGTTTACATCAGCTGGGGATCTGGTAAGCTATTGCTGAATCTCATAGGGAAAGGGAGAGGTGGAGGCTCTCCAGAGACTTCCACAGAAGAAGCATGTGCCTAAGAGATCAGAGCATGTATGATTAAAGTGACCCACTCATAGGTTGTTTAGTACACAGATTTTGTACTAGTATAATTATATTGGTTTAGAAATCACAGAACATGCTCAGGACTTGGCTGGAAAAGCTGACTATCTCTTTCTCTCTCCCTTCCCTTCCTCCCCCCCCACCCTTTCTTTTGTTTGAACTACAAAAGAACTAGGCTTTGAGGATCATCTGGAAATGGATTGGTGTATTCATGTGTAAAGTTTACAAAGCACTGGAGCAAAGGTGTCCTTAAATGTTAGAAGTCATTCAGTCACCCTCATGTCTTCATCCCTAATAAAATAAAAGGAAGTTCAACATCCATAAAGAAATAAGCAATATGAAGCTTAGCCTTGTTTGTTCATTCATTAATAGGATGTTGCTCCATGATAACTGACTTTCCTAACATCTTCCTTAGCAAAGGAGTATTCAGGCAGTTGGGTTTGGAAGTAAAGTCCATTCCATTCTCATTGTTGTTGTCATTTGACTTGGTTAGCTTTTAAGTTGATCATTTTAAATGCTTACGATTTGAGAATTACTGTGGTAATAAACTAAATCACAAGGAGAACTGATCACAACTACAGATTTGTTTTCCTTGAGGCTTGAGCCAACCTGCTTATAACTCCATAAAACTCTGAAAACCTGTGACATAACTGTGAGCACAAGGAGAAACGTAATAGGTCAAACGGCAGTGCATAAATTCAGTGGTAAAGATTTGTTCTTGTTTGCATTTTCAGATAGAATTTCTTCTCTAAAAAGATAAAATGTAAAAAAAAATGCCTTTTACAGGAGAAAAATAAGGGATTGTGTTATATTAGGAATTAGTTGCCTTTGGATGCACAGTAAACTTGGCGAAAGGCTAGGGGCAGATGCCATCTGGTGGACATTATAGGCGTTGTCAATTTCAGGAGTAGAAACAGAAATGCTCTGTGACCAAATGATGTGGAGGATTAACTTAATTATCAGGCAACCTGTCAGCAGCAACTACCAAGGGCTGAATTTTACTCTTCACTTTCTTTAGGGTTTGGAACTCCATAACATCTTTGCCTTCCAACTTAAACCTTGATTTAATTTTTCTTGTACAACTAGAGTGCTATCTTACTTGGGTCTGTTTTCTTTGGGATCATATGAGGCTGTATAGGAATGCATGATGAGGGAGAAAGGGGAAGTCTAAGCAGAACACCTGAGACGCATAAGAAAATAAGATGGCAAGGAAGAATGACAGGTTAAAAATACAGGGAATGCAAGAGTGAGGAAACTTAAGTCCACAGATGCTGTTTGGAAGTGATATTAGTAAACAATAGCTCAAGTTGCCATCAACCACCTCTATAGGGACAGCCAAACATAGGATCTAATCTGGCAAATGGTTATATCAATATCTTTATGCAGGTGAGTAATTTCACCAAAGTCATAGAAGTAAAGAGAAACTAATATAGACATTTGAGAGATTGGGCCATTACAGGATAAAAAACAGTATCAGAAGTTGGAAGCAAAGTATCAAGAATAAAATTATTAAGTGCTTTTTCACTATAATCCACTCTGGTTCCATTAGTTCCCACTTGGGACCACAGTGGAGTTTCAGTGCCACTTTGACACTTACATAGTCACAGTATAAGAGATTGGTATGTTTCAACACTTTATTTAGTGTGATGACAGTAGATATATAATATTGCTTCTTGTTTTATTTTCCAAAGCAGAAATCCCCAAGCAGATATTATATATGATTTGCTAGAGAATATCTTGTCCAAGCTGACTGCAGGAAAATAAGCCAAACTTAATATGCAATGGAACCCATCTATATACTATTTATGGATAACATTTAGAAAAGCAGTTCTGATTAAACTCAAGGCAGAGTAGTTGACAGTAGCAAGGATAATTGACTTGATTGTGTGACAGAGAAGAAAAGTAAGTGATCTGTCCCAGCATACGCTGATAGAACCCAGGCATACAGAGTACAACTGAATTTGGGTTGCCCGGGTTGCAAGGTTGCAGTGATACCTTTACATTTAAAATCAGAGAGGCAAGGATTTCTTAGGGTGATATCTTTTATTGGACCAGATGCATGGTTGGGATGGAGTTAAACAAGCTTTGCATTCAAAAACTTGCCTAACTATTCTAACTATGCAGCTGGTCCCATAAGAAATATCACCCTAAGAAATCCTTAAAATCAGAGCACACAACCTTGGAAGGTGAACTTTTCTAAAATGTTTAACATGAGTCTAACTTTGCTCCCATTGGGCGCATCTACAAGTACAATTAATGTGCACAAATAAACTCCAGAGCGTTTTGCTCTGGAGTTTTTTGCTCATTCAGATGGCATACCCTGTAGCAAAATTCTGGAGTATGTTGCTCTGGAGTTTATCTGGGTGCGCCACATGAAGCCCAGTCAGAGCAGCCCAGGCTGGCAGGGGACTCGGGGGGTCAGCCTGTCAGCCCAGGGCTGCTCCAGTCAGGCTGTACGAAGTGCTACAGAAGGGCTGGCTGAGGAATGTGGGTGCTTCAGCACAGGGCCCCCTCCACAGCTCATGGAGCCTGGTAGGAGCAGCCATGGTCCATCAGGGAAGCCGGGGGGCGCTGAGCCTGTCAGCCCAGAGTAGCTGGGGAGCAAGCTGAGACATGAGAGTGCTTCAACATGGGGGCTGCTCATGCCCCGTCAGCTGTTTTGCAGCACATAGAGCCCAGTTGAAGCAAACACCAGGTCCACTGCCAGCCCAGGCTGCTCTGACCAGGCTCCATGTGCTGTGGAGGGGCTGGCTGGGACATGAAGATGCTTCAGCAGAGGGGCTGCATGCCAGCTAGCCCTTCACTGAAGCACCCTCATGCCCCATCCAGCCCTGTCACCATCTACACATTTGCTGTGGTGCACAAAACAACACTGCAACCAGTCAGTACTTGTCTTTAGCTGGATTACCCTGTGGTGGCATTTATTAGTCTACTGTGACCTAGAAGGGTCACATCTGTGGACGGTGACGTTTTACTATGGAACTAGTTAGCTCCATAGTAAACATCTTGTAGACTCACCCATTGAAATAAATGGTAATAAGTCTGCTCCCACTGAAGTCAGTGCTAAAACTTCCAAGGACATCAGTGGAAGTGGAGTTATACCAAGGCTGAGCCTTTCTGAAAACTCTACACTTTAAAAATATCAATGTTCCCTACACAAATTTACATTGGCAGGGGATCTGAATTAACAGTAGGTGTTAATCCAATATCTGAAAGGTTAGCTCCTGTCCAAAGAATGTGTACACAAATGCCATATAATGGAACTGAGTGAACCACTAGGGTTTCTTGACACCAGAAATTTTTTCTAAATTTCAATAAATGCCCAGTATGTTCGGTGCCCCTTAGCAAAGCCTTTTGACCACGTGGTTGTCAAGTAATACTGATGGGCTGTAAATTCTATGTTACTTCTAGGGCACAGTTTCCTCCAACAGTCAGAAGCCAATCAGATGAGAAATGTGAATTTCTAGTCCTGTCAATGGGGGTGCAGGTTGTAGCTGTGTTGGTCTAAGGACATAGGCAGACAAGGTTCTTTGGGTGAATCTGATATCTTTTATTAGACCAACTTAAATGGCTGGGAAAACATTTTACATTTTTTTGCTTGCTTTTAAGCTAAAGCACAATACTGATAATAAAAGATACCAGATTCACCCAAAGAACCTTGTCTGCCTAGTCCTGTCAATAACAGGCTACCTGAGGCCTGGCAAACGGGGAATTCTTAGGTGGCTTATATCCTATGCAATCGAGGTGAATGTGGCTAAGAAGAAAAGAAGAAGATAATGGAAAGACGAATGGGGAATTTTGAATTGGGAAAAGGAATAGGGAGAGGAGATCTAGAGGTACAGAATAGGGGAGAAGAGAGAGCAGATATGTGGATGCTCCAGGTATGTAAAAATGAATCCATCCTATGTTGTCCTTGTAATCTAAATGAATGGTGCTCAATCTTTTGGCCTTATGGGCCAGATGAGTGGCATGGAGCCCATCTGTGGGTCAGATTGGGCCCTGGGGCCCAGCCCTACCCCCTCCCAACCTCACGGGCCCTGGTGTGGGATTGGGTCCCAGGGGGTAATCGTCACCCACTGCCGCCTCCTGCACACGGGGATTGGTTCCCTGGGCCCTGTGACACCCTTATCCAGCCCTCCACACTAAGACTGTACCCTAAGGCTACACTTGGCAAGCATCATCCATCCCAAACCCATCACCCCGGGACTGCAGATACTCCTAAATCCATTGGCAGGCATCCTACATGCAAGCCGAAGCCTGGAGGTCTTGGGGTTCAGATGCCCCCGTATACTACAGGCAAGCATCCTCCATCCCAGACTCTTTAGCCTGGGACTTCAGGTATTCCTTACACTTGCTCTTAGCCAGCAAGAGGCTGAACTATCCTTTTTTTTTTTTTTAACAAATAAATAAATAATGCAGTTTTTACAGCCTATGAGGGTATTGACCTGACTCTAAGCATCAGGAAACTGCAAGACCTTTATCAATCTGCTCTGAATGGAGGACCAAACCCACCCTTCATTCATATCAATGGAGAATTGTTGGAGAACAAGGATCACTCTACCTATCTTGGAAGCCATCTTTCATCAAAGGCAGACATCAACGTGGAAATACAACACTGCTTGAAATGTGCAAGTTCAGCCTTTGGATGTCTGAGTAAGAGAATCTTCTTAAATCATGACATGCTTGCTGAAAAGAACCTCTTGGTTTATCGAGCAATTGTCATTCCAACTCTGCTGTTTGGCTCGGAAACTTGGACCACATACAGAAGACATCTCAATAGTTTGGAAAAGTACCACAGTACCTTCGCAAGATCCTTCAGATTATCTGGGAGGATAGATGCACAAACATCAGTGTCTTGGCCAAAGCAAATTCCAATGGCACTGAGGCCATGATCATCCAAAACCAACTTTGGTGGACAGGTCATGTTGTTCACAAGCCTGACTCGCACCTTCCAAAGAGAATCTTTTTCTCATAGCTGAAGGAAGGTCAGCGAAGTGGCAGAGGGCAAAGAAAGTGCTTCAAAGACACCCTGAAGGCAAACATGAAGGAGTGTAACATCAACATCAACACTTGGGAGACCGTTGCTCAGGACTGACCAAAATGGAGAAAGGCTCTTTGGGAGGGACCTCAACACAAAACAGCTCATTGACAAGCATAAGAGGAAAAGAGGAACAGGAAAAAAGAACATCCGAGCATCCAGTGCAACAACACCATGCCCATCCCTTCTGGAAACACCCATCCTCACTGCGACAAGACATGTGGATCTAGAATTGGGCTATGGAGCCACCTGCAGACTCACTAGTAAGATCCATGGAAGACAATCTTACTCATTTGCCCGTCATCATCATCATCATCATCTATATAACTATACTTCTACCAATCTATCAAGTGACCACTGTGGTTCACTTGACAGACCAAGGCGCACTTTGATAGTTAAAATATTTTAATCCCATTACACAGTTTTCACTGTACCCATGCGCCTATACACCCATCGACATTCTGGTGCTTTCACTTGGTGACAGGTTTTTTGTTATCATCATCACCATCCTCACCATTGTCCTCATTGTTTCAGAGGGTTTGCCTCTGAAAAGGCTATGCCAGTCCCCTCTCCACCATATGAATTTGGCCATTTCTTTCCCATTGTCCTCTTCTGTCTTCCTGTAGTACCAGTACATTTCACTCAGCTCCATTTTAATACAGTCTTCAGCTGTGAGGTCCAAGTGCCTGTTTGTGAGCAGGTTCCTGGACTTCCACGGGACATACCTGAAGCAGGGGATGAACCGACTGAATTGAGCTGTCAGGGCCCCTTGCTAGTTGGTCAAGTGCCCGTAGAGGACTGCTTCTCTGGTCAAGGTTCTGAACCTTGTCACCACCAGGAAGAGTGCACATATTTTCTTCCGCACCTTTCTGGTGTATGGGCAATCCTAGAAGAGGTGGTTGATTTGTCTACCTGCTAGCAGCCAACTGGCCTCAGGCAGTTGATAGACCTCTCTGCCCTGCATTGTTTTATCCATCCATGATGTTAGCCCAAAGGCAAATTTACGATTTGTCCACTGGGATGGGCCCCAGCAAAGACACCAGTGTTTCTAGCCATGGAGACCTCACAGTTCAGCCTTGCTCAGTATGTGTGTGTATGACAGACATCTCCCACAAAGGATCCATGTGCTAATTAGCCCCCTACTCAAGACAGGAACTGGGTATTCTTGTGATGAGTCCTAGGATCCTCCAAAAATATATATGCAGATGAAGCATGGGGCAACCTGGTCTGGCTCCACCTCGTGGAGGGCAGGGCCACATCAATCATATGTGATATGGTAAGAGAGGAGATAACAGAAGGATTCTCAGTAAGCAGGTTAGGGTCCTATTCAGTAATGTTTGCCAGATATTTAATGCTGTTTAAAAAACAGAGCTCCTTGGAAATGGAAAAGAAAGGCCCAGCTCCACTGTGGGAGTTTAAGAGGAAGTGGCTCCCCATGACTTGAAAAGCATCAGCGCTCAAGGACTGTGCTTAATGGGCACTGCCATATATTTTATTGAGATGGGTTGTACTAATCTGTCTTTGTAGTAGGTTCCCATCAGTGTGTTTGCTCTATAGGGCCCTTATGTTTTATAATCATTTTCAGTGATGGCTGTATTTAATCAACTTTGTGGTTAGTTTCCATTACTGAACAGATGCTGCTTTTGGCAGAAGTTTAATGATAGGCAATGCATTTGGTGAAATTTCCTTGTATGAAAATTTAAGACAAGGAGCTGTTTTCCCCACGATGGGTAGGGGGAAAGGCTTGTCTTAGATTTGAGTAAATATGGTACCAAAGTGTGGATGCATAGATGATCTGAAGATGTACAGATACTATGATAAAGAAGATAGATAAATCTTCTCGTAAGATTTTTGTTCCATGTCTTTGAAATTTTGAGTATGTTTTGATTTATCTTGCTCAAGAAAATATCGTGTTGATTTTTATACTCTCAATGTAGGCTGTATGGTAAAGTTTCCATGGATCCAGCTTATTCTGGGACACTGAAGTTTCAATATCAGATAAAGGAGAAATCTAGAGGCAGCACGAAGCTTAGGAATAGACTTTCCCCTTTGACTGTCACAGGATGGGGAAAGCCAGGCAAAATAACCACCCCTCCACACCAGTGGTAGCTAAGGATGTCAGCAAACACTGTTGCTAGTTCCTCCCAAAAATCACTGGAAAGGACTACCCAAAAACAGCGTGAGTGTCAAGGTTGTTCTCTCTGCTACACCAGCATCTAGCTTTGCAACAGCTCCAGATAATTAGCAGCTGTTAGGGAAGACCAGGCTGGTATTTGGACTGGAAACTACTGAGCTTCAAGGGGTCACTAAGATCCCTCAAATTTATCACCTATATCTTCATATTTTCTTTTTCAATTACTTTTGAGCACTAGCTTTTGAAACATCCTCACTAAGTGGCCAGAAATATCCAAAAACAAAAAATAATACTTAAAGCCAGAGGGAACAGGGAGTAAAGCTAATCCTACTTCAAGAAGGGTCCTACATAAATTAAGAATTTAGCAGCAACAGTGATTTTTCCAATGTTGTGATGCTTCTTTATGTTAAATAATAAAATGCATTACTCATCTACAAAACATATCAAATAACATGTTAGTGAATCCTTACGCTGAAACTGTATGTGCAATATCAGAGGAATCCCAGAACAGCTGGCTTATTATCATCATAAAATTTGATAGCTTTTTGCAGATATATTCAAGTGAATGTTTTGTTTACTTTCAATGTGTTTGAATGCTGTATGCTTGCCAAAAAGTTAAATTTTTCCAAAATAGCTTACTTATGAATCTTTGTTTTCTTAGTTTGATTGCTTCATAGATTTGTCAGTAGAAGGAATTTACAAGGGCTAGGGCAAATCAAAAAGCTGATACTATCTCATTGTTAAATGCACTTAAAAACTGGGGGGAAATTAAAAGAATGTGACAGCATATTTTAAAATTAAAAACTTGTTTGTTCCTAATATTTGAGCAGATAAAAAAGGAATCTGAACTACCTTAGTCCCACCATCTAAAACAATTGTTCCAAACAGGAAATTTGGCACTTAAGGTACTTATTAAATCAAGTCAGAGAGATCCTTTTTCAGAAAATGAGATAAATGTCACAGTAAAGTCTTTTAGGCAATCATAGGACATCAGTTTTTCCTTTTTCTAAAAAAGGATAGAAAAAATGTGCACAAACAAACTGACTTGCATATGTAAAAATCACATTCCATTTAAATGATCTTTTCTTTCTGTAATGTACCAGCAGTATATAAAGGATTAATATAATCTTTTAAGAGCATGGTTGTATCACAAAGTTTTCATCCCTCTCAGTCCTCCTTTGTTGACTATGTCAAAAAAAAGTAAGAACATATATGTATCTGGATAATATTTTAATTTTGATCAATATAGTTTTAAGAACTTTTTAGACTCATATAGATAGTGTCAATCACTATAAAGCTATAATAGTTACAGTTTACTTGCAACCTTCTAGTGATCCATTTCCCTTTCTCTCGTTCTCTCCCCTTTCCCCATCTTTTCAAACTGTTTCATCTTCATCGTACTGACTCATGAGGTCAGTAGCTATGGGCAGCTTTGGTAAATGTTCTGTTGCTTCTTCTGATCCCTAAAGATCCCAGCATGCAGTGAAAGTGATGAGAAAAGTGCTCGAAACACCTCATAAAATTCTCCCTGATTATCTTGTCTTTAGGAGGGGGAGGCAATTCTGGACAAGGCTGGGATAAAACTGGATACTTTGTTTGAGTCAAAGTCTCTCACCTTTGCCAGTCTAACTCATACTAGTGAGTGCTTAAATGAGTCGTATCACTGACCGACATCTGAGTGTCCATTACCACAGTTAATGGGGCTACCCATGTGAATCATCACAAGACAGGGTAGGCACTACACAGTGAAACCTCCAAAGAACTTCTACTTTCTACTCCTCTCCAGATATTTGGTATATCCACACATGATATTTCCCTAGCAGGCTGGGAATTGCTCGTTCGAACAGTCTTTGTCTCCCCAGGGAAGATTCGACCCCTGCAGGAATCAATGTAAACAATCAGCAGAACAAACACCAATAGCACAGGGTCTTTTCCCGGGCCTGGAGAGAGTGCCCCGGTGTTGTAGTCACTAGCCTGTACTCTTCCCTCTTCCTCCTTAATCCCTCCAGCAATCTCACAGTTTATCAGCTTCACTCATGATCTTTTCTGTAAATCCTGGCAGAGAGGCAACCCTGGCGTGGTACTCGGGGCTCATCCAGGCACCTACCCACCTGCTGCCTCTCAGCTATGTGCACTCTCAGATTCACACTCTCTCTACCCTAGGGAGATTACTCTACACTAGCTCAGGCTGGATCCTCCTTGGGTTCAATGTGTGGGATTGGTCCTTGGGTACAGTCCAGCACCCTGGCATGCCCCGGTGTGCTGAAGCTGGTGGTAGTACAACCTCATGTACCAATCTGACCCTGTGCACTAGAATGATCCAGCACATGAGGTTATGTCATTTGGCCTGTAGGGTTCTGGACATTCAGTAATGGGAGCCCTGGCAGTATCAATTGCCATGGCTGTGAGAGCAATTAATGTTCCTACCACTTCCTCGCAGAAAAATTTCCAAACCTGTCGTGAGTCCCACAGGATGGGTGACATGACTCTGTGGGATGGAACAAGCCTGAGAACCAGATATTGAGCATCATTCCTGTGGGGTATCCCCAATCAACACAGCTGTAGAAAGGAACACGGTAAAAGGGTCAGAGGATCATAGAAAAGTGGGCTGAAACAGATTTCACAAGGTCACCTAGTCCAGCCCTCTTCTCAAAGCAGGATCATCCCTGACTAAATCATCTCAGTCAAGTGTCTCTTCAACCTACCCTTGAAAATGTCCAGGGAATGAAATTCTACAGCTTCTCTAGATTGCGGTTGGTCAAAGATTAGAACAAGCTTTGTCAGAAAGTTCCTCTTAATATCCGACCTAACCTTGCTCTGCTTCTACTTGAATCAGTTGTTCCTACTTCTGTCTCCATTGACCACAGAGAAAAGCCCATCACCCTCCTCTCTATAATCGCCCTTCAGGTATTTCTAGACTCTTATCATGATTCTTCTTCCCAACTAGACATTTAGCCATAGATGATTACTTGTTGAGTATTATGATCCAATCGGTTATGTATTCACCTGATCTCACAAGGTGACTTTAGTCTGTATTTCCATAGTTTGTTAATGAGAATGTCATGGGAGACAGTGTCAAGAGCCTTGCTAGAGTCAAGGTATATCATATCCACTGCTATCCCCACATCCACAGAACTTATCATAGAGGGAAATCAATCAAATAAGGTTGGAAATCAGGTTGCCCTTAAAAGGGCCTCCTTAAAGAACAGCCAGCTGTCCTAGACTCTTTTCCCCTCAGTCTTGCCTCTCAAGGCATCCTTCCTACCGGTTCCCTGAGTATACTTAACTCTGCTTTTCTGAAGTCCAGTGTCTATTCCTCCCTATCTATGAGCAGCAAGTCAAGAAAAGCTTCCTTCATGGTTGGCCTGTCTACCATCTGTATCTAAAAGTTATCCTCAACATACTCCAAGAATTTGCTGGACTGCTTATGCACTGCTATGTTTCCCTCCCAGCAGATGCCCCATTAATTAAAGTCCCCCATGTGAACCAGGTCCTGTGATTTGGAAGCTTCTGTCACGTGTTTAAAAAGGCCTCATCTCCCTTCTCCTGGTTTGATGTCCTATAGCAGACACCCACCGTAATATTCCCCTTCCCTTCTTTCCCCTCTGACCTTTACCCAAAAGCTTTCAATAGGCCTACCTTCCACTTTGTACTGCACTACAGAACATGTGTACATTGCCTTTATACATAGTGCAACACAATCACCTTTTTTTGCTTGCCTACCCTTCCTGAACAAGTTATACTTACCCATGACTGTACTCCATTCATGGAAACGATCCCATCATGTCTCTGTAAAACCAATTATTTTCCCAGTTCTGTTCTCTATTTTTCTGACAGTCATCCTGGTTATCACTAAGGACCACCTTCCTCCTGGAATTGACAGTGAGTACCAAATGGATGGAGGGCTGTTCAATCTGGGTCGTTTTCTCTCATAGACTAAAGTACTCAAAATAGCCATCTTTGGCCTTCAGTAAGCCAATGACTGAGCCATCCGTGCACACACTGAGGGAAACTTCCAGAGCATGTTGGATCTTTTCAGATAAGCCTACCAAACTTTGGGCCTCTCTCTCAACATCGAAAAGACTAAAGTGCTCTATCAGCCTGCTCCCAGCCATGAATGTGATACCTCTACCCAAACTATCATTAAGGGAAAGACTTTTGAGGTAGATGAGCACTTACCCTACCTCGGTAGCCATCTCTCTTAGAGAGTAAACACTGATGCAGAGATCCAGCATGGGATCCAGTGTACAAGTTCCTCCTTTGGAAAATTGCTTCCATGTGTCTTTTTTCTTCACAGTCTCCAGAAAGACATAAAGATCCATGTCTGCAAAGCAGTCATCATCTTCACTTTCCTCTAGAGATGAAAAATGTGGGTGACCTTGGAGAGGTATTGCTAATGATGCCCCCCAAAAATTCTCTACATCAAATGGGAAGATCACCATAGAGGTACCAGTGTCCTTACTGAAGCCAGTATTACCAGCATTGAGTATGTGATCCTCAAGCCTCTGTTGTGAACCTCAAGCACTAACTTCAGTGAACTGGACATTGTGTGTGGATGCCTGATTCTCAACTTTCAACGGAGGAGAGGTTATAGAATCTCCAACCTTGGAGGTTTTTAAGACCTGGCTAGACAAAGCCTTGGCTGGGATGATATCAGTAGGGATAGTCCTACTTTGAGCAAGGGTTGCACTACATGACCTCCTTCCAACCTTAATTTTCTATGATTCTATGGTCATTGCCTCAATGCTTGTGGCATTTTTTTGCCAGAGGATGCTAATGTCAGTGTGTCTAACTTCCCACTGAATTCAAAGGATCTTCTTCAGGCAGCATTCATAGCAGTTCTCCAGTGACCTGAGGTGTCTCCTATGCATTGTCCACATCTCTGCTCCATACAGTAAGGTGGGCATCACAACTGCGTTATAAACCATGAGCTGATTTCAGGTCTGATGTTGTGCTCTTTGGACACCCATTTCCTCAGGCATCTGAAAGCTGCACTTGCACATTTGAGGCACTAGTAGATTTCTTTGTTGTTGTCAACCTTCTACAAGAGATGACTTTGAACATAGAGGAAATAAGTTTTTCAGACTCTAACCATGAATCTGAATTACTGATGCTGGGGACTGCGCATTAAGAGCTTATTGATGTAGAACTGTCTGCTGCATCTTAAGTGTCAGTTCCATTTTCTTGTATGTCCCAGTAAAGACGTCCACGATGGCCTGAAGGTTGGCTACAGCACCATCAGTGTACTGGAGCTTGATGACTGAGGTTAAGGTGGTCTTGGTTTTGACTTAGAACTGGCTGAGATTAAACAGTTTACCATGCATTTGGTAGTTTAGTTCCACTCCGACTGGAAGCTTCGTGATGGTCAGATGTAGCATCACAGTAAGGAATATCGAGAAGAGTGTTGGAGTGATGATGCAGCCTTACTTAACTCCTGCCTCAGTGTCAAAGGGATCTGTGATAGATCCCCTGTTCACATACCATCATGGAGCAAGCAAAGAATGGGGACAAATTTTAGTGAGCATCCATACTTCAGAAGGATCCTCCAGAGCACTTCTCAGTTGACAGAGTTAAAGCTTTTCATGAGGTCAAAGAATACAATGTAGAGAGGTTTATGTTGTTCCCGGTATTTTTTCTGCAGCTGGCAAGCTATGAAAATCATGTCAGTTGTGCTTCTTGATGCCCTAGACCCACACTGAGATTCTGGGAGGAGCTCTTCAGCAAGTAGAAGGAGATGGTTCAGGAGGGTTCTCACAATTTTTCCTGTGGTGGACAACAAGGTGATCCCTCTGTAATTTCCAGTCATGTTTGTCTCCTTTCTTGAAGATTGTCACAATCATGGTGACCTTGAGTTCCTTTGGGATTTCCTAATCATTCCAATCCATAAGGTGAAGCCATGGAGCTATGATGTGAGCTCCTCTCCCCCCTGCTTAAAGATTTTGGCAGGGATTCCATCAGCTCTAGGTGCCTTGTCTTTCTTCATCTGTTTGATGGCTTCAAGGGTTGAAGGGATTCTGAGATCGTTTCTGACTGGGTATTACAGGATGGAGTTGAGAAAACTCTTGTTAACAACAGAGTCTTGATTGAAAGGGCTTTCAAAATGCTCCTTCCAACAGATTTTTATGGCACCTCTTTCCTTGATCAGGTCTCCTCCATCCTTAGGTCACAAGGGGTTTGGTCCCTCAATGCTTGGACCATAGATGGCTTTGGTGGTACTAAAGAAACCATGCATAAGCAACATGTTAAATCTCCTTTGCCTTGTCTTCTCATCATCTGTTCCTCCTTTGGACCACTGCCTTAGCTTGTTAGTGAATCAATTCCTTTCGCTTGAAATTGATGTTGTTCTGCCAACCATAAAAGGCCTTGCACTTGTGATTGATCAACTCTTGGATCTTCTGGTCATTTGCATCAAACCATCATAATGTGTCCTGATAGAGAATCCAAGTACTGACATTCTCCCATTGTTCTTGATTGGAATTTGCCAGTTTTTTGTTGAGGCACTGCTGAAAAAGGTCTTTCTTGATTGGCTCCTTGAGTCTTTTGACATTTATCCTCTTTTGGACTTGCTTCTACTGCAAGCTGTCATTTGGGAGCCAGTTTAACTGACATAACTGAGCAGATGAGTCGGTGATTGATCCAGCAAAACTTGGGTGATGCAGACATCTTTGTGATCTCAGGCATAAGCAATGTAGTCAATCAGGTGCTAATACTTAGATCATGGGTGTTGCCATGATGTCTTGTGCCTGTTTTTCTGGCAGAACAAGGTCTTGGTGATGGTAAGTCCATATTCTGTGCATTTGGTCAAAAAGAGGATACTGTTGGAGTTGACCTTTCATATTCTTTCTTTGCCAATGGTTTCTCCAGAGATTCGAGCCCCTTCCAGCTCTGGCATTGAAATCACCAAGATGAATAAGTCTATCTTCCTCTGGAATGTCAGAAAGGACTTGGTCAAGGTTGTCCTAGAATTCCTCCTCAATTCTAGGACATTCAACTCATGTATGTTCCGACTCAAGCAGAGTCTTGAGTCGGAACATACATGCCGATGGTGACAGTGGCATATTACTATACCTAAAAGACTGATTTATTTGGCATGTTAGATTAAGTTTCCCTTCAGTGACATTAAGGGATGTTTCAGCAAATATTTGTTAAGCAATGTTGGAATATTGGATATCAGGATCCTTGGATTTTATTCCTGATTCTGGAAGCAGGGTATATACAGCACAGCCAATCACAACACTTGACACCTTCAGTCTGAAAGCCAGCATGCCAGAGGGAAGGAGTGCTGGGTGAAGAGCCTGGGGTTCTGCTCCTAGTTCTGTACAGTCACTTGAAGCAAACATTTTGTTAACTTACCTGTAGACTTGAGAGAATGGCAGGGACACCCCTCCCCAAAGTAAAGTAGTAGACAACATTAGATGGGCAAAAGCTGTTAATAATCAAGCATGTTTACCATAGAAAATTTTGTTGTATCATAGGTGTATCATTGACTCAAGAACAGCTTTAAAGAAATCAGGAAAACTGCAAGGCAGGACATTTCTGCTGAGGCATCATTTACTGTGAAGAGAAACAGGCTAAAGTTTTGCTTGTGGGTTAAAAACTCCCAGAGTGCATCAGGTAATTGGACAAAATTAGTGCTTTGGCAAAGCTCCTTAGCAC
The DNA here is from genome assembly GCA_030014935.1 of Caiman crocodilus. Lineage (NCBI taxonomy): Eukaryota > Metazoa > Chordata > Crocodylia > Alligatoridae > Caiman > Caiman crocodilus. The sequence continues at coordinate 179,636,724 of JAGPOW010003316.1, forward strand.
ATTGGCTGCCCATTCCAGTTCAGGAACAAACCTAGCTAGTGTTCTAAATGTAGGGTCAAATTCCACAGGATGGATCTGCTGGGTTCAGCAGATCTATAACAGTGCCTGAAGTCTAAGAGCTATAATAACCAGAGGGGAAAAAAGTCAGATATTGCTGCTGACAGATAATTATTAAATTATTACTTACACACCAGCCACTCATGGAAATACAGGAATTAAAGTATTTGCAATAATAGTAAGAGGAAGAATTAATAATACAACTAATGCCCAGGCAAAAGCCAACCGATTAAATGGGTACTTTGGGTCAGTCTTTCATCAGGCCCATGGGATGCCCATGCCCATGCCCACTACAAGATAGGGAGGTCTGGGTGTGGGAGATCCCCTGCCCTCCATCAATGCTGACCTTGTGAAGGAACACTTCGAGAGGCTGGATACCTTCAAGTCAGCCGGCCCTGACAGTCCACACCCCAGGGTACTCATGGACCTAGCGAGCATCATAGCCCAGCCCCTGGCCCAGATCTTTGAGAACTCCTGGCGTTCTGGTGAAGTGCCCGAAGACTGGAAGAAGGACAGTGTGGTGCCTATCTTCAAGAAGGGGAGGAAAGTGGATCCAGCAAACTACAGGCCCATCAGCCTGACTTCTGTCCTGGGGAAGGTCTTAGAAAAGTTTATTAAAGAGGCCATTCTTAATGGAGTGGCCAACGCCAACATCCTGAGGGATAGCCAGCATGGGTTTGTTGCGGGTAGGTCTTGCTTGACCAGTCTCATTTCCTTCTATGACCAAGTGACCTATCACCTGGACAAGGGAAAATAGATTGATGTCATATATCTTGACTTCAAAAAAAGCCTTTGATCTGGTACCCCATGATCACCTCTGTGGCTGTGGGTCCACCATGATCAGCTAGCTGGGAAATTGGCTCCGTGGTCAGACCCAGAGGGTAGTAATTGATGGAAGTCAATCATCATGGTGCCCTGTGACCAGTGGAGTCCCCCAAGGGTCTGTCCTTGGACCCATATTGTTCAACATCTTCATTAATGGTGTGGACATTGGAGTCAGAAGCGGGCTGGTCAAGTTCACCGGTGACACCAAACTTTGGGGCAAAGCATCCACACCTGAAGACAGGAGAGTGATCCAGGCTGACCTGGACAGGCTCAGCAAATGGGTGGACGAGAACCTGATGGTGTTTAACACCGAAAAATGTTCTCCACCTTGGGAGGAAAAACCTGCAGCATGCTTATAGGCTCAGCAGTGCTACGCTGGCTAGCACTATGGACGAGAGCAATTTGGGGGTCAGAACTGACCACAAGATGAACATGAGCCTTCAATGTGATGCTGTGGCTAGTAAAGCGAGCAAAATGCTGGCTTGCATCCATAGATGCTTCTCAAGGAAATCCCAGGACATCATTCTCCCCTTGTACTTGGCTTTGGTGAGGCTGCAGCTGGAGTACTGGGTCCAGTTTTGGATCCCAGCATTCAAAAAGGATGTGGAGAAGCTTGAGAGAGTCCAGAGAAGAGCCATGCACATAATCAGAGGTCAGGAAAACACACCTTACAATGACAAGCTAAGCGCTATGGGGCTCTTTAGCCCGGAAAAGTGCAGGCTCAGGGTGATCTGATGGCAACCTATAAGTTTATCAGAGGTGACCACCAGGATCTGGGGGAACATTTGTTCACCAGAGCGCCCCAAGGGATGACGAGGTTGAATGGTTATAAACTACTGCAAGAACATTTCAGGCTGGACATAAGGAAGAATTTCTTTACTGTCCGAGCCCCCAAGATCTGGAACAGCCTGCCACCGGAGGTGGTTCAAACACCTACATTGAACACCTTCAAGAGAAATTTGGATGCTTATCTTGCTGGGATCCTATGACCACAGATGACTTCCTGCCCCTCGAGCAGGGGGCTGGACTTGATGATCATCATCTGAGGTCTCTTTCAGCCCTAATGTCTATGAAATCTATGAAATGACTAAAATTCATTGAAATCTATGAAATGACTAAAATTCAGTGTACTCACAATGTGACTACGCTGCTTGTTATACCAGAGCTAACTTAGGTATCCCTATGCTGCAGTGCAGTATGATACAGTGCTCTTCAGTGATATCTGTAGAACTGAAGTACATACTGTAGTAAAAACAGGCAGAAACTAAAGGTACTTGTTATCAGTTTTAAATCAAGTGTGTCTTAATTTATCCATGGTAGAGAGTTGCTCAGGAGCCAAGAATGCAGCTATGACTGTGTTGATGAGCAGCTGGTTTTGCAACAAGAGTTACTGTAACTGCTACTACATTTAGTGCCTCATCATCATGACAAAACACTCTCATCCTGAAAAAAATGCTTTTGAAATTCCTTCTTAAGGGTCAAGTGACTAACTAGAGAAGTTATACCATTTTACCTTTTTTTGGTTATTAGAGGAGGAATTTCAGTTTTAAAACATTATTATGTCTCAATAGCTATATTCTTCATCAGGCAAAAAATCACTCCTAATTAAGCTCTCTAAGACTGGGCCCTTTGTTCTCAAACTCACTCAAGAGCAATGACATCAAAGATGCTGATATGTCTCTCAACTGTAAAGAAGTTGTCCTCCTTTATTAAGACTGAGATCATTGGCTGGAGTCTATTTAGCTCTAGAGCTGCTATGCCACTTATGCCATAAATTCTCAGCATGCTTCATCTCTCAATTTCTGACAGCCCTGCTTTCTGCAGACACACACAGTCATTTTGTGTTCAGCTCTGCACAGACAGTCAGAAGAGGCACAAAGAGTGAAATCTTTGCTACACTGAAGGCATTTTTCCAATGATTTCAATGGAGCCAAGATTTCGCCTATACTTTTCATGACTCTCTCATGCAATTACCTGACTAGTTACAGAAGAAAGAAAAGGAAAATTTGTATCTCCTTATTCTCTTGCATGGCTAACTACATAATAGTTCCCATATAAAGTGGAAGAGTACCCTCTGAACAGGAGGAGAAGCTGAACAGGGGAGAAATGCATATTGTCTTAGCTCTCTGTCCCCAGCGAACCATCTGGCAAAGCTCAGTAAGCCCAAAGGGACCAGTTCTTTGCACCTGATAGAGTTTAATTCCTTGAATACCTGAAGAAAAGGCCTGATAGAGTTTAATTCCTTGGGCAAGAAGAAAGCAGAAGCCCAATTTTCACTCGCTGTGCATCCTGATTGCAACGTTTGTTCGTCCTCTTTTTCTTTTCTTTTTTTTCCTTTCTTTTTTTGCCATTTTTGTTCTCATTAATCTAAACCAGGGGTGTCAAACTCATCTGACCACATGAGCTGGATGAGTCACCAAGACAGTCTGTGGGCAAGACTGGGACCACTTCTCTGTGAAGCACCCGCTGTCCTGGGGCCAGCCTGCACAACACAGACAGTGCACTGGCCCAAGGGTTTGCTGTGCACGTGGCATGTGGAATCAGTACGGGACACACAATGCCAACGGCACACAGGCTGGACCTGGTGCTACGCACAGCACAGAGGTTTGGTCCAGGCAGCCCTCCATGTGTAGCCCATGCCCCAGATCATCTGTGCTGTGTGTAACATCAGTTCCAGCCCATGTGCCATAGGCCGTGCTCACCCTGTGCTGGTGCCCCATGCACAACAAGCCCCGGGGCCAGCATGTGCTGCAGGCAGCAGGCACACAGAGCTGGACAAGCTGCATAGAAATGCAGCAGAGGGGGCCAGCACAGGACACCTTGCCAGAATAGCTCCACATGTGGGCCAGCACAGCCTAATGCAGACTGGCCCCAGAGCATGCGTACAGGGTTGGACTGGTCGTGGGCTGCAGGCAGCGTGCGCCCCAGAGAAACTCCCTTTCCTGTGTGCAGGACTCATAGCAATAGGCCCAGCCCTTCGCACCACATGAAGTGGCAGGGGTTGATGTGTGAGGAGTTAGTCCAGTGACCCACGGGCTGGATAATACTGCTACACAGACCAGATCTGGCCCACAGGCCGTATGTTTGACATCTCTGATCAAAACCAGTGGTTGTTCTGACTGATAAGAGCATGGTTGCATTTTGTGTACTTTGTGCACTTTGTGTATGGAAACACATGGGATTGGTAAACCAAGATGGGGACATCTGAGCAGTGTTTGATTGCACTGCACTTCACTGCTGTCTATTGCTGGCAACCATTTAGTGTAAACTGAAAAGTTTTTCTTAAAGGTTGCCAATAGAACAATGAAATCCTGCCCACTTGGCCTTCAGCTGGCTATTCAAAATGACTCTTAGTCACTAAGGAAAAACTGATCTGAGAGAGAAAAAACAGTTTACACAATTTATGGATGGGGAGAACAAGAAAGACCAGCGAACGCTAACTTGAACAAGGAACAATAGGACATAAGGCAACCCAATTTAAAAGCACAGAAGTCTGGAGATCATCTCCCTGCCATTGTAAAATTGCTTTACAAATGGTATTATTTAGGAGGTGATTTCCTTGAAATGCCCTCATGTGAACTAGATCTTATGTGTACACCCTTTACAAAACGGTATTTGAGATTCTGGACCTCAGTATTTGTATCACATATTGAACCTGCTAGAACCAGACAAACAGTAAAGAAGGAGCTGCTAAAGAAAGGAGGACTGTTAAAACAAACAGAGTTTAATGATTTTAAGACAGGCAAAGTATGACTCAGATCCACAGTGGGATGCAGTCTGCTTGCAAGATTTCCTTTCTATGCATATATTTGGCGTAATATGACCTTTACAAAGAACAATGCGAGTCTTAAATGCTGTTCCACTCTGCCATCTTGCATCTCCATGTTTATTATCTCTGACTTGTTCCACACAAAATGTACCCTGTATGGGCCCAATGCACCAGCCACTGCTGGCAGTAGAAGCTTTCTGCCTGTGTGCAACGGGCACTAAACCAAGCTTATACAAGTATGGGACCACATACAGGCTGGCCTCTGAATCCTGTCGGGTTCTTTCATTCTCACACATCCAAACCAGTGTAAAAGTTCCGCAGTTTAAATTATGACTTTAGGACCATGGTTTGCAAACTTGTTAGGCTCAAGGTGCCCCATAGAAATGCCAGCTTTTTGTTTTCACTCATTTTTTGACTGCAGAAAAACAATACAGTAGAGGAATTCTTCTGTTGCAAAGAACTCAAATACTGCAACAGGGCAGCATGTTTTTAATACGGTGGGTTCCTCTTTGAAATTGTTGAGTTTATTTTGCAAATCATGTTTGCACATCTAACACTGTGTGGCACCCTGTGGCACCCTTGAAAGGCTCTCAAGGCACCCCAAAGCGCTGCAACACTGGTTGAGAATCTTTGCCTTAGATCAGGGTTGTCAAACTCATCCGAATGAGTGGCATGGGGCTGGTCTGAGGGTTGGATCAGGACCAGGGAATTCCTCCCTCCCTGCAGCATACATGATCCAGCAGCCACTACATGCAGCATGGCTGCCACTCCCCCTGGACTGCGCCATACATGGTGTCCATTCCAGCCACTCTGGGATCTGTACTGCACGCGCCACAGGTCCGAGACTAGCTGAAGCAGCCACTGTATTAGGTGTGCTCGAGGAGGGGAAGGGAGTCCATTGGCCCAGTCCAGCCCATGGGCTGGCCTCTTGTTACGGGTGCACACTTTGTTCCCTGTGGATGTGATCAGACCCAGGGGCAGCACTGGAGCCTTGCCATCCTGCCCCCACGGCCCGGATCCCTGCTTTAAGGCATGCTCAAAGGTACTTTTAGCTGCTCAGAGGCACACACAATCTGTTACAGTGTAACATTACATCTGCATGACCCTGCAGCAGTACAAGTTCGCTAAATCACCAGAAGTCTGACACTGAAAGAAACTGAGTTAAAATTAGAGTAGTTTGCTACAGATGGATCATGGGTAGGTAACAATTGCCTTGTTACCAGGTTTCTTTCAGTAGGGATACAGTCACCATGTCTCTCTGTCCCTGTAGTGACCACTGGGCCAACAGAAGGCTTGCAAGCGTGGGAGAGGCTGGATCTTAGTAGACAGTTCTGTTGTTGATACACCTGGGCTAGGGACAGACATTACACATCAGCTGCTTTAAGTGATCAGAAACTGGTTTAAACCTGTAACACAACATACAATTCAGCACGTATAAACCAGTGTCAAAATGGCCAAAACCAGTCTGAGAGAAACCTGGTTGAATATAGTATCAGACTTACCTGACTAAGGTCAAACCGGTTTTGCAACTTCTGTTCCAGACCCCTTCCTGGTTTAAGTTGAACCACAGTCCCCCTAGCATCCTGACATAGTCTCTGCTTCAAGGCCAGGCCTAGCCTTGCCTCTCTCCTCCCCAGCCAGAGGAGGGACAGGTAGGGGAAGGGGCCTGTGGCCAGAAGCTGACTCCAGAAAGGAGCAGGGAAAAGGTTGATTCCCCTCTCTCCCCCCCCGACCCACCAGCACGACCACAGCATTTCTCTGCTGGCTGCTGTAGCAGTGGCCCTGGCAGCAGCCTGGAGTGAACTGCCCAGGGAGGGGACTGAACGCCCTCCTCTGCCCCTGGAGGACTGCAGCAGGGTCTGCCACCCCCAACTGCTACTGCTGCCACCTCATGCTCCTCTGCCAGATACCAGAGGGAGGAGGGGAAATCCCCCCCTTTCCCTGCCCCACACATAAGGGGTTGTTCTGGCCGGGCTCTGGCTACACCCCACCTTGCTGCTGCAGCGGCATTGGGGAGCACCTGTGATGGGGACAGCGGCCCCTGTCATGGTGCCCCAGAGCGCAAGCCTCTTCCCAGTGTGGGGGCCCCGCTGCGGAGTAGAGAAAGTTGCTACGAACTGTGCAAGGTGAGTGGCAATGGCGGGGCTGGGGGAGGGGTGTGGGGAGCTACGGTCCCCTCTGAGCCCTGGTGCTGCCCTGCACCGTGTGCAGCAACTCTGACCCCTCCTCGTGAGCCTGCCAGGAAGAGGCTCACACTCCCTGGACACCATGGCAGGGGCTGCTCCCTATCAGGGCCTTGCCCCTTGCTGCTCCAGCAGCAGGGTGGGCACGTGGCCAGAGACTAGCCAGCAGGGCCCCTTAGGCAGGAGGTGGCAGGAAAGGTGATTGATTATTCCCCCCTCCCTCCAGTACCTGGTGAATGGGGCAGGAGGGGGCTTATCCCGCTGCTTGCCCTGTGCAGGGAGCGAGTGGCAGTGGCAGTCGGGGCTGGCAGACCCGGCTGTGGTCTCCCAGGGCAGAGGAAGCAAAGGGGGCAATACCCTCATGGGGCCAGACCAGCTGGCATCTGGCTGTACCTCTGCTGCTGCGGCAGTGAGTGGGGAGCACCAGGCAGACCCTGGCTCAGGTCCATCGGACAAGGAGGGGAGAATTCAACCTTCTCCCTGGCCAGTTCACTCCAGGCTTCTGCTGGGGCTGGTCATGCCCCTCCGCACCCCCCACAAGCACAGCTTCCCTGCAAGCAAGGGCTGCTCTAGTGCCCCCCAGCTCCTGGCTTCAGTGGCTGCAGGCATGTGCCAACATTACATTGGTCCAGAGGGAATGTCTGATCATTGCAAACTGGTTCAATCCAGGCAGGTTAAACTAATCTTCAAAGATTGGGTCAATTCAAGCTCCGGTTTTTTGAATGTCTGCTCCTAGCACAGGAGAATTGAGTCCATGTCATTGGCTGGTAACTAGGTTGGTTGTTCGGTGCCTTCAGGAGTGAAGAGGAATAAAAACTGACATGTGATCAGTAGAGTGATAGCTTTGACTGCACACACAGCAGCAAGCCTCTTGAGTATGATAGTAATGTCTTTACAGTCATTTTTTTCAAACATTAACATAGTGAGTGACATTACACTTGCACAATACCTGCTCATTTATAGAGCTGGGCATAGATCACATTGTTCATGATTTGTTGCTGAAGAAGCAGTTTGGTTATAGCAAAAGCCAGGCAAGGATAAAGGATTTTTCAAGACAAGGAAGATCAGTGCTGCTGGTGACACAAAATAACCACTGTCTCTGAAAGTTAATATGCTTTCTCGCTGTCTGCTACCTTCCCTTTTCTCCCCTCGTCCCCTACAGCAGTCTCTCCTTGGCTCCATTTCAGTATTTATCCCTTTCATGGCAAAGCCTGATCCAAAGCTCACTGGGAGGCTTTCCACTGACTTTGGATTAGGCTCTTAAAACATAGTACAAGGTTAATGCATGACTATCCAGCAAAGCTTGCTGTGGAGTGTGGGATGGGCAGGGAAAGGGGCTCTTGTGACCTGCAAAGAGCAGCTTCTCACTTGGGGTAAAATCCACCAACATGCTTCCCTTAAACCTTATTTAAGCCCTATTTTGAAGGCTTAAATAATTCTCAACTCTTTTTAGCCTCAAGGCACCCCTTGTTAGAGTCAAAATACTCCTCAGAAAACACCAACTCTTAGTTATTACTCATTCTTTGACTATGGAAAAACAATAAAGTAATAGTCCTGTTGCAAAGACCTCAGGAAAACCACAACAGGTAGAATGTTTTTGACATTACAAGTTTCTATGTGAAATCTCTTTGTTTATCTTGTGAATCATGCTTGCACACCTACCAGTGCTAACATTGTGTGCCACCCTGCAGCACCCCAGAAATGATCTCAAGGTACCTGTGGGTGCTAACACATCCTAGCTGAAAATCACTTGGTTAAACAGAGCCATAAACTATCCCACCACATGCAAGTGAATTCAACTTATGCCCTGTAGGACTAGAAAAAAGGTGTTGCTCGTGCCAGCCTTGGTAATCTTTACCGGTTCTTGGTATCTCAAAGGTTGCAATTCAGAGCCCTCCATAAAACAAGCTCATAATATATGAATTATTACCTCCTGTCCTCTGCCCCTGGTCATGGTGTTACAAGAGCCAAGGTAGGGTCTGGTTTCCATCAGGGAGAATCCAGGAGAAGAAATTCCTCATCCGATGGACCTCAGTAATAAATACTCTCCTGGGAGGAGATCTGAATAGTCTCTGTGCTCAAATACCTGCAAAGTATAATACAACTCCTGCTTCTTTCATCAAGCCTCTTGTTTCCTAGTTCAAGCACTCTCCTTTTTTGGCTGATGCAAAAGGCTTAATTTTGTTGGTGGGTTTTGTGTTTCCATTTTGATGTTTGCTGTTAGATTTACGCTGCAATGCTTATCAAGAGACACTTTATATGAGCGTGACATTATTTCTTAGCGAGTGTCTGTGGTGATTTCAGTAGTACATGGAGCATAATGGAAGATAAAGTCTCTGCCCAAAGAGCAGAACATTCCAGTTGTGCATGGTACAAAATACTATCATTTTCTCTGTACCCTTGGCATAAAAGTATTTTGTATTACTGTAGTAACATCTAGAGGCTGATAACAAAACTGCAATCTCCTTGTGCCAGACACTGTTCAGCAGAGAACAGGAGACACAGTCCCTGCCCCAAAGAGTTTACAGCTTAACAACAGATGGAGGGTAGGATGAGAAACAGGGAGAGAGATGAGTGAAGAAAATCACCCTGGGTTACATAGCAAGTCAGTGACCAAGATGGGAACAGAAGCTAGGTTTTCTAGTTCCCAGGGTAGGGTTGTAACCACTAGATCACACTGCTTCTTCACCAGCAGACTTGTGCAGACTTTGTGGGATATTTCCCTGCTCTCTTTTATGTATATGCTAATATGTTAATTTGAAAACAAGAATGAGAGGGGATTGGCTAGTGAGCTGCCCTCATGGAAGAACAATGCAAAAGGAACAAAAGAGGCCTGTCCAAGTAGTTTGTTTAAAGTTGAGCTTTCTGACAGCATAAACTGCTCTGTATCAGACAGCTGTAATAAAGTAATGTCTGTGGGTGCTATTAGCATTGTAACTTCCCTGCACTGCATGGTTTAGGCATTGTAAAGCACATTCATAGTGCTATAAGAATCACTCTTTTACTTTATCTTGTTTAAGGAAGTAGATTCTCAGAGGCATGCTGCCCAAGGCAGTATTGACCCATTGTAGGCTGAGCTATTCTGACCCAAAAGCTGGCCTTATTCAGAATGAATATAATGAACAAAGAAAATAGTTCAGTGCAGACATACTCACAGGCACCCTTAGACCTTCCTGGTTGCTCCTTGTACTCAAATCCTAGCTTGTCCTTGAAATGACTGAGAGCTGTGTATTGGTATTGTCATGCTCTTCATCTAAGCAGATGTTCTATTTCTCAGCAAGGTAAATTAGCACTGGTGGAACTGTGTGCTGCAGTGGTGGGTCCAATTCCAGTACTCCAGCTAGATTAAAGTTAACTCGGGTATCTTTACATGCTGCAATGTAGACATACACTTTTTTGTTGCAGAATCCCCATGTCCAGAAAGGCCACAAGTTAAATATAAAGATGGGCTAAGACACCTGGTAAAACCACAGATTTATTATTTCTTGATACCACATCACAAAGTGATGCTTTAAGATCCCTCAAATTTCCCATGAAGCACATTGATGTATTTGGTAGCCATGTTGATCTGAGACACAAAGAAATGCAAAACTCTAGAACTCCTGGTTCACCGATGATACCTTTTCTTACGCCGACTAAGAAATTTTGTAGTTGGTCTAATAAAAAGTATCATCATCTCCGAACTAAGAGTTCTAGAGTTTTGCATTTCTTCTCTAACATAATATTTTCTCATTTTAATGAAACTGTTTTTGATCTTGACAGATTAAAAGTGTGCAGATCCATCTAACCCTCAGGCTGCTACCTAAGGCATTTTTCTACCACACTCAGATAGGTGAAACAGAAGAATGACGGTAGCCTAAGTTTTAAATCAGCCCTTCAAATTAAGCACCAATATAGATCCTGGTTCTTACATAGCAGACAGCAATAATTATAAATGAACAAGAAGGGCTCTTTTGTGAGGGGTGTGAATACTATGTGGTTTTGTGTTATATTTACAACTTACACATGCTTTGAGCTTTTTAAAACTAACCACCCAATGCATTCTAATACAGTGGATTTCGACCTGTGGTTCATGGACCCCTGTGGGGTCTGTAGACTATATCTAAGGGGTCCATGAAAGATGACTCTGATGAATCAAAAGTATGTGAATACCCACACTTACAATACAAAGGGGTCTGCACCTCTATTTGAAATTTCCAAAGGGGCCCATACCTTTATTTCAAATGTTTTAGGGGACCACAAATGAAAACAAGTTGAAAACCACTGTTGTAATAAATGGATACTTGTCCATGTACATTGAAGGGTGCACTGCACTGCATACTTGGATGTATGACAAGTTGCAAAGTTTCCACAGTTGACAAACAATTCTTCTGTGCTCAGGGACATCTAATCCTGGTCCTGCCACTTTGATTTCCTGTAGGTATAATTCTTTAACATAGAAGGATGAAAGTCCAGCACAACCACAAATTCTAAATCATCCACCCAGTGATTTAATCAGCCTGCAGAGATGGGCCCAGACTCTGAGACATTATTCATACAGTAAAAATACTGCTTTTCAGCCTTCAGTGTTGTTTTCAATCAAAGTTCAGAGTTCAGGGTTGTTAGTTTAGAAAGCTGATCCCAGGAGGTTCCAGTTTAAAGATGCTCATGTTCTTGCTGTGTATTCTCAGCAGGAGTGCTTTGATCTCAGTGTGTGTCACCCATGGTTGTGTCATCTATATTGGGCACATTTGCATTAAAGTGATCAGTCACCAGTGATGTGGACTTTATTTTGTTGCTCCTGTTTGTTTTAATTTTAAATTATTTTCCTTTCTTCATTAAACCTTTTACTTCAGTGGATATTTTTTCCTCCAAACTAGGGATCCTTTGAACACCAAGTATTGGGGATAGAAGTTGGGGAAGAGGATTTGTTTATTCATATATTTCTTTATTTTGGCTTCAGAGAGCTTTTAAAGTAATTTCATGCTTCTGTTTTTACCGAAAAGTGACCCCAAAATAGTTTTAACTATCAGATAAATATTGAGGAGGTCAAGCTCCAAAGAGGGAGAAAATTGAAAGAATAAAGACAGAAGAAATATTAGTGACAAAAAAATAAAGCAGCCTGAAGTTTAGTTTGAACATTAAAGCAATTTTTAAAAAGAAGTAAATTGTTGTTTTTTAAGTTGTGAACCTCCTCCCTCCTTTTTGGGTTAATTTCTGTCTCTTTTATGTTATTTTGTAACACCCTCACATCAATCCTTATGCCAAAACAAGCCATTTTGCTATGTATAGAATAATTGTTTTGAAATAAATAACGGTTTTGAAATATATATATTCTACTTCAAAACTGTAAATAGGAAATATAAACATCACTGTATGTATATACATGTGAGAGCACTGTCTATTATTAATGTTGGCTGAAACTTCCTGTTATAAGACAGGAACTGTTTGCAGCTGCTTATAACTTTGCCAAACTCTAAGTGTTTGGGCTGAAATTTTCCATGCTAGGCGTGTGCCTCAGAGTGAATATTTTTTGGAAAATATGTTAAACATGTGGAAGAGAGGTAAAGAGGGGTGCACACATGTATGTATGTATATGTATCCACAAACACAAATAGATATGCACAGTAAGCTTAGTTTACTGTGTTGGACATGTTGAAAGTTACTTCCTTGTTAACAGTTTTGAAGTAAACAATGATGTTGAAGTCAAACAGACAACCAATAAGGACTTGGTTTTGTAAACATTTTCTGGTCTATATATTCATTCATGCTAAATACACTTTTAATTTACTGGACAATTTTCCAGCATAAACTGGAGCAAATGAACATTTAAAAACATGTATAGTATAGTAGCATTATAAGTGGGTTCTTTGCCCACTTACACTAGCTGAGTTTCTGGTCCATTATCAATTTCAATTAAAACAATGGAGAATCTGGTCTGTTAGGTAAAAGCTAACTAGAGCAAAAGACCCTTCCAGCTGAGTTTTGCCCTTGTCTTTCTCGGAACCAGGTTTCCATCGCTGATGGAGACATTTTACGGCAACCTTCAACTCATGCATGCCATTTTCATTACAAATAAAGAAAATGGAAACCTTAAAGATATTGTTTATGCCATAAGATCACATTTTAAAAAGTTTATCAGGGCACATGTGGTAAAGTACTAATAAGACACCTTTGAAATCTCTGGCAAAATGCATAGCATGATCAAATTCCAGTTAGGTCATGTCCGGAGAATGTGCAGTAAGCAGATGTACAGCAGAGGGTTTATTTTTTTGCAGAAGGTACTTGCATTCAGAATTTGCTGTGCTCAGAATAAGAGACAACATGTTCATCTGTGTGTTTAGCTTTCAGAAAAGACTGCTCTGTCTGTTCAGACATGGGCACTGTATAGCACAGACAGGAAATATGCCAGACTGACTCTGAAGGGGGTGGCTTAGAACACGTGCAGAAAGGAACAAGAAACTGCTTAATGATTAATCACTGTCAACCTTTGTTCCCATTAAAGACTTGATTGTTGGACAAGGCTTGTAATGAGGCACTGTTTCTGCGTGTCTGTTGCTATGAGATTGTGAGAGTGCTGAATCTGGTCTTCAGCTATCTAAGATGTACCTCTCTCTAAGTTTAATGAACTAGAGCGAAAATACTGTTATAACAGCGCCTGCTAGTGGCTATAGTCCTTCTGCATTTCAGGTATAAAGCTGCTTCCCTAGGTTTATAGCAAGATTTGCAGGGAAAAATCATCAAAGGCTGAAATTTAACATGCAGGGTTTCTCAGTAAGTTGTTTGTAAACTTTAGCCAACAAAATATTTAAGTTTTACATCACATACTATACAAAATGATCATCAGTTGAAGTCTTTTTTCTTGTCTGTAATTTGGAAATGATTGTTAAGACAAAGCTTTGCTTATTGGACTTGCTTCAACAACTGAACTAGATATTACTTCTAGAATAACTGGGGGCTTTTAAAGGCTATTTTATGTATCCATAAGGATAGAGAGTGATTCTGGAGTTTCAACAAGATGAAACGATTGAGGAGTCAAGTAATAACATCTGTTCAAAAACTTTTGTCAGTTTTCCTCTCACTGCCCTCAGGAGAATCCCAGAAAAAAGACTTGATCTTCAGTTGGTCTGAAGATAAATACATAGAGAAAAAGAAAGGTTCACTCTTAAGGGTGCTTACCTGTGGCTCTGTGCATACAAGTTCAAGTCCCTGTTCTGACACAGACTTTGTGGAAAGGGCAAGTAGGGCCAGGTTTCTTTCAGCGGGAAAGGAGTACTTCAGAAAATCTTGTTAGGTACTCTCGGTCTTCAGGCAACTCAAGATGCATCTCTCTTCTTGAAGCTGTTGTACTTTGCATGAATAATGTATACATATTGCAGCAGGGATTTGCACTGAGATGCACTTTTATGGGAGTGTCCTAACACCAGGTTAGGCACGTATTCCATCTGCATACATCTGGTGACTATCTTTTCAAATTTTGCACTCATCGGATCGATTCATCTAGATTTGTGCTTTGAGCCACATTTCTTGGTTGTAGTTGGTCAGACACTATGACTACACAGCATTTGTTTTCTTTTCTCTTACTGGATGAGAGCACAAGCATTTCTGGCAGTCAGTTCTAGTTTCCATGATCCCTTGCTCACAGGCCTTTGAAACACCATTTCCACTAACATTTTTAACCAAATCAACAGTTCAGATGTTCACTGAAGGCAAACACAGAAGTGGGGCCCATGTGACTGACAACTTCCTGAAAGCATTTAAAAAAATTATTGAATGAATTATTTTGCATTGTTCAGCTACCTTTCCTTCAGGAAGGCTGACATCAGAAGCTGGTCTTGTAGTCTAGCAGTTTGCACTTCTTCCCAATGCTGGGACAAATTTTGACCCTAATCCTGGGTTTCTCCAGTGCACAACTGCATGCCTGTATTTTCAGAAAAGTCTAACAGACTACTCACATGCAGGAAATGGCCCTGTAAGAGCATCTTCATATAGATTTTAATCCAGTATATTTTTTGGCCATGTCTATACTACAAAGTTTGATTATCATAGCTATATTGTCTAAGAGTATGAAAAAAAAAATCACAACCCCAACCTCACATAGATGAACTGGCAAGGCTCTCATGGTATGGCCCCCTATATGTTACTGTACAGCATCTCTGCAATCATTCCTGCTTCAGCTGTGACCCTACCTCTGACACAAGGTCAGGCTAGATCAGCACTTGAAAGCAAGACCTCATGGGGTTGTAGAAAGCGGAGTTAGTACTTCCCCAGATTCTCATTGTGCTGCTAGTAAATGAAAGGCTCAGAATGGTACTTGTAGGCACTTTGCTGTTAAACAAACCTTATCTGAATGAGAGGGAGGCCAATATTTAGGTTCCTGAAGATACATGAACAAGGGCAACTTCTTGAGCTGGGCCTGTAGGGTCCAGCCCAAGAGACGTTACAGATGTGATAAAAAAGTGGTGATAAAGAGTGACCAAATGCCAGCAAACTGTGCTCGCTGCATGGGGAAACAGCGGGTGCAGCCCAATTAGCCGTGCAAAGCATGCATGCAGCAAAATCCCCGGCTTATGCAGCTTGAAAAACGTGCAAATGAAAGACCTGATCTAATTGGCCATTGGGGCAGTATAAAAGCAAAGCCCAGGAAAAGGGAAGATGGGACCTACACGACAACGGAGAGGCCTGATCACCCTCGCTGAGGTCCTGTGTCCCCGGCTCCCCTTTCCCCCAGACACTCCCATCGGATAGGTTGCAACGGATGGGTGTTAAAGAGCTCTTGAGTTCCCTATGGTTGAGGTTTTTTCGGTTGTGGAGACTGGTGTAAAGGGAACTGCTGGCGCGGATGTGGATAGGAGGCATTTAAGTGCCTCATGGTGGAGTTTATGGAGTTTGTCTAGGGTGCGTTCTAGTTTTAAGTAAAGTATTTGTTTTTTACATTGTCTGCGGATTTTTTGGACGGGAAGAAAAAGAGGGCGAAACGTTCCTGAACCCTTTCGTCCCCAGCCTGTTCGAATTAAGGGGTTAATCCCCTCCTCACAACAGAAACCTAAAGTATTTTTCAAACAAGTTTGACCACATATTAGATAGAAATCTGTGTTTTAGCCTTAATCACCACACCCCGCCCCGCTGCCATGAATAGCCTGCTATGCAAATTATCATAGCATCATAGAAAATAAGATTAGACTGAGACAAGCTGTTTCAGTGAACAGACTGTACAGATTTAGTTACCAGACGAACACAGTTACATAGCTTCTCCCCTGGAAAGCACTGGAGTTAGTGGTTGTCATCAGCCAGACATCAGCATTTGCACAGATCTTTGTGAATAAATCTTGATTTTTTACTTTAATTCTTTGTTTTTCTAAGCCAGAAGTCATGTGAGAGAAGAATGAATGTTAGAGCTGACACTTCAGGTCTGACACCAAAAACATAAACCACTTGAGAAAGACAGAAAAGAAAGTCTGTGTCTTTTGACAGAAAATCTCAAAGAACAAGAAACCTATTCTTTCACAAAGATAGTAACTCCCCTGTGGAAGAATGTGTCTGAGGGAGCAATGGTTTAGCAGAAATCAAGTTCTCTTTCGCAAAAAAGATATTTATCAACTTAACTGTGTTTCAGGAACAAAGAGGTTAAAAGTCTGTGCCTGTTTTCTAATATTCCTAAACGGTCTCTGAATCATGTGTCCAGAAGTGAAACTTCACAACATTTTTTTAGGGGGGGGTTGAATAGGCAGAGGTACAGAGAACAAGGATGTAGCCTGTCACTCTTCCTCTTTGTAGGGAGCTAGGGGATGAATACATGTACTAAATCAACTTAAAATAAGGTGACTTAACTAAGTCGACTTAAATCCCATCAGAACATATACACATACAGCTCCTTGACATGATGGCAGCCATTTTGTAAGCTAAGGTGACCTAACTAATGTGACTCAAGATAATATGCCTTGGAGGTATATTTTCTTGTACCACATTTAAGTGGACTCTGCTGCACATGTGTGTATGCTCTAACAGTTAACTCAACTTTAAAAAGTTACATCGTCTTAACTGTCAGTAAGTTAGCCCACGTGTATGTGCCCTAAGTTTCTATCCAGCAGCCTGTTCCATAGCTACCATTGGTGTAATACCTGAGCATTGGTTGAAAAGATTCTCTCCTCTTTCTTTGTAAGTTTCCTCATAAAAAAATAAGGGGTTCCTTTTCCATGAGGTCTTTCATCTCACTTTACAAGCCTAGGACAGAATCACTTAGAGCGGTGTGGAAGCAATATGCTGAGCTGCTGGAGAGCAGAAAATCTCTGGTGCTGCACTCAAAGAATTGCCCAGCCAGAAGAAGAGTTTGATTCTGAGGGAGGCAGAGCAAGCTGTTCTTAATATGCAATGGTGGCTTAAGTCACTATAAAGCCTTTAGGGGAAAATTAGAGAGCAGCAACAATAATACTTCATATCTACAATATTTACATATTGGCAACTCCCTCTCAAGTCAATAGGGGTTGCAGATGCTCAAGTTCTCTGAAAATCAGGATGCTTATTTAGGTACCTAACTTTACATATGCATATTTAAAATTTGCCCAAGTGACAAAGAGGCCAGTGGCAGCCTTTTATCTCAGTGAATTTAAACCATCTTCCCCCACATAGACTGTTATCTGAAGATGGTACCAGCCTGCTTTGCTCTACAAGCTGTACTCTGTCCATTGTCCAACTCTGTCTTACATACCAAGTTGATCATATCAGCCTCCTGATGGCCCAGTATGGCCAAAGTTAAAAAAAGCTTTAATTGAAAGATGTTTTAGAGAGGGTAAATAATCTGTAATTCAGACTTGGTTAGTAACTAATGAGTTTATAAAGACCCACCAGTGACATATAATATTTATTATTAACCATGAAGTACACCATGGAACTAGAAAAAGCTTTTGGTATCTCTACTGGATACAAAACTATGTAGTGATGAGCAGCTGCCACTGGCATTTAATCTTCATAGTACAGTTAGTAACTTTTGCCTCAACCATAGCTTAAACAAGCACAAAATCCAGATCAAAGATCTGTATCCAGCCCTGCGATCGGATAAACCCTTACAATGCATTCTAACGTAGGGACTGATTCTTATTTACATTAAAACAGATTTACATCACTGTGAGCATGTCTACATGAGATGTTTACGGCAGAGTCGAGGGATTAATTGGACCTGTAGGTGTGCCCTGAGGCAGGGTAAAGTGTTCTTAAAGGGGCGATAGCAATTTTATGCCTCCTTTAAATTTTTTGTGTGCTACAGCAGCATAAGGTCTTTATGTAAATGAAAACAAACCCTTAATGCACTGTTATAAATAAACAGAATTGTTTCTTATAGATCCTTATCATAATTCCTAGATATATTTAAAGCTGCCAGTACGGGGTGAACTGGCTGGCCTGAGATTCATACAAGGTAGAGGAATGTCCTGTCCCATCCTCTGAAAAGAGGCAAGAGTAGTTGAGCACTTGGTGCACAGGCCAGATCCCGGAGGATTGAAAAAGGGCCAGTGTGGTCCCTACTTTCAAGAAGGGGATGAAGGAGGATCCAGGCAACTATAGGCCAGTCAGTCTCACCTCCATCCTTGGCAAAGTCTTTGAAAAGATTATTAAGGCTCATATATGTGAGACCCCAGCAGGAAAAATTATGCTAAGGGGAAGCTAACACAGGTTCATAGCAGGTAGATCATGCCTGACTATTCTAGTCTCTTTTTATGACCAGGTTACAAAACACCTGGACGCAAGAGTAGGGGTAGACATCATTTACTTAGACTTCAGGAAGGCCTTCGATACAGTATCCCACCCCACACTGGTGAACAAATTAAGAGGCTGCGACTTGGATGATTACACAGTCCAGTGGGTGGCAAATTAGCTAGAGGGTCGTACTCTGTCCAAGTTTGCAGATGATACAAAACTGTTGGGAGAAATGGACACACTGGAGGACAGGGAACAACTACAAGCAGACCTGGACAGTTTGGACAAATGGGCAGAAGACAACAGAATGCAATTCAACAAGGAGAAATGCAAAGTGCTGCACCTAGAGAGGAAAAACGTCCAGCATACCTACTGCCTAGAAAATGACCTGCTGGGTGGTACGGAAGCAGAAAGGGATCTTGGAGTCCTAGCGTACTTCAAGATGAACATGAGTTGTCAGCGTGACAAAGTCATCAGCAAAGCTAACTGCACTTTATCATGCCTCAGCAGATGCATGAAAAACAGAACCAAGGAGGTGATACTTCCCCAGTATCAGGCACTGGTTAGATCACAGTTGGAAAACTGCGTGCAGTTTTGTGCACCACATTTTAAGAGGGATGTGGATAACCTGGAGAGGGTCCAGAGAAGGGCCACTCATATGGTTAAGGGCTTGCAGGCCAAACCCTATGAGGAGAGACTAGGGCACCTG
>JAGPOW010003316.1:179656036-179733019 GCA_030014935.1 Caiman crocodilus
AGTAGACTAGATAGGTACTTGGCTGGGGTCCTGTGACCCCAGCACTTGTTTCCTGCCATTGGCGGGGGGTCAGACTAGATGGCCTGCTCTAGGCCCCTTTTGACCCTAGTTACTATGAAACTATGAAACTATGGAATGGGCTCCCAAGGGAGGTGGTGCTCTCCCCTACCCTGGGGGTCTTCAGGAGGAGGCTAGACATGCACCTGGCTGGGGTTGTCTAACCCCGGCACTTTCCTGCCTATGCAGTGGGTTGGACTTGATCTCTTGCGGTCCCTTCTGACCCTAACATCTATGAATCTACGGAAACATTCCAACTTCAGTATGATGTTAAGCACAGCCCTGTGGTAGAGGGCACAGCATCCCAGGAGGTGCTCCCTCCAGAGGCTTTGTGCCTCAGATAAAAATGCCTCCGGTAGCCTGAAGTGAGGGAAGTTTTAGGATTAGCTCTATAGTACTCATTCAAAAAAAAATCATAGGATAATAGCAAAGTAGGGCTGAAGGAACTTCATGAGGTCATCTAGTGACCAGCCTGCTGCTCAGGGCAGGCTCAACCTTGACTAAACCATCCCAGACAAGTGTCCAACCTATTCTTGAAGATTTCCAGGGGTGGAGAATCCACCCCTCCTCTAGATAGCCTTTTCAGTGGAAGTTGTGGAATAGCCAGCCCCAAAAACTAGCCATCCTCATGGTCAGAAAGCTCTTCCTAAAATCACCAACCCAAATGTCGTCCTGCAGTTTGAAGCCATTGCTCCTAATCCTTTCCCTTCCAGCCACAGAGAATGGTCTGTCTCCATCCTCTGTTATCAACTTTCAGGTATTTGAAGACTGTTATCAAATACCTCCTCAGTCCTCTCTTCTCCAAACTAAATAACCCTAGCTCATTTAGCCTCTCATTTACCCTCAATAACATTCTTTGCTATGGAAAATAGATTTGTCTGTAACAAGTTGTGTATTTAGGGCTCGATTGGGAGTTGGACCTTGCATCTGAGCAGAGGCAAATAACTCATACCATCCCTATATGGATGACACATACTGTCTGGTGGAACTAAGATTTGAATTTGACCCAGTATATTTGAGTATCTGGTTATAAAGAAAAAAATTCCAGTAAAACATTGTAGACATTATTTGTTTAACAATAAATAATGTAATGCGGGGCCAAGTTCTCTTCTCAAGGACATCAGTATAAATCCAAAGGAAAAGCGGGCAGAATTTGTGTCACCATATGATTTTTAACCTAAATGTATTAGGGTTAAAAATCCATTTTGGGCGCCACACTTCAAGAAGGATGTGGAAAAACTTGAAAAGGTCCAGAAAAGACCCATCCATATTGTGAGCGAGTTCCATGTCCTGTGTATCCGGTAATCAGATAACTTCCCCCCAGTTCCCACCTGCCACGACTTGATCTAAATGAGATTTGTGAAAGGGGGAGTATTAGTTGTTAATAACCACACGGGTCAGATCTTCAATGTAGGTGCTTTATTAAAGTAAATCAGGCTTACTTCTCCCTCCTTTGTATTGGGATTGCTCTGTCTTGCTGCAGTTCATACAGTCTGCCTTCTTGGAGTGATGTAGGGTTACTGGTTGGCTCGATACATAATAACCCGTCCTCAGCAAGGCTAATTAACCCGGGTTGGCTGCAGGCACAGGGATTCCCCTCTGAGCTGCAGTTTGTGCCGCTTCTCAGCCCGGCTTCGTCAATTTCCTCTCATGCACTGGTCAGCAGTTAACAAGTCAATTAACAGCTGCTCGACCCTGATACCGGGATTCCCTCTCCGGCCGCGGCTTGTACCGGCTTCATCAATTTCGCTTTTTTTCCTCTTTCTTTCACTTTCCGCAGTCTGTTTCCTCTTTTTCTCCGAGGAGAGCCTGGAGTTACTGGGGCTTACAGGACCCTGTCAGGGCTTCTCCGCTCTTTTCTCTCTGTCTCTTCTTTTCTCTTTCGCCCCCATCGCTCGGGGAATTCTGGGCTAAGCCCCCTCCGAGCCGCGGTTGGTTCCCGCGCTGCCGCTCCGTGGATAACTCACCGTCGAGGCTGTCTTCTATCGCCGCAGGATGCAAGCAGGGGAAGGACGTCTCAATTTCTCTCAAATTCTCTTATTTCCGTCTTGGAGTATTTCTCCTGATTCCTTTCCATGAATGCATGCCCGAAGGCATCTTTGGTAGGTATCCCCCTCTCTTTTATTATCCCCTTCTGGATTCGTATTGGCTGCCCGGGTTATGTGTCACTTTCCTCATTGTCTTCCTCTCCAGCAGCTGTTCCCCCTCTTTTAGTAACTGCGTCACAGCTGTGAGGCTGTTACACATCTGATCAGGGACTTGCAAGACAAGCCATGCAAGGAAAGGCTGAGGGAACTGGACCCCTTTAGCCTAAAGAAGGTTGAGAGGGGACCTGGTAGCAGCTTACCACTATATCAGAGGAGTGCACCAGCAGCTCGGTGAATAATGATTCACTAGGGCACTCCTGGGGAAGACCAGAAGCAATGGATACAAACTCCTGAAAGGCCTTTTCAGACTTAGTACCAGGAAAAATTCCTTTGCAGTCAGGGTGTCCAGAATAAACTCCTTCCAGAGGTGGTGCAGTCACCTACCCTGGAGGTTTTCAAGAGGAGACTGGACAGTCACCTCTCTGGGGTCACCTAACCCCAGTTGTCTTCCTGCCTAGAGCAGGTGGGCTGGACCCGATGATCAACAAAGTCCCTTCTAGCCCCAAACAATTTATGAATCTATGAATATTTCGATTAATAAAATCTGATTTCACTTTAACCCATTTTACATGGGTGTCATTCATTTGGCTCCTGATGTAGAGTGCTGTACGTGAGAGGAGAATTGGGTCCAACAGAACCAGATCTGTAAGGGTTGCTGGTAGCACACCTCACTCCTACACAACTTGTGGTTTATTAAGAAAGTATTCTTCCTTTTCTCACCATCAGAACCCTACAAGTAGGACAAATAACACCTAATAAACTCATTTTAGGACAGCAAAGAGGACACCGAATGCTAAAAATTAAAGTGGTAAAATCGCATGATTTACATAGTTCTTTCAGTGCCTTTTTGCCAAACAGCTATGTTTTTTGTGCCAACTGCTGTTATAAACAGGCTTTTTTCTTCAATCATTTAATAGGCATCGTGGTTGTGTCTAGACAAGTGTGCATATGCATTTCCCTGGGAACAAAAAGCAGCGGCATATAGTTGTGCCACTACTACTTGCCCCGTGCACATGGCAAATTGTCCTGGGTAAGGTAGGGAAGGCTGGGGGCAGCACCTGGGCTGGGCCCAGGAGCCTTACCTGGGGGCCTCCCACAGCGGCAATGCGAGCACATGGAGCTTGGCCAGCAGCCAGAGTGTGGCTCTGGCCAGCCGGGCTCCAATTTTGGATGGCCTATGCTACCACCGTTATATGATGCCCCCTTTTTATTTTTTTTGGCACAGGTTTTTTTTGACACTGGGACATTGTCTTCAAATAAGCAGTGTGGCAAACTACTGCATATGTAGTGCATGCAGTTTGCAGTGTCGCAGACAGGTCTGCAGCACTGCAAGCTGCACGTGCATTCTCGTGGGGACGTGCCCCATGAACGGAAACTGCCTAGCTTATCTTAAAATAAAAACCACAATAAAATGGGCAGCTGCAGGAGAAAAGGTTTTGTTGTTGCTGTTGTTTTTGTTCTAGTTATATTCTTTTTTACCCTGGACCTCAAAAGCATGAGTTCAGGGAGTGTGCATTATCTGCGCAAAGACAAAACAGATGAATTCTATTAAAGGATGTAGCATGTGGGCTGGCTTTAAGCAAGAGTGCCATTTGAATGTAGACTCAAAGCCAATTTATTGTAACATATTTTTCCTTTCAAAATATTTGAAGAAGGACAAAAGTTTGCACAACATCTTGGCAGGCTGGGCTGTGGAAAGGAGGTATTTTGTATCTCACAGCTAACATAAGGGCTGAAAAATGTGGCAGTGGCTGAGCCATTCTTGATTCTTTCTTGAACTGAAAGATATAATTGTGTAAATGCCCATTAAACTTGCAGGAGTGGAACTGTAGCACTGCCCTGGGGGTTGCAGGTGGCTCCAAATGAAGGATGTGTTTTTTATTTCATACTTAGACTGTCTCATGCTTTATCTATTTGGCTTATGTGGCTTAACTGTACTTATGTGGCTCGCTTCTAAAAGCTACAAAATTATTTTAAAACAATTGCTTTATTTCTGCCATTTTAGGCTGTAGAAGAAATAGCTGGATTTATTTGTTTTATATTTTTTTTTGTGGGGGAGAGCGTTTAATCTGTGTCAGGAATGTGGATTTAGCTCTCAAGGTGGAGAGGTCCAGTGGATGGCCACATTCCTCACTCTTGCAGAGTGAGCTCTGTTTTTCAGGTTTACCGTCTGTCTCTAGCATTCACAAGCTTCTCTTGCAGGTCAAGTTTAATTATCTCTAAAGAATGTAACTATCTTGAAAGGTCATGGTTATGGAAGGAGAAGTGGGCTTTTAAATCTCTAAGATCAATGCAGTGGACAAAACCCTGAAACTGGATTCTGTTTGTAGGGAGCCAGCGCAAAAGTGGGTGATGTGTTCCTGGAGGGCTTTGCTGTGAAACAGATGGGCTGTTGAATATTGTATTATCTGGAGCTTCTCCAGGGTGTATGTCTTTGTCCCTATAATGAGGTGTGACAGTGAAGGCTGGAGGTCAGGAAAGTGTTGTTCCCGTAACTTTGGCAAATTCCCCAGTAGCTCTTGTCTGAATTATATTATGCATCTGTTGAGTACATGACTCTGGTGTGTTGCATTATAGAATAAAGATTGTTGTGTGCTGACATGGGGACTTATTTATCATATGCTTTAGTTTGGCGAACAAGCAGAGGGCAACATGTTGCTCAGCATGTTGTCTAATGTTTATAATAAGAAAATAAACTAGACGCCCCCAGTAAAGTTTCACTCTAAACCTTTGTCCCCTAAATGAGCTTCTACTTTCTCAGAGATTTCTTTGAAGTCTCCTAAGCTGTCATTGTGACATCCCTTCCTTGAGAAACCAGTGTGGAAGGAGAAGGGAGACCTGGAGTTTGTTCCTTGTTGGGTAGAGACCAAGCAGTGTCCTGGCCTCCCATCACAATATCCTTTCAAAGCTGTCCATTTCTAGTGCCAGGGAAGAACCGTCTTTCCCTTCTCCCACCATATATGCCTCTTATTCCCCCTTGAAGGCTGCTTTTTTAGTGCAGCTCTTTTATGTTCACTTTAATCTCTGAAGGGTTTGTCATAGAGCTCAGCCTGCAAGTACTTCAAGTCATGTGTAACTTCACTCATGTGAATAGAGTCTCTGAAGTCCTTCTCAGGGAAGTAGGCTGGGAATCTGGGTAGTACTTTTTCCTCAGGCACCTGGAGCCTTGGAGAACAGGCATTAGACAGACACTAGCATGACATAGTGATACCTACAAACATTTGACTTTGGCTTTGCTGAGCAAGGCCATCTATAGAACCCAAAATGAAAATAAAACCTCTCTAGGATGTTCTGTTAGAACCGATTGTTTTCATCTTCGAGGGTCTTTGTAAATCTTGGAGCTTACTGAAGACACTCCAGAATTTCTGGATGTGTTTCACAGAAATCGTAGGGAACCACAAAAGAACCAGTGAAAATGCACATGGCATTACACTGGGAAGTAATAACTGACCTCTTTTGTATTTTCTAACAAGGTGACCAATAGCTATCAGTCCTAGTACTGAATGGGTGCATCTACACATGCATATTACGGCAAAGCAATAAAAGCTGACACCTATCGCATCATAGTTTATTGCTTCGAGGGACCATGTTTACACATCATCCCTGGACCAGAGCACACTGAGCCAGATTGGGGCAGCCCCAGCTGGCAGCAGGTCCAGGGGGGGCACCCTGGGCTGGGCTGCCCTGACTCAGCTCAACATGTTGCGGAGAGGCTGGCTGGGGCACAAAGGTGTTTCAGTGCAAAGCCAGCAGCCAGCAGGCAGCAGGCAGTCCCCCACATGACAGCACCCTCATGCCCCAGCCAGTCAAGTCGGCATCTACACATGCATGCTGCACACAAAAAGTCTCTGCAGCAGGATAGTACTTGTATTTACAAGCACTAATCTGTTGCAGAATTGATTAGTTTCCTGCAGCCTACTACATTTACTGCAAAGCTAATTAGGCAACCACGTAAATGTCTTGTGTAGACGTGCACAGTATCTATAGAGTACTTGCTGTAAAATTTCTGGAACAGCTCAGTTCTTTCCTTTAAGTTTCCACAACATGCTGCTAGTTTCCCTAAGTAAAAATGATTACTTCTTCTTAGTTCTACTTATTTCATTCTTATTCCTTTTATCATTCACAAGTTGCTATTTCTTTTTCAGGATCAACACTCTGTGGTAGGCCAAGGTGCCGTCCCCAGTCCAAATTCCAGTGCTTGTTCAAATCCAAACACTGGAAGTGGTTACATGAACTCATCCCAGCAATCAATGTTGAATCAGCAACTGATGGAAAAGAAACAGGTTTTGCAGAGGCAGATGATGGAGCAAAAGCAGCTTCTCCTACAGCAACAGATGTTGGCAGAACCGGTAAATTTTCTTTCTCATTCCTATTCTATATGAAAACAATTTTCATAAAAACAATAGAAAATGGCGATGCAAAAGACCCGCTACACGATCTTGGCCAACAACTGAATATTTGGGGTTGTTCCTTCAATTATATTCCTGAGTGCTTTGTTCAGCCCATTTTATGTGAATTGAGCATATAAATTTCCCTGACTTAATTTGGGAGACCATTCAACAGTCTAACAGATCCCACCATCAGGAGATTGTCCCTGATTTTGAGTTTGAGTTCCCTTTTCCTCAATTTCATCTTTTACCTTGGGTTATATCTCCAAATAGGAAAGTACCTATTTAATTTTACAGTTTTTACTGGCTTAATTTTGAGCATGTGAGGATTCACGGTGAGTCTGATTCTTACATTTACGGAAGGGATATCCATGCTAGTTCTTCTCTGCTCTTGAGCCTACCCTCAAAAATAATCCTTCGAAGCAGTGCCCATTCCTTGTGCTCCAGACCTAGAAGTGAGGCAGTGAGGATGTTGTGGGGATGCCCACCCCACTGCTGCTCAACCACACCAGAGACAGAAATCTTGAGAGTGGTCCAGGGGTCCCTGCAGACTGGTTTCCCTGTCTGAGATCTGTGTTTGGAATTTAGGACACAGAAGCAGATAGGCATGGCTTATTGCAGGGGTGAGAGGAAGGAAAGTCAGAAAGAGCAGGGTAGAAACTAACAGGGGGTATAAGTTAGGTTTCTATTTACTTTCAGACTGGTTTGCCAGAGCGGGGTAGTATAAAGCCATTTAGTGTCAATGAAAATCAGGTCTATTGATTTCAGAACCAGGTGTTTAATGATAACCATGTGCTCAAATACTTTGCTGGAGCAGATGCTGTGCAGAACTTCGGGCCATTCAGAAATCCTCTCCTGCTGCTCCTGTTCACATTCTTTCTGATATTTGCTGCTGTTTATTGTCTCCCCGCTTTGCACAGCAGATGGGACAACAGAAATCAGACTCTTCTTCATGAGAAGTACTCCAGTGAGAGCTGGGGCATATTTTTTTAGCAATTTTTTTTTACCACAAGAAAAATGTTTTCAGTACCGTGAAATACCAATAAACCATGAAACATTTACCATGCTTCATGGTAAATAAATTGCATGGTATTTATTTATAAATAATACCAATTTAAACTAGTCAAAATGGTTCATTTTGACCTTTTCAATACAAAATGCTTAACTTTTTGTTTAGAAATGTCCTATTTAAAGATACATTTTTAAAGTAAAAATGCTTTATTTGAAATGAAACATTTTGTTCAGATTGTACTATTTCTTTGACTTGTTGGTTTCTAAATTTCTTTAACTGCTAATAATCTCTCCCAAATTTTATTTTTTAATTTTTCCAAATAGTCAGCAAACTAAAAAAATCAGTTAATTGCACAGTTCTAATTGAAAAGAAAAATAAATTAAAGCTAAAGACAAATTAAACAGAGTGAGTACTCTTTTAATCAGCTTGCATTTGTTTCTAGTTTACTATTTTTTTAAACAATTTCAGGTAAAATGTATATTAATTATTGAAAAACTAGACTTTTATGAGAGCTAAATGGTTTCTTTCTTCTTAATGGTTCAGGCTGAGTGGTAATTTAAAATGAGCCTGATAAACCTTAATCAGGCTACACAGTCCCAAAATGAGAAATAGGGAAATGTCTAAATACTGCAAGAAAGAACATTTTCGTGCTGTTTCTAACCAGGCCTGGAAGCAGAATGACCTCATTTCTCACAAGGAAACCTCCTTGTGTGAGATTAGAAGGAGAAGGGATCAGGATAGCTCTGATCATCTTCAGATAAATATTCAGGACCCAATTCTTTCTAATGCTGAACTTATCACACAATTCTGGCAATGTAAAAGGATTTTAAAATTAATATAGTTTTAATTCACATCCACTTTATGACCCATTCACAGTGCAAGAGTTTGGCAACAGTGGGACTTTAGTGTAAATGAAAGTCATATCTCCCCCAACACCATGTTTTCATATATTGAAACCTTTTAAGATGTGCTCATAACTATTTGCCACCTTCTTCACTCAGCTGCCCACCCTCTAGGGTCCACCTTACCCCAAACCCCTCCAGAAATGGAGAGTGTTTGGACCAATTTTGCCTGTCAGTTCACAATGAAAGCAAGCTGGAGACTAGCAGAGCTGTTTGGACATGAATGTGTTCAGCACCCCTCCCTAGCAGATGCTGGGAGTCTTCAAGGACCACCCAAGCACAGGCCCCGTGAACCTTCAGACCAAGTGGCATGCAGTCATGGTGGTTAGGATTGCCGATCTGAGCAGATTCCTCCTCTGTGAGGTTAAAGGCATTTTGACAACTCAGGGAGAGCGTCACAATTGAGCTTCTGGTTTTTGGCATGTATCTGTTGGGGACAGGGAGAAGGAGGTGGTACTTAAAGCTTTTCAGAAAGGGAGCGTTTAACTAACGGACCCAGGTTTTGAGACTTATTTTCCAAGCATTTTTTTTGGCAGAGGATGCTCCTAATTTGCCTACTTCAGATCAGAGGCCCACAGTCTTCTCAAATGTGAAACACAAGTACATGGTGTAGTACATTGCAGAGGAAGTGGGAATCCAGGAGATATGGGACAGTGCACACACTTCTGGGGAAAACTGCATGTTAATCAATAGTCCTGGTTTAGCAAGGAATTATTAGGCTTATTAAGCTTTCTCTTCTTAATAAGAAAGAAAGACCTGGTCCTTACTCAAACCTCCTAAACATTGACAGTCACCTGCCTCAGAGGACTCAGAGCTTTTGAGCTTATGAGCAGCACACTGGAAACATAAATTCTTGATATTAACCTTCAGGAAGAATATTAGAGGCTGATCCATCAGCATTACAGTATGTGGAGTTTTACCCCTGCCGTTAAGGAGAAGTGGATCCAGCCCTCAATGAGGATTGTGTCAATGAGGACATCAGTTGCTGACACCAACCAGATTTGGAATTGAGTACCTGAACGTGGTACACCTCTCTGCTCCCTCCTTCACAGATATGGGCAATCAGATCAGCACAAAATCCTTCCCTCAGCCTGAGATTGGGCTTATTCACCCCCCAAAGTCACTTTCCTACTTGCATTCCCTCTTACAGGCACGGAGTGCCAGACTCAGTATAAATGCTGGCTGCACAAGGTACAGCCAGAAGTGAAAAGAGGAGCACTCAGGGCAGAAGGAGGGTGGATGGGGCTAATCCTGAGAACAAAGGAATAGCAAGAGGGCTGAAGGCAAGTCTTAACTTTAGTCTATAAATCTTTGTTTCTCTTGGGGTTTTGTCTGTTTCAAAAAGATTATTATTATTTTGAGTCATCGTTTCCAAGGCCTCAGTCAGGAGATAGACCCAATAGCTTTTGACACTGCAAACTCACACTCCTGCCACAGGGAGCTTGCAATCTCACATTGTTCCCTGAGGCAAATGTTATTATTACACAGCACACAATTTAAGCAGAAAAGGTCTGTAAGCAGTTTTCTCAGTTAAATGGAAAAACCAGCCAAGAGGCACAAGGACATAAGTAAGAACAAGGTTACGGCCTTTTTACAGGAGGTTCTTGTCATACACATGCATGCAATCTAGGTGCAACAGGAAACATAACAGGTAGTAGTTGAAACATTCAGGAAAATGAAAGGCAACAGTAAAGCAGTTCTGGTTTGTGTGTAAAATGGTCCCCGCACAGTTTACATATAGGATGTTCACTGCCTAGTGCACGTCAGATTTTTTGGAGACCTCACAGCTGAGGGGAGTTTTGGGGAAAGGTGTGAAGCAGGACAATGTAATGTCTTCCTGGATGTATACAGAGAAGTTCCTCTCACATAAAAAGGGGGTGTTTCGTGGCAAGTGCTTTTCAACAATGGGTCAAGATCCCCAACTGTTACCAAGTGGGCATACTGAAGTCAACCAAATTTTACTTGGGCAAATTAAACTGAAGTCAAATTATTTAGGAATTATTGGTACAAAAATGATGAAAAGCATGTTACTAGATTTTAAGGCCCTGATCTAGCACACAGTGACTTTAAGCAAGAGGAGGAGGCAGAATGAACATGACTCAAGCACACTGAAATAATGGAAATCCCACACACTTCAGTAAACAAAGTCCCTAAGGAGCAATTGCTACACTCGACTTAAAACTACCACTGTGGACAGCATGGGGGAAAGAGGGGATTTGCCAGGATAACATATGAAGAAAACAAATTAATACATTTTTTATTTCTGTTCTTATCCTGTAGGAGAAAATCAACGCACAAGACCAATTAAACAGACATTTGACAAGGCCACCACCAGATTATAAAGACCAAAGAAGAAATGTGGTCAACATGCAACAGACCAACCAGTATTCTGGTAAGTGGGGCTTAATGAAAAAGAAAGCCACAGTGAGGAAGTTTATCCAAGATGCCCCTGAAGGCCTGATGGTAAGGGCCTGATTTTTGGGATAGAAACATACATTGCATTTGTCCCTGGATAAGATGCATCTGTGTTTGTCCTAGAACAGAAATATCCCAGGATTGGCACACACACAGTACCCTTCTGATCAGGGCTTAGTGAGCAGCTGAATGCTGTTGATTGAATAATGCACTCCTAGGATAACAGTTGAATCAGATTTTGCAATGTCCCAGGATAAACTGTTGGTACTTCTTATCACATGAATCCTTTTTAGGATTTATCCTGGAAAAATGGACATGGATGTCTGAATGATTGCACTTTGTCTTCGGATAATATGATTTATCTCAGGATAACTGTGAAGTCTGTTTGTAGCCAGAGTGTTACTGTTTATTTCAATGCAAAAACAAGCATAAAGCAGAGAAAAGATGCTTACATTCTGTTCTGATAGCATTGTGTTCCCATTTTGCATCGTTGTAAATTCCTGTGCCAGAGTCTGGGAAGGGATCAGTGCAGCAGGTGGGGAGAACTGGGAACAGGATTGGAGGGGCAGCTGAGGAGAAGGCAGGGATCAGAGCAATGGTTGGTGGTGGGGAGAGGATCAAAGCAGCAATCAGGGAGGGAGCAGGTATCAGGAGTTAGTGCTGACTTGAGGGGGGTTGGCCCCGTGGGAGCTGTTGGGGTAGGTGCCACCAAACTCAGTGTTGCCACATCCCAGTGGCAACTGGATGCAGTGGATCTGGGTGACAATGGTGGCTTATTATTAGAGCGGTACTATTTCATACTATGGACTTAACTTGTGGCACACTTGCCATAAAGGTTAGCCACCACTGGCCCAGACAGAATAGTATCTAATTTGCTGTGTTAAAATGGTATCAGGAAGAGTAGCAGCTCTGGTAAACTCTTGTCATTTGTTTTGAAATCCTGAGATGGTTGGTGTATTTCTGGAGTCAAGTGATTAACCAAAACAGTCAACTTTTCTTTAACAAGAATTTTTTTTAAGTTTTATAGTTGTAGAAAAATTTTGAAATACAACCAAAAGCACCCTAAAAAGATCAAATCCAGGAGGCAGCTAAAAAACCCAAATATGTTATGTCTCTTTTTATGTAAACCTTCTAAAATTTATGACAAACTCATGGTGTTTTGGTGCCTGACTCCTAAATTTTTAATGTTTGGGCTTGGCAATAATGGTGTTCTGTCATTCAAGTCACTCTCTGTAACTGAATCAACAAAGGAAACTGACTGCTTTTCAGAACAAACCAGGGAGAAAGCTGTGCTCTGTGCTTGGAGGGAACACACCAGATGGACTGATTAGGAAACTGTTGCATAAGGGAGCAGCAGCTGGGAATCTGTTCCCTGTTTCTGGGAATAGCTATGCTCAGGTCATGGAAGAAAGGAAAACAGCTCAGAGCAGCAAGAAGTTAAATGAAATGCCATGGGAACTATGAGAGACATCATTAAACCTTGCCTTCCGATGCTTTTTGCCTCTATAACAATAGTAATAAGCTCCATGATAACAGCAGGTGAATTGAGCAATAAATGCATTTCTCACTAGCTCCAAATCTTTTGGTGTCTAGGCACTGAATATGTTGTCAACAAAACACTGCTGTGGAAGAAGTTTCTTTGCATCTGGAAGAAATTAGAATGGAAAATATTTTGGTGTAAAAATAAAAGGATAAATATAGTCATACATAAGGGGAAACTTGGTTTTTTGGATGAGATGTAAAATTAAGATCCTGACCACTTGTGCCCTTTAAAGATCTCATGGCATTTGCACAAGAATCAGGGTGTTTAACAGCCTCTAGGCTGTTTAACATTTGGCTTGTTCCACCAATGGAGGGGCTCCATCCCAGGGGTGAGAGAAGGAATTCTGCAAATATACTAAGACTGCTTTACTTCAAATAATAGCAGGGTCCCACTTCTCTTTCAACCTTTCTTTCTTTTGTAACTCCATTAATTTCAATTGAGTTATTCCTCACTTTGGCATGAGTATGCCGAATTAGACTCCTGGTCTTTGTTGGTGTCACTGAAAAATATTACAATCAAATGCACAGCATATGATGCAAGGATTATTAGTGCAGTCAACTAGGGAGCTTGATATATGAAGTTATAAACTTAAGGTTGATTTTTCCTTCACTTCCAGAAGTACAGTGCAGTCTCAGGGTCCCCTGATAGTAGTCTGTCTATCCCCTCATCTGTTCTGCAGTAGATCCAGCTGGATTCTCAGATTGCCTCTCTCTCCATAGGCTGCCAGTCCTGAGGAAGTTCTCTTTTGTTGATTTGGATACAACTATATTGTGGAGTCATGTTAAGAATTAAGGACAACAGAGGGAAGGATATTTTTTGTGCATAAAGAACTAAAGGAAGCAGAAGAATGACACTGGTTTATTATAACCAGAAATGATAGAATTGTTGATAATAATACAAAATAGGAATGTTCAAGAAATATTGCATTTACTCAAATATGACATTTTTTCCCCAGTCAGCATGCAGAAAAAGGTTCCTCATCTTATATTTGGAAAAAGCCACATTAAATACATTGTCTATCATTAAACTGCTGCAGTAATGAAAACCAACTCTAAAGCTGATTACATGCAGCCAACACTGAGCATAACTATAAAACATATGACCTATATAGGGTAAGCATATTGATAGGAACCCTTTTCTTTCCTTCATGTGGCCCTTAAAAAAATGGGCAGTTGCTCCCTCAGGAGGGAATGAGCACTGGGCCTGGAAGCACTGCAATACCAGGTCAGCACTCAGAGAAGTCAGAGAAAGCTCTGGTACCCTCTCCTGGTGCCAAAAATTCTGATGAGAACTTTTTTTTGTTAAAAAAAAGGGTGGGTGTTCCCTCTGCAGGGAACTAGAGGTACTGCAATACCAGGTTGACACTGGAAGGGCCAGAACCAGCCCTGGCACCCTCTCCTTGGTGCTACATTTGATCTTAGCCAAAAAGGCCAAGATGCTGATGGGAACTTTCCACTTTCTTATTTTTAATTTTGTGTCTCAGGCCAAATTCCATCCACTGAGCAGAGCTCATTTGTTCGGGTCCATATGGTGTTGCCACCAGCAAGAATCTTACCTCCCAGACACTTCATCTTGAGGCTTCAGATACTTCCAAATCCATGGCAGGCATCCTACATGTAAGCCCCAAGCCCAGGGATCTTGTGGTTCGGATGCCCCTGAGTCTCGTTTACCCTTATCCAAAAGAGCAAGCTAAGAGAAATGCCTCACCTCCATAAAATAAAGTATGCAGCTGAGATCTTCCCATTGGGAGGCTATAGTAGATTCTCATGGAAGTGCCTGCCTACAGTGCAAAGGAGAAGTCTCCATGCTCAACTACACAAAGCCATGACAGATCAAGGAGAAGGGGATCTCCCATTCCAAGTACAGCAAAGCCACGTTTCACAAGGATAGGTTAGTGAAGCCCATCTGAATGACATATCTGATAGTGCCCATTGCACTCAGTCCCCTCCGGCACTAACTCTTTTTTCAAGTCATTGTGAGCCACTACAATTAATATATTATGATTTCCTCTTCAGTCCCATAGCTGAGGCATGCCTTGATTGCATCTTTACTGTGCATTTCTTTCCCAATTCTAATTATTCCTGTTTTTTTACCAGCTGTCCGGCAAATAGGACCAAACAGTTAACCCAGAATCCCTCTGTCACCCTCTAGCTCAGCCTGTGACATATGATTCATGTGGCCCTGCCTTCCATGCGGTAGAGCTGGACCAGGTTGTCCTGCTCCTCATCTGCATATACATTTTTGGAGGATCCCAGAACTCTTGACAAGAACATATGGTTCCAGTCATGAGTGGGGGAGCTACTGGATCCTCGTGTGTGGTGAGAGGTGGTATCTGGAGTACACACACATTCTGAGTAGTGCTGAGCTATGGGGTCACCATGGCCAGAAACGCTGCTAACTCTTCCAGTGGCCCAGCCCAATGAACTATATGGTAAATCACAAGCTTTCACTTTGGACTAATATAATGCATTGTTTCATAGATTCATAGATGTTAGGGTCGGAAGGGACCTCAATAGATCATTGAGTCTGACTCCCTGCATACGCAGGAGAGAGTGCTGGGTCTAGATGACCCCAGCTAGATGCTTATCTAACCTCCTCTTGCTACATACTAGGTACTCTTGTGGGCTAAGATCAAGTATAGTCGCTGCACGGGTCTGTTGCCAGACCAAGATGGATTTAAATGGCATTTTGTACTGGAGGGTGCACCCCTGTCCAATGCACTATAGACAAGACAGCTTTTGAGTCTTGTAATTAGCTTCCCAGTGGCCAGCTTCCAGTGGGAGGATCCTAGCTACACACTTACTTTATGGAAATGGGGGACTCCTCCTTAGCTTGCTCCTGTGGCCATTGGCTACAGGCAAGTGGGACTCAGGGGCATCTAAACCCCAAGCCTCTGGGCTTTGGCCTAAATGTAGGATGCCCACCAATGGATTTGGGAATATCTGAAGTCCCAGGCTGAAAAGTCTGGGGTAGAGGATACTTGCTGGTTGTAGCACCACATATAGCATTTGAATGATTGAGTTTGCTCAATCAAGAGGACTCAGAACTGACTTGGCTAATTTGACCTGGAATACAAAACATTTTCCAAAAAAAAAAGTTTGCTATATAGAAGATACAAAAGTGCTGCTTGAAAGTGTGTTTGTGGATTACTTGTGCTAAAACTTGCAGGAGTTTCAAAAAAGGAAAAATGCAGTAATTCTGGATGTACTGAGTCTATGCTCAAGGGAATAGGGTCTGACAGTAAGGAGAGGGGGAAGGGTGTATAGGGAAAGGACACTGCAAAGCCAGAAGGCAAGGAGACCACTTGACCTCCCCAGATTTATTTCTCCTGCTTTAGCAGTGGGAGGTGGACAGATTCAAGGCAAACCTCCAATAATTAGATTCTATACCTGAAAAATTATAACAAATTTATAAATTTACCATAGATAGAATATAATTATTCAGGGGTTGTCTTATGTTCAGTGTCATCATATATTCAAGTAAATACAGTATGTCTTTTCTATATTGGGACAGAAGCCAGATGATATATTCATTTCATGATGATGAATTACTTTCCATTCCAACACTAACTGAGGAGGATGTCATAGCACTGGTATGAAAATTAGTTTAAATAACCAGAAGAATAACTTGCACACAGGAGTTGTAAATGAAATGGATGAGGAGCTCTTTTGAATCTTAAAATTATTTTTAGTAAGTCTTAGGAACATTTGGGAAGTTCTGCAGGTCTGGAAGAAAAGTAACATAGCACCAATATTCACAAAGGTGAACAAAATTAGATAATTATAACCCTAAAACTGATCCAAAGCAAAATAATGGAAAAATTGATAAAGCTTTTAATTAATAAAAAATAAAAGTGAACTAATATAATGCTGATGAACTTGGGTTTATTAAAACAGATCACATCAAACTAACTTGAGAACTTTTTTGATGAGTTTGCAATATATTTGTTTAAGGCGTTTGTTTTGATACGGCACAGAATTTTGACTAAGAAATGAGAATGATGGAAAATCAATGGGTCAATCGTGATGTAGATTAAAAACTGGTTAACTGATAGGTCTGTAATTGTGACAAAGAGAAAGTGACTATATTTCAAGTGTAAGATCCTTCAAAGATTAGTCCTTGGTCACATGTATTTAACATTTTTGTCAGTGACCTGGAAGAAAATGTAGAATCATTGTGGATACATTTTATATATGAAAAACAGTTGGATAGTGGCATCGGTGATGTGTAGGGGGTGCACACGCACCCCCTGAGATTGGTGGTACACCCCCTGCAAAAAGCACCACTGACACTGCCGGCAGCACCTGTCTGCAGTTGCTGCTCACCTCCCATCCCGTCCGCCTGCCTGCAGCGGCGTCGGCCGGCAGTCCCAATCGCCGCTGGCTGCTGCCGATGCTACCAGCAGTGTCTGCAGGTGGTCACCGACCGCTGGTCAGCGCTCGCCCCTCCACTGCTGACAGCGCTGCAGCTGCCTGCTCGCAGCCACCACACTCCTGCTGCCAACAGTACTGCAGGAGCTTGCCATGCCGCCCCTCCCCCAGCCTCCAGGGGCACGTGGCATTCATGGATACTGGTAAATAATGAAGAGTTTACAGTCAAAACATGGAGATCTGGATCACTTGATATTCTGGGTACATGCAAACAATCTGCATTTCAGTAGAGACAAACGAAAGGTCAGGAGAATGTGACCAGAGTGAAAAGAGAAGAGGATGCAGTTACCGTGACAGAGTGGTAATCCCTTGCTTCCGAACTTTTGCTCATTGCCTGTAGAAGCAAGGAAGGCCTTTTTGTCCTTGTGGATGCTACTGGCTTCTGAAAGGCAAGGTGTGGCAAAGTCATTACCTTCCACTCAAGCATTAGGACATTAGTTTACCCCAGTAAAGAGATTATGCTCTAAGGAACTAAAATTATAATCTGTTGCACATTTTAATGAAAAAATTTCAATGTATGTCTTTTTTCCCTTTCTTTGTCTAGGTGGTTCACCAGCTGTAAGCATGAACTCCAGTCTGTCTTTATCAAACCCCATTTCAACTCATACCATTTTGCCCCAAAATTCTAGCCTTTTGTCAGCTCCACCAGGAACCAGGATGCCTTCTATTCCTGCAGCTCGGAGCATGAGCTGTTATGGAAACATTCCTTGCAATCAGCCCGGTGCGTACAGCATAACTTCAGGAATGAACCAAATGCAACCACACAGAAACCAAAACCAAATCATAACAAGTCAAAACAACCCCATGATGTCTCGACCACAAACCCTGACACAAGGAAATAATGCAGCAGCTTTTGGGACTGGGTCAGTGGTCAGCTCTCAGCAGGTAAGACCAAGCTTAAGCCACGGAGCTACAAGTTTCCCAGCTCAAAGACCATCAAGTGTTATGATCACTTCCAGCACTACAGCTCAAAACTGGGCCTCTCAAGAAGCCACAACAAAGCAGCAAGACACACTGAAACCTGCAGGGGTTCGTTTCCCCACAAGCACACCATATCCTAACCAGGCTCTGCAACGCTCTATAGGCAACCAGCATTTCTCCCCACGTGCGATGGTGCCTCCTAACCAGCTAACAGCAGCAGTGCAAATGAGACCTCCTCTAAACCAAGCGCACCAAACATTAAATGGACAAACTGCTGGACCACTGAGAGGTCTAAGCGTGAGACCTAACCAGCTAAGAGGACAGACTGTGCCTAATTTGAATCAGCCAGGAACAAGTATGACCCCACCATCATCCCTGCCATCCACCAGTTTTACATCAACCAACCAAAACTCAAGGGCTTACCAAGGAAATGATCCTACTAGCGACTTATCATTTGACTTTCTCAACCAGCAAGGTGACAACATAGGACCTGCACTCAATAGTGATTCAGACTTTATAGATTCTTTATTGAAAACAGAGCCTGGCAATGATGACTGGATGAAAGATATCAACCTTGATGAAATCTTGGGGAACCACTCATAAGCAACAATATGATGATAAAACATACATGCTCAGAAGCAGCTGTTAACAATAGTTTTCTTTTTAAAGGCCAACAATCTGCCTTGCTTATTTACACACTAGTAGTTGAGCTGTCTTTTAAAATAAGGAAGCAAATAGAGTGATTGCTTTGTTTGAAGAGATGGTCTGAGAACAATATCCAATTCTAAAGCTTACCCCCGAGTAAAGTATAATGTAGGATGATATTCATATCTAACAACTCCTCCTGAGAATACTCAATCCCTGACAGAATCAGGTCCTATGTAAATTTAACTGCTAAAAAAATCTACCTAATAGAAGCTTACTTCTTTCTTTTCATTGTCTTTTATTTGTATACGCTCACATACTACATGTACCTTCTTCCACAAAATCAGCCTTCCAAAATTGGGGTCTTAAGAAAAGAAGCGGATTTGTTTGCAATGGAATAGAAGCAATGTAAGAGACACTCTGTTAAATGGCTGCCAAAACGGCTGCCACTTCTCCATGGGGCAGCAAGCAGTTTCCTAGGCCTCTGACTGCTGCTAGTGAGGCAATAGCTTTTGGCTAAAATGCCACTCAGCTGGCCAAGGGTGAGTGCAGATATGCAATCTGTAATATTCTGATGAGGTATGGTGTGAAAACAGCACTTGATTATTTACAGGAACTTACATAAGGAACTATGTATAGTAATGAAGTAACAGTCTTGCCACTGCCCTTGCAAGGGTCTGGGCCATAGCCTTGTTGCCATCCTGCCATGCCAGGAAATTCCTGCTGCCTCACACAGGTTGTCTCCTGGGGTGCCACACTTCTGTGTTTCCAGGACTTACCCTGTGTCACAGAGTTGGCCATGACTTGGGAAAAAAATCTTTTTTCTGCATTCTGCTTTTCAAAAGCAAGGTGCATATTTTATTTGGGGGGCATGTGATCTGTGAGGAAATGCAGTAACTTGTGTAGAAAGTAGAAGGACAAATGGTTCCTTTTAAGGGAGCTAGAAAATGTCTTGTGTGAGAGAGATCCCAGAATATTCTAGCTTTTACTCCTGGCCTAGTGTTTGTAACTGCCTGAGAAATGTAATAAGAGAGGCCATTCTAAAAATGAGTAATAGCATCTGTCTAGTTTCTGGCATAAATATGTGATGAGCCATTACAAAATCTAAGAGCCAGAACCTACTGCTTTGATCCCTCGAGTAGATCTGTGACTTCAGTGGACAGCTTGAGTGAAAAAGGTACACAGGATTTGGCTCTAAAGAGCACTTTCCAATCTAAACCCAAGTTTTCTACGTGGCCAAGTATTTGCTTATCCCGTAATGAAAGGTTGATGCATATTTCTGTATATAGAAAGACTTCTATTTTGATTTTGATTCAAGAACATGCCATTCAGTGAGGCGCTGGTGAAGAATATCAATATCTCCCTCATTCTTCAGATCAAGGGAGTCCAAAAAGTGATATATATGAGTGCCAAGAGCACTGACTGGCCATATTCCAATACCTTTCACAGGGTGAGTAGTACCTCATTCTGTGAGTAGTCCCATTGAAGGTAATGTATGTAATATAAATCGAAATCAAATCAGTTCATAGTACGAGGCACCTCTCAGCCACAATCCATAAATCAGAAGCTGGCTCTGTGTGAACACTTCATAGCACTCAATTAAAAAAGCAATTCTGTGGTTGGCTTGGTTGTGCTCCCTGTCATTGTCCTAGCAGAAAAAGTTTCTGTGATCAAGGTAAGTAAGATGTCCCTTGAGCTGAAGAATTCTTCACAACCTTTTCTGAATCAGCCAAAGCTGACTATAGAGCTCACTTTTAGATGCTTCAAGGCCAGGAGTTGACCAGGAGCTTATCACTGCAAAAGATATCATTATACCTTTATTATGTGCTTTGATTAATAAATATGTATATGTAACAGTGACAGGTGTTGGCCACTTTGCAGTATTTATTGTACTCATTTGATCAATTTCTGAATGGTAACAGGAAATGTAGCAAGGCCTCTCTCCACTGATTATTTCCATATATATTATGGAGAAATTTCTTCTAGGGGGCTCTTGGAATACACAACACACACACACTTCCATGAACAGCAGCTCCATACACTTTAGGAAGAGCATGCTCTCACTGCCCATTTACCCAGCTCTGCTTATCAGTGCTGGTGGGCTGGGACCTAGATTCTGTCTATTCCCCAATCTTCTTGCGGATCTGGAGGCAATATGGACTTATACCCGCCCTGGCTTTGTGTATCTGTGCAGAAGCTAGAAGATCTTATCCCAAGGAAACAATTAAGGTGCCTGGATGTATAGCTGCATTGGAATAGTAGTGTGAGGATGATGTGCACAAAAGGTTGTGACTGGAGAGTTGCCTTCAGGGACAGAAAAGGTGCATCATGTCATACTACTTCCCAACGCTATCAGCAGTTGAGGGAGCAGGGCAGATCTCTGATCAAATCTCTAACACTCCTTGATTGCATCTATATGAGATGCTTTACTGTGCATTAGACTAATCTAATAAGACATGCGCAGCAATTACTGTATAGTACAAGGAAGGGGAATGCTCAGCCCACAGGTCGGATGTGGTTGGGCAAGGACTCCATTTCCCAGGTGCCCCTGCTCACATGGCTTGTACCAATCTAGGAGACCCCAGCCGCCGCCATACCAGCAGTGTGCATGGCAGAGCAGTGCAGGGGGCTGCTCCGGAGCTGCTGGGATCTTGTGGCAGGGGCAGCTTGCCCCAGAGCCAGGGCAGAGCCATGATCTGTAGCCTGCATGCTCCAGGCCGGGGCGCACATGCAGGGAATCATGGGTCTGCCCCAGCTCCTTGCAGAAGTGACAGCCTGTCTGGAGCTGGGGCAGATCCATGATCCCCTGCATACATGCCCCTGCCCAGAGCGTGCAGGCTACAGATCGTGGCTCTGCCTTGGCTCCAGAGCAAGCTGCCCCTGCTGCAAAACACCAGGGGCTCTGGAGCATCCCCCTGTGCTGCTCTGCAGCATGCACTGCCAGCGTGGCTAGGGCTCAGGTCTCCATGGAGACTGGTAGAAGCCATGGGAGCAGAGGGGCCTGGGAAATGGAGTCCCCAGCCAACTGCATCCAGTCAGCGGCCCAGAGGTTCCCCATCTCTGGTATAGTGAGTGTATTAGTCTAATGTGCTGTTTTCTAGTACCTGTGGATACAGGTACTTGGAAAATGGCATATTAACTAAAGCACAGTACTGCACATGTAGACACTAACTGGAAGCAAATTGCTCCCGGTCAGCCTAGACAGCAGAGGGCTGCAGGGGGCAGGGAAAGCTGTCCTGGGTCGGCAAGGCGTGCCTCCAAGCCACATGGAGGTTGAACCCATCCCAATCTCCACGTGGCTGGGAGAGCTATCTCCTAGCCACGTGGAGATCTGGACTTGTCTGGCAGCTAAAACAGCTCCCCTTCCCACCTCATTGTTAGCTTGATCTTCCCCATGCTGGGACAGAGCTCTCCACCAAGCTGGGACTGCTACCCTCTAACCCTCCAGATCTTGGAGCTTAGGCCCCATGCCCCCTGCCAGCCCAGGGAGCCTGGAGCACCCCCTGGATGCTGCAGGGAGCTGGAGCAGGGCAGCAGCAGCCCTGTACTGGTCTGTTGCAGTTGGGCTCAATTTGCTCCCAACGGGGCACACGTATAGATGTGTACCAGGAAGCACTTTAATGAGCCTGAATTTTCTGTGCAGAAAATTCAGGCACATTAATTGCATGTGTAAACACACCCCCTTATGGATCACTCCCATATCCAGAAGCAGCTCTCTATCTATTGTCTCAAACCATTTGTGTTCAGGAAGCATGGCAGCCTCCTCCATAAAAAGGAGGAGGAGGGCAATGTTTTGCCGGCACAATAGTGTCTCATCCAGATTTAGAAAGTAGTGGTCTATATGTATGGAAGCAGAGGAGTACTGTGTGTCTGAGCCCTGCTCACTGGCACTTAAGTGTTATCAAGGGTAAGTCCACTGTAAAGATGGAGTTACAGAAGTTTAAGTGGGGCATAAAGTCAAAATCAACTCATTTGTATCTTGCTCACACACATCTTGTCCATGAGGTGATCTGCAGGAATGCTAAAGCCCCTTCATTAGTAGGGGACAGATTTCTTAGAAGTAGTTGCTAAGAATGCGCTCCTTCTATATTGACATTATCTTAAGCAATCAGCTAGAACCATCAAAAATCATATGTGAGCTCACATGCCATTCAAGAAGCAACTGCTGATTAATAGCAATGGGTCATCTACTATAGGTTTACTCAGGCAACCTCAGGAAAGGCCTTCAACTTCTGTAGAAGGTGACACAGTTGAGGATATCGTTCAAAAATTGCAAGATATGGGTCTCAGCCTGATCCTGCACCTGTTACATTTTTTCCACTGGTCATTTTTTTCACTGACTAGATGAGGAGCTGAATGAGGTGTAAAATCTATTGCTGTTATAATAAAACAAAATTGGTTTTAAATACACTCATACTCCCCTGTGACCAAGCAAAGGCTGTTAGTTTCTTGTGAAGATCTACACAACACATATGAGATTGTGAAAGACTTTTGTGACCAAAACTTGAATCCAATGTTGGTTCTTAACTAAGTTCTCTCTTTTTGAAAAAATGGCTAAATGCACTACCCTTATAATATATTTTTCATCATTGACCAGGAGCTCTTCACAGTATTGGGTTGTAAATATAAAGAATTATTTGTTTTGTAAACTTTTGTAAAAACAAAAAAATTAATATTTTGGTAGGAATAATAAAAACATATTCTTTGGGTTATATTTATACATATGTGAAATAAATATGCTATCAAAAGTTGTATTTTATACAAAAAGTAAATGGTTACCTTTTGTATTCTAATATACAAAGTTTTGTATGATATGATTGTTTATTTTTATCCTCAGACTTAATCACTGAGTTGCAGGGAAGGGCAGAATGGGAACTTGGGTAAAATATAAGGGCCTGAACCAAAGCCCACAGAAACCACTGAGAGTCTTTCTATTGATTTCACAGAGCTTTGAATCAAGCCTTTAAAAGTACTTCAGATACATTCAGATCTGAAGCTCTCCTGAAACCTCAGTATGAAAACATTCCAGGTTTCGACACTTTTCCCTGAAAAATGTTTTTCTCCCCCTGCTTGTAACACTTGGGGGGCGGAGGGGGGTATATGTAACCGTCATGTCTTTGTTGCATGTGTGTCTGCTTTATACTTCCTCATATTATAAAACAGTGTTTCTCTATACAGACTGAAAGGAAAAATTGCTGTACATAAATGTTTGTGTTTTATGCATTTTTACATGTGGCTGTATATACCTCCTAGTACTATGCAGTGACACTTATTTGACTCCATTTATTTTTCACCTAAACATGAATAGTATGTTTTTTTCAGTAGCTATCAAAAATGCTGCCAAGTAAATCAATTAAAATGTTCTGGATGTCTCTTTTCTTAATGTGAACTTCATGAGAAATGTCTATTTACTAGGCAACTCATTTGTTTCATTAAATAGCAGGAATATTTTTGGAAAAACATGTATCCTACCACTTCTGTGCCAAGACAGCCTATGGAAAAGTTGATTTTTCTATGGGTTCAAGCAACATTTTCATTATAACAATAGAGAATTACTATAGTGAAGTTTACTACATTTTAAAATCTGGGTCACATTATATATTGAAGTTCCAGTCCTAAATAAGACTAAAAAAGGGAAAATAAATGGTAAAGACATATTATAAGACATGGTTAGTCATATGTCATCAAGTCTAGTAACTCAGAAGGTTATTTACAACCTTTATAACTTTTTGTGATATGCTTATATTTAATTACCTATAACCACATAGTACTCACGACATGACTGTAACAAACATATTACATCTATTGTTATTTTATTAAACCTTGATAAGGCTTTTAAAAATAACCCTTATGAGAAAGATGTGACTAAAATCTGTAAATTTTAGGAACTACTGAGATGTAATTTTCTGTTTACATCGTACAGACAAATGAAAGCATTAGCTTCTTTTGAATAGATAGAGCATTTCCCCATCACAACTTAATCTCAGTGTGTTAAGGAGGATTTCCCTTCTGTCTTTGACTTAAATTCAGTGTCCATGTATCATTGTATGTAATCTCAAATAATTTCAACATATACAAGATCATTTTTTATTATGTGTCATGTCGCACAAGTTTAATGCTCAATCCTTTCCATGCTATTTTTTGAAGTATAAGTTCTGTGGATCAGTTTTTTGTTAACAAATTTTCTGTCCAATTGAGCTACAATTTTG
This sequence comes from Caiman crocodilus, assembly GCA_030014935.1. Lineage (NCBI taxonomy): Eukaryota > Metazoa > Chordata > Crocodylia > Alligatoridae > Caiman > Caiman crocodilus. Next base: position 179,680,706 of record JAGPOW010003316.1, read on the forward strand.
ACTCTCTCTTAAATAGGTCCCAATGAAACAGATGGTTAACAGTTTATTCTTTTAATTGACATCTTTTGATACACCTTTTGATACCAAATATAGCAGATGCCTGAATTATGTTAGTGTAGTTTTGGTGAAGTTAAAGTTTTCCATGCCTTAACCCCTTTACTGCTATCTAGCATACCAGCTCGGTGAGCCAAAGCACATTCATGAGAAGGTATATACTGGTCAAACATTGTGTTATAGCTCTGGATATGTAAGTTCAAGCTTTCTTCATGTCAAAAGGCTGTTCTGAGGCAGCCCAGCTGAAAATGGTACCTGGTCATCCAAGCTGGGAAGCCAAAGGCAGCCAGCTGTGCTACTAAACACATCACTCCTTTTTGTGCTGTTGGCTGCAACAACTGGTGCCTCTTAACCATGCCAGCCCACTGGGCTCAGATGGATGTGTGATCTTTCAAATCCTGCTTCAGCCCTCCCAACTGGGCAAATGGGACTCATGTGGTGCACAGACCTCATCCCAGACCTACCACGTGCTGTGCACGTTCCCTGGTGCAGTCGTATTGCCCGTGCAGCAGCTGTGACTGCTCTTTCAGAGCTGTGCCTCAGAGAGCTGTGCATTGGTCCTGTAAGAGCCTGAGCTGGGAGGGACCTGCTCTTGCCAGCTGTTGGAAGCGGGCCATGCCTGCCCCTTCCCAGACATAAAACAGCAAGCAGAGGAACAAACAGCTGTTAGTGGGTGGTGAAGGCACTCCCTTTCCCCACCTGGCTGCACAAACCCTCCAACTCCCCTTCTCCAACTTCTTCATCTCATCCCACCATTTCAGCCACCCTGATGCAATGCTGCTGCCCCACCATCACTTCCTGTTCCTGTCATGGAGGTCTCCCAAGCTGTTACCTCCACAGTTCCTTAGACCCTTCTGTTACAATCCCCAGCCTCCCTGCTCCAGCCACTCCACTGTGGACTTCTACTTCCATGGCACCAAGACTGGTGTTACACTTATCCCTTGCTGTCCTACTTCCCTCTCCACCCCTGGAAAGGCCCTTTCCATTCTTCCCTTTGCTGTGCCCATCTGCTTTACCTTTATTCAGCAAGGCCTACCCCCCAACCCATCCAAAAACTTATCTTCACCTGCCAACTTCATCATCTGAGACTAGTCTTGGCCTTTTTAAAGATAGGACTGAGGAAGTACATCCCTCAGTAGGATGGTGATTCCTTTGAGGGAAGCCCATACGTGGGAGAAGGAGATCCACGACCAGGGTTTTGTCTGTCTGAGGCTTCGCCGGCTATCCAGTGTCCAAAGGGAAGTGAAATCCTGACCCCATGTCTCTCCATTGGGAAGAAGCCAGTTCTTTTTGCTCCCTCCACTTCTCCCTGCCCTTGTGGGAGTCTGGGTATGTCTACACGTTCATTAATGCACCATAATTACTGTGCATTAAGTTTAGTACTTAGTTAACCAAGTACTAAATCAATGTGCAGTAACTCACACTACTGCAAAGCAGCACCAGCTCATGGGTTTTTAGTGATGCTTATTGCTCAGTATCCTAATACTTCTGTGCAGTAATGTATTAGCACAGGTTTTGTCTGGCACGCTACTGTGAACTGTTATTAGGCTACTGGGTAGTTAGCGTCTCATGTAGATGTGCCCACTGAGTCCTACATCCTCTCACCAGAGACCCAACAACAGGCAGGCATTGCATCCCCAGCGTACCGGGTCCTTCCAGCCAAGCAGCAGATCTACCAGTTGCTCAGGGCTCTGGTTCTGCAAGTGTTCAGGCTCATCCTGGCAGCCTCCAGTTCCACCTCCCCACTCCAACACTTGCCATTTGCAAACTTGCCTTACTCCCTACCATGCACCTGTTTCCCTCAGACTGGGGAAATGAAAAACACAGCACTCTGCCGGAGCCCCTCAGCTTTGCAAAAAACCTTCTGAGCCTGGGGTGAGTGTCAGGAGCAGAGCAGGACACGTAGAGGGAGGAGAGGGAAGGAGGGGCTTGTTACACTGCAACTGACTGAACCAACATAATATTTCTCACTGATGAGAAAAAAGGTCACCATTAGCCTGCTCTAGATCCAGCCTGACCTTTTAGAGGAAATGGGAGCCACTGGACAGTGAGTGGGGCTCAGGCATGGCTGGTTTCTATGGGTGTAAGGGAAGAGTTTTGATGTAACTTTTTAATTTCCTGGCAAGAAATGTCACAGATGGGGCTGCATGGTAGGTGAGTTCTACCAGCCCTCTGATCAGTGCGCACCTTGTGTCTAAAATACTGCACAGGAAGTGCTAATGTTTCAGCTGAACTTTTACACTTTAAGGCACGCTCTACCTTCCCGCTGGAGTACTGCTGCTACAGAGGAAGGGTGAAAAGATTAATAAATAACATCGTCTCCCCCCACCAAGGGTTCCTTCCCTGCATTGCAGGTAACAGCGTGGAGAATTAAAGTCAAAAACACTTTAAAACGCTGCATTTCCCTTTCTCAGTTCTCTAGGTTATTTAGTTTTTGTTCCAGTCAGGGTGGCAGCAATGTTGTTCATGCCAGTGTCATCAGTGTAAGGCATGTTGTACCTGCGGTTTGGATAAGGAAACCACAAATCATTTTTGTTTCTTCTTAGTTTCACTTCCATCTTTCATGTGCTTCTGCAAAGCTGGGATCCCAAGGGTGTAAAGCAGTGACACTACGCAAGTCTGTTCTGCCTCCCAACTGAACCTCTCTCTGCTGCCAAATGGCTGGGCTTGGACATTTGTGAGAAAAGTAATTGGGTAAGTAGTGCTCATGTCTTTGCAGCAAAGGCACAGCAAAGAGGCAATGCAGCCTTGGCCTCGGTCCTGACTGACTCCAGAGTCACTGTCACAAAACACTGAGGTGCCCTGCTCCTAAGGAGGAGAAACTAAGGAGTGAATAAGCCTGGCTGTGGGATGCTGGGGCAACCAGGGAAGGTCAGCTGACTGGAAGGGGCAGGGCCTGGTCCTTATAAAGCCCAGGGGCTGAGGCTAGGCTAGCAGTTCCCTGCTAGCTGCCAAAGAGGAAGGAGCTCTCTTACGGAAGGGATGGAGTATTTCCTGGTAGGCGTGAGCATTGTTACGGCCAGGCAGCTTCTGTTTAACTTATAGCCAATTGGCTTGTATTTTGTGTTGCCGTTTATGACCGGTGGTTTGGGTGAGGCTATTAGGGGTTGAAGGAGGCCTCATAGGGGACCCACAGTGGTGTAGGGACCCCAGCGCCAGTAAGGGTGCTGCGTACGGGGTGCATAGACCCCAGCCCCAGAGAGGGGTGGTTGAGAAGCCCCAGTATGGGCGTGGTGAGCCCTAGAGAGGGGCATTACTGAGAAGCCCCAGCCCTGAGAGAAGGGAGCAGCATTACCAAGGAGGCCCCAGAGAGGGCAGCACTGTAGAGAAGCCCCGAGAGAGGGGACAGCTTTACAGAGGAGCCCCAAGAGGCTGCTCCTCTGTAAAGCCGTCCCCTCTCTCTGGGGCTCCCCTGTAAAGCTGCTCCCTGAGGGAGGGGGTGGCTTTACGGAGGAGCCCCAGAGAGAGGGAGCAGCAAAACTGAAGAAGGGCAGCATTGTGGAGAAGGCCCCAGAGAGAGCATGCGGAGAGAGACAGGGCCACAAAGGGCCCAAGCACCAGAGGGATTGTAGACCGGGACAGGACAATGTCCATTCCAGCTGGGAGGCTTGAGGCATGGTGCAAGGGGTGGTCGGAGCCATGAATAGCCCCTAAGGCTAGGGTGCTCCGGAAGCACCTATTTGTACAGCAGGACCCACGAGGGGTCCAGGAGTCCACAGGCAGAGACTACATTGAGAAATGACCAAGATGGCATAAAAACGCAGCCTCCCTAACACATTTTAACATCAAAGACCTGGCAGGCAAGAAACCAAGGATGCCCTTAGGCCAGCTTGGCATGGGAAGGGGCCTTAAGGAGATCATGACCCTCCTGTAGGACCCTGCCTGTGACAGTCACAATAAATAGCATTAACCAAAGAACCATAACATGTACCGCATGGTGAATTGTAGCAGATACACTCCAATTAAAAAGAACTGTTATTTATAGCTTTCACAGTCCAACAAGGGATACATTGCTATTGAGCAGCTGAGCCCCAGCCTTGGGAACAGGACCGATCTATCTTGTGGCCCCTGCCTCAGTTTCCTCATCTGCAGGGGTCATGGAGCCATTCTTTTCCAGGGAGCTTTGCAAGACAGCTGCAGCTGAGAGAACCCTGGCCAGCTGGACCCCAGCTTTGCCTGGGGAAGCACCTGGATGAGGGGAATACAGCACCGGAAAGAAGTGCCTCAATTTACCTAACATTTCTACTGGACTAAACGTAATTCCATCAATAGAAATGTAATGCTTGTATGCATCCTAGGTCTGTCCCAACCTTGCAGTTGGTCAAAGAAAAGATAACACTCACATAAATCCTTGCCTCTTGCATATGTCCTGGATCATCACGGCAACAACATCACTTTTTTATTTGAGTTTTCAAAGGTTGTCCTGTAATTATAGTAATCATTTTCTAACAAGCCATAAATGTTGGGTGTAAACCAAGGTGCTATTGGCTCCTTACTATGTTTTGAAATCATTTCAGGTGTATCAAAATTAAACATTTCACTTATTGTGTTTTCTTCCAGCCAGAAAAATGGTTGTGATTAGTTCAGCCTCATGTGTCTTAATGGAGGAACTGCTGAGTGAAATTCTATGGACCATGCTATACAGGAGTGTAGATTAGGTGATTGAATGGCTTTTCTTGCCTTAAAATCTGTAGTTCTCAATCTTTCATAGTTTCATAGATGTTAGGGCTGGAAGGCACCTATTAGATCATCAAGTCCAACCCCCTGCCCTGGGCAGAAATGAGTGCTGGGGTCAGATGACCCCAGTCAAGTGTCTGTCTAATCTCCTTGTAAATACCTTCAAGGAAGGGTACAGCACAACCTCCCTTGGAAGCATATTCCATATTTTGGCCACCATCACTTAAAGAATTTTCTCCTGATATCCAATCTGAATTTCCAATCTCCTGATGTCCAATCTGAATTTCATCTGCATTATAACTGATTCTAATAGTAGAACTGAAACATGAAACATTCTTTGGTAATGATTCAGTTTTGTATGTGATGAACAGCAAGTATCCAGTAAACGATTGTGGTTTCTGTTAAACATGTGTTTATATTTGTATGCTGCTACATGATTAATGGTATTAAATTGGCTGCTAAGATATCGTTGGGACACATGAAAAAGGAACCAATCAGGCTCCCACTGAATTCCATGGCAAAATTCCCATTGGCTTTAGTGGGAGCCTGATTGGGCCTGTCACTTTCTCTGTCATTAACACATCATGCATTCTGTTACTTTGCTTGATATAACAAAGATGTAGTGTTCAGTGTTCTTGGTGTGCTGCCTCTCATATGTCTTCACTGTGTTTGGCTAGTTTGTGATGCTGTGTTGGAGAGAACACCATGTTTTTCTCTTTGACACAACAGGATGATTGATGTTAAACAACAAATCTAATGTATTTTAATCATTCCCTTTATTAAAATTAACAAAATATTGCATACATTGTGGCAGGGCATCTTTGGTGCCTGCCACTTTGAGGCATGAGTAGGCTGTGGACCAGGTGGCAGGTGTGGTGAGGCCTAATGCAGTCACATGACCACAAGAGGGCTCCTGGTTTGGAGGAAGACCTGGGTAGCCTCACTATAAACCTAGGCCCTAGGAGCTGCACTAGCAGCTACATCTAGGGAGCTAGAGAGATGATATCGCCCAAGCAGAGAGATGCTGCTCCTAGAACACCTGGAGGTCAAGGGTAGGAACTATGGAGATAGAGGAGGTTCCTTGTCCTGGGAAATGACCTAAAAGTACACACTACACCCTGCTGGGGTAGGATGGTGTGGTGAGGCTGTCTGTGGCGGGGTGGTCCCCAGAAAATACCACACCAGTGCCTCCCTAGTTAGTTGAGTATGGGGTGCCGTATAGCCTCAGCCCCCACAACCTGGTGGGTTACCCTATAGCAGGGACAGGCGAGAGGTCCAGGCACATCGTTGGACGTCCAAGGCCAAGTAGCCTCAATGAGGGGGCAGTGTAGTGTGCCTGGTGAGGGGGCATGTGAGAAAGCAGTAGGCTGCATAGACTAGGGTCGGGGGGGGGGGGGGGCGAAGGATTGCACATAGGACAGCCTAAGTAGATCAATCAAGTGAGCCCAGTGAGGGTGGAAAGTGGAGAGTCCAGTGAGGGTCCAGGAGAGGGCTGGAGGAACTATGTAATACAGTATTTGGACAGGCCTGAGAAGGCTGACCCATAGGGGAGAGTGAGGGCAAGTGGCTCAAGAACCTACTCATGAAAACCTTGACTGATCCACTCTGGGGCCAGGACCAAACCAGTCAAATGACCAGAGCGCCCACCGCCCAGGACAGCCAGGGGCTAGAGCTGGGAGACCTGACCGGCCTAGAGGTGAGGCCAGGATCTGTGTGGCCAGAGGTCCCACAGGGGGCCACTTCCAAGAGGTAAAAGGGCTTAGAGAGTTTTGCAGCCCAGAAAGGGGGTGAGGATTAGATGGCCTGAGGAGGAGGGATCCAGGTTAGGGTCTGAACATCAGTAGGGCATGTAGTAGTGCCCAGTGTGGGGCTGGAGCCATATAGTGATGCCATCTGGGATGGGACAGAGTGTGGGGGTGGTACAGAGCCATGTATTATGCCCTTGGCATTGGGCAAGAAATGGACAGCCTCCCACCTTTGTTAACAACTACTTCTTAGATGCATCAAAAACATGGCAAGCGAGACAGGTGGGCAGACTGCCCTAGACATGTGGGTGGGCCAATGATTGGACTGTCCTTGAGATGGCCCTCTGTCACATACATTTAAACCTAGGGAAAATTCCCTCCAACATATGCACTTTATTCACATAAAGTCAATGTGTCTGACACTAGGCCTGATCTTACCTGAAGTTAAGGTAGGGTTACGATATGTCTGGGTTTTCCCAGACATGTCCTCTTTTTAAGTCCTCCCATCTCTATCTGGGCAGATTTTTAGATCTAAACAAATGTCCAGGACTTTGCTCTGTTCTGCTGGCGGGGGTGGGAGAGGGCAATTGAAGATAGGAGCATCATGTGTGTCTGCAGCCCTTGCAGCTGCATGCAGATAACTCTATGGGGAGCGGGGTTTGGGGACCGGGTGCCTGCCAGTGCTGGAGAATGGTATCTAGGCATGAGGGCTGCAACAGGGCACAGGGGCAGGGGAAAGGCTACCCAGTGCAGCCCAGGGGAGCGAGGGACTGTGGGTCAGGTGTGAGGGGCACTGTCAGGCCCAGGAATCTGTGGGTTGGGAGTGAGGGGCAGCAGCAGCAGGAATGGGAGGCTGCAGGTTGGGAGTGAGGGGTGCTAGCAGGGACGGGAGGCTGTGGTTTGGGAGTGAGGTGTCCCCCCAATAAGTGTCCTTGATTTTGGAACTGCAAATATGGTAACCCTAGTTAAGGAGAATTTTGCCTGAATAAAACTGTCCACAGAGAACATGGTGATTGTTTCACACATGCATCTAAGCACAGATATTAGTTCCAATATAATAATGGTAGAGAAGCAGTGGGCAGAAATCACATGAACAAGGGATGTCACTTAATCAGTGGTATATCATGGGTCTCCAGCATTTGCACCTCCCCACCCCATCTGCAGCTGATTGCCAAGCCTGGAAATGCTGCTGGTGGAACCAGAAGTACCAGCGGCGGAATTGGAAGTGCTATTGGGGGACCAAGTACTCCTAGAGCCCGGGGGGCCACCCCCACCACCAGTATGCCACTGCATCTGATGGCTTTTGATGGTGCTCTGATAGCTCTGGGTGCAGCTGAGGGAGATTCAGACAGGACTAATCCTACAGTCCTTCCAAGCCACACTCCCACTTAGCCAATCACACTTTGATAATGAGTATTTTGCTTGTCTATGGATTGAAGAATAAAGTCCAGACTGTCAGCTTGCTGTAAATTTTCTAGTTTGTTTTATTATTTAGATTAGGTCAATCCTGCAACTCCTTAGGCCTTAAGTAGCCCTTATGCTGTGCAACCCAACTCATTTTATGACTAACAGCTGTTTTACAAGAGGATTTGCTGGAGGATCATGATTCTCATAATATATTATTGCAATTACCAGTGATATGTGGGGTGCAGTTATCTCAAGAAGGCATACTTAGGGCTTGAGTAAATTGCCTTTATCCCTTCAAATTCCATTTTTTAGAGTGAATTTGACTCACTTTGTTTAAATTGGTGTTGGTTAAAAAGGAATCTAAAAGGATACACATGATAGACAGATGATGCCTTAAAATCTGTGGATACATATGATAATATTTAATTTAAAGAAGATTTAAGAATATACATTACTAAGCAAAATGTATGAGCTAATAAAAGCAGATCTTAATGCTTTGTGTCCAACAAAGAATTTAAACATCTCATGAGTTTCTTCTTCATTTCCTTTTTTATCATTTGTCATATAAACAATGATGTATTGAGGGCCAGCAATGTTATCTCCTAGAGCCTAGATTTCTTACTCTCATGCACATCCTGTGGAATAGAACCTGCCCAGGCCTTCTGGTGTTTTACATGTGTAAAGAACACATATAATATAAACTTCATGTATATAGGTCCATTTCTATGTGAGATTACACCCCACTAGGCCTATGTAACTGAGAAAAGAATTAAGTTTGTATGCCCTTTTGGGTGTGCCAATATGTGCCACTGCTCCTTGTCCACAGGGAACACGTGCAAGCATGCTCTCCTGGCCACAGGGAGCCTGGCCAGCTCTGGTTTTGGGAGGCACTTACCGCCACATGTGCTGCCCCGCTCTTTTTAGGCAGGGTTTTTTTTATACCAGGAGATCCTGGTGTTAACCCCCACCTGACCCCATGCACTGCTAATTATCAGCAAGGGGAATGCCTGTATGTACAGTGTGTGTGGTGTGTGGTAACATAGATGGGTCTACGGAACCACATACCACATGTGCACACCTGTCTGGATGCACCCTTTGAGATGCCTAAGGGTGTGGACAGAAGCAATTGAAACATTTCTTCTCTCATTTACACTTGGATGCCCCACTGACTGCGCTAGCATGGCTAAACTTACTTGGATACAAATTCTGCTTTCACTTACCCTGGCGAAAATCCTCCAGTCAGTGGAATCTCCCTGTGCTTATATCAGATCTCTGTATAATAAAGAGCAATAGCAATCCTGGTTATTTGTTTGAACGTTACAATATTAAAGACCTGCAACGATTAGCTCATAGGTTGTCACATTCTTTTTCAAGACTTAGACTGGCCCAGCGGTGCCCAACCTTCCTGCCCTCTGGGCCAGATGAGTGGCAAGGGGTCAGTTCATAGCTGGATCCTGTGTGGGATTGGCCCATGGGTGCATCCCAAATCTGACCCTGCACCAGCCCAGCCTCACACATTGACCAGATCCCACGCACCAGATCTGACCCTGTGCCAGCCAGACCCAGCTGTGCATTAGTGCCACTTAGCACACAGAACCACATCATCTGGCCCATGGGGCTCCCTTCTGGTTCCTAAATTTGGCAGCAGGAGAGCAGCAATTAATGTTGTCACTGTTCCTTGACAACCATATTCCCAGACCCATGAGGAGGCCTGCAGCCTGGTTGACACAGTTTTGCCCATAGTCCAGAGGCTGAGGACCACTGGACTAGTCTGTCTTACTGCAAAATAAGCTCCTAGTTTCTTGTGCATTATCATAGTACCTAGGGTCAGAAGGTTGTTTGTTATATTATACCAATATACTGTCTGCTTCTACTGAAAGTTGAAATTCTTTTATAGATTTAGCCTTGCAGAGTGCTACAAAGATACCCTCCCTTGTTAAAACCATGAGTACTATCCTGGAGGTTATGTGACTGCCTCAGTGCTGAAGCAAGCTTGTGTGCTTGTGAATAAATAATACTGTTTTCCATGCATAAACTAAATGTATCAAAAGACATGTTTATGATAGTTTTTAAATGATGTAGCCATCAAGGGCCAGGAAATATGCAAGAGGCAAGGATTTCTTAGGGTAATAACTTTTATTGCTCCAACTACATTGTTGGGGTAAAGTTTGAGAAGCATTTGAATGCAAGACATTCTTCATCAGGTGAACGAAGATGAACGTCTCACATTTGTAAGCTCGTCCAACTCTATCCCAACCAGTCAGTTGGTCAATAAAATATATCACTCTAAAAAAATCCTTGCCTTTTGCATATCAGAAACCAGGGTTCTGTTTCATTAAATTTGTTCTTTTAACCCCCAGTAGTAGTTTTTGCAGGAAGTTGTGCTCCTCACAGAAGGATATGTTCTTATAAACAAAGGGTGGGCAAAATATGGCCCATAGGCCAGATCTGGCCCACAGTGGACTCCATTTTCCAGCAGCCCTAGCAGCAGTGACTCCTAGCTGCCACTTTTGGACCCAACTCTGCTGCCCAGGCACTGAGCCCATCTGCCCTGAACCCACTGCTGGGGGCAGGACACATGCAGGCAGGGCATGAGGCTTGATGACTGGGATGGGGCCTTGAGCCAACAGGGAGGAGCATCCAAGAGTGTGTTGGGTGGGCAAGGTTGGGGAGATCCTGGGGTCTTGGGGCAGTGATAGTGCAGGGCCAGGGTCAGCATTGGGGCTGGGGCAGAACCATGATCTGTTGCCCTCCTGCCCCATGTGGCAGGTGTGGGTTCCAGGGGCAGGAATGTGCAGGGAGTAGATTGTGGCTCTGCCCCAGCCCTGTGCGGTCGCTGCCCCACAGTCTCAGCCCCAGCCCTGGACACAGTACTCTGTTCAGCCACACACACTGCCCACTTGGCTCCCGGCCTGTTTCCATGGAGAGGTAGGGGGATTGGGGAGTGGGGGGGCAGTAGTAGGGCAGCAGTGGGGATATAGAGATCCAATGGTGGGATAGTAGTGGGGGGAGAATCTAGTACAAATCTGGGGGCAGGGAAGCAGCTACAAGAAATTGGAGTCTAGGGGATTGTAGCCATAGTGGGGTTCCCCACTTAAGGATACCCAGTTCTTTAGCTCTCAGTCCAAACTTCTCTTCCCTCTCCTAGGCACAGAGTTAGAGGAGACTGAGGCTTAGAGACCCTGACTCCAGCAGCAGCAGGAGTGTGCAGATCAGTGTGGGCCAGGGGGCAAAGCAGTGGCATGCAGAGAGAGTTTCCAGTGCCTGGAGCTATAGTGAGGGGCAGCAGGGGTCTGTAGCTGCCCCACATCTGGCTCAAGGATTCCAGCCCCAAACCAGAACATCTCTTCTCTCTTGAGTGAAGGGGTAGAGGAGAGCGGGACTGGGAAGCCTGGCACCGTCATTCAGCCTGCCAGGCTATCACCCAGCTCTCCCTCTTTCCTCTATGGAAGGCGGGGGGGGGGGAGGGAGAGAAGAGCAGTGTGGGATTCTGGATGGTCTACGAGTCCCCTGTCCCTGGATACACATAACAACGTGACCCGGGTAACACCCAAGGATGTGCCTTATTCTCAATTGGATGGGATGGGTAGGCAGGAGGGGGTGCTGTGAGAGGGATACCATAATTTTGAGCAGATCCTTCTTTCTTCTGTAGAGTTAGCCCAAGCCCAAAGTTCTTAACTGTATATAATGTATTGAGTTATAATATACATAATCATAAAATTAAATATCATATACATATATGTACACAGTGAACATTAACCAATAACCAAGGTCAAACTCTAAATAACACCATTTACCCATCGCAATAAAACAATTTCAGCAGCATCAACACAATACATCATCACAAAACAACATTTCAATTACAAAATATAAGGCACAAACAGAAACAATCTTAATAACACCTATTCCTTAATAAAGTCCCTGACCCACGGCAAGAGATAGTCCTCCTTCCAATGGGGTCCCTTGTGGGGGTCCAGGAAGCACCAGGGGCTCCTTCCCCTAGGGCCTTGACTAGGCAGGGGGCTGCTCACCCAGCCCCTTCTCTGGGTTTGTCCGCCCCAAATGTCTTTCCCCTGTGGGATCCAAGAGCCCAATGACTCATGCTCCCTCAGGTGGCTGTGGACAAGACATAGCTCGATGGGGTCTCCTCTGCTGGAGTGCCTCTCCAGGCTTCTCCTGCACCGCTGGGCTCCTCCCCACTCTATGCCCTGCTCTGGGCACCAAGGGCTCAGCTCTTCTCAGCTGTTGTACCACCGCTGCTGGCTCCAGGGTGCTGGGCCTCACGCTGCAGCACTGCCATTTCCCCATGCCCTGGCTCAGCACTGATGGCTCTTTTAGGACAGGCCAGGTCCTTCAGGCTCTGGCCATCGGTCGTTACGCCAAGTGGCTAACCCAAACACCCTCCGCTGCTCCCTGGCCCTGCTCCCGTGTGCACCGCTTGTGCACCTCTCCGCCCGGCCGCCTGCTCGGGTTACTCACAATAATGCCTGAACTGCCCTACCACAGCTCCCAAGGCTCATGCACCACCCTACTCACTATGTCACCTGTTGGCCCTCTGGGGTAGCAGGCGCAAGCTGCCACTTGCAGCTCCCAAAGCCTAGGCTCTGTGCACCGAACCGCGCACCATGATGGGCCCAAGCAGTCTCACACCAATCCCAGAGCTGAGTCTCTGCGCACAGTCCCTGTGTGCCATCAACAGCCCAAGCAATCCTGCACCGCTCCCAAGGCTGCTCCTCCTATGGCAGCTTCAGGAGCCTTGGGCCCATTGCCCACTGAGGGATTGCTCCCCAGCTTTTCTTGGCTCCGCTCTTCTTGAGTCCCTCGCCGCATCTGCCCCTCATGCTGGGCACGCAGCTCCTTTAGACACTCCAGGGCTCTGCCCCTGAAGGCTTCTGGACCTGATAACTTTAGTCTTCAATCAGGTCCGGGAGAGCTCTTCTCCCCCTCCCCTCAGGAAAGGGGCATGACTTTACTTCTCCTGCTGTCCCCTGATTGGTAGATGGGCTCCATCAATCAAAACAGCAGGATCTCAAGCCTGGGACTCAACCCAAGCTCTGAAAGGTGAGCCGGCTACACCAAAAACTGGAATGCTTCAAAGTAGCCCCTCCTTTAAAGAAGTACTGGCTGGGGGTGTTTTGGCCACTTCTGGAATGTTTCAAAAAACCTGTACGTTTGTCCAGCCGGTCTTTGAAATGATTTGAAGGCATCTGAAATGTTTCAATTTTTGCTTCTGTCTACACCCTTAGGCTAATGCATCTCAAAGGGGCATTGTGCAGTCCTGAGAAATGATCTTAGAATTGGACCCAACGTTTGGTTAGCAAGATAGTCACACTTCCTGTAACAAGAAACCCCAGTGCAAGCTAGAGAAAAACAAGGGCAAAATATTCAACTATATATGTTGCCATTGCAAAGTTGAGCCGGGGGAGCCATTTATAGGAGCAGAGCATCTGAAAGACAACATTTAGGCCTGGGTCCATCCTCCGTGGTGTTTACAACTTTAATTTAGCAAGAGTGAACATTCCAGAGTAAGAATTAAGGAAAAGGAAACAGAAAATAGACTCAGATTTATGCAAGATGCTATTCTAATTCATAAAGCAATGTGCACTATTAAAGAGCATTCAAAACAATGCCCCTCATTCATTAGTCTTGTATGTTGAATGCAATCTTTCTGCTTCCAAAGCACAAAAATACTGCAGGAGGCGTGAGAGAACTTTATCCTCACTAGTGCCTGCTTCTTCAGTCCTCTATTTCTTTTCCTCTTAAAAAAAGAAGATAAGAAAATCTACCACTGAAGTCCCTTTCATGAAGAAAGAGGTTTGTATTAAAATGACCAAGGCATGCTGATTAATCGTTGGAATGATCAGAAGTTCAGAGGGATGCCTAAATCCAGTCATGAGCATGTCTAAGTTGATGTCTTTGTTCACTTCACAAAAACCAAACAAGAGTAGTTTGTCTGAGGATTAGATATCTGCAATTCAATCCAGATGATTGCTTTATTATGGAAAAACATCCCACTCTATACCACCCAGAAAGATCGCCACCCCAGAATGAAGTATTACAAGCTTCTGTTCAACTCTGCAAAACCTGCAAACTCTAAAGGAAGAGTTTGAAGAAGACATGCAGCTCCTAAAGAACCAGGCTTAAAAGTGTGTGAGTGCACTGTGCCTTAGCAGATATTTACAGGATTAGTACAGAATTAAATGTTTATCTCTCTTTGCTGTTCAACCCAGCTTCAAAGCTAGCAGAGGATTTCTCCCTCCCCCCACCTTTTTAAATACAAGATCAGGATCAGGATGTTAAAAAAGAAAGTCAGAATATGCATCTGTGATCAGCAACTGTAGCCACAGATGTGTCAGACATTTCATTTTGGAAGGATTAGGAACATGTTAAACATATTAGCTGGGCTCATGGATTTGCAATGTAAAGTTCCAGCAAACAAGATCCAAAAGGGACAACAAGCCAGCTCAAAGCCACCCTCTGGAAAATCAAGGATTAGAGCAAATGTCAAACCATGGTGTTGAGGCTTTGTCACTGCTTTCTCAGTAACTTTGTGTAAAAAGGAAGTCTCAAGTCAGAGCAGTGGGTGATACAATTATCAGATCAAGAGGTGCTTTATTATGGGACACCCCGAAATAAAGGCACTTAGGGAAAGGTGTGCCCTTGGCCTATAAAGGGAGGAACAGAATTCCTAATTTCTCCAGAACAACACTTCCTGTGCCTCCCAATAGATTTTACCAGCCCAAGAAGCCTGTGAGTTCCCGTCATATAAACAGCTATAATAAAATACATGGTAGAAACTAAATCAGAAGAAAAAACATTGAATTAGAATCTGTAGGGCAGCAGGGAACTTGCAACTTGGGGGACTGAAGTAAGATGCATTTACAACACTTTTGCATGTTCCCTGTCCTAGACTCCTCTGCCTAGCTTAGGCGGGGCTGCTCTATATGCTGCAGCACTGTTGCTGTCTCCACAGCACTCTGCTACGACACTGTCCTTGATTCGCCCTCTTCTACCCCAGGGTACTCCCATGCCAGGGCTTCCAAGGGAGTCCCGGGACGGCAGACTTGTGGCTAATTGCTGTGTCTGCTTTGGGGAATTTTCTTTCAGCTGGACTTTTCTTCCAGCTTTTATCCATTGTAAAAATGCCAGAGTGAGGTTGGTGATCTCACCCATTGTGTTGCATGCCGCCGCCCCCCACTCTGGTGCTGCCTATCTTAAAAAGCTATATTACCACTGAAGCAGTCTGAAAACAATTGATATTGTTCGCCAAGAAGATGGAAAATGTTGAGCACCGAATATTCATCTGACTATTAATAGTCAGTTGTGTTCCTCTGAAGACGCAGGTACTTAGATGTGTTCCTGAGAAGAAACATCCCAGATTTTCTAAGCTGTGTGTCACCTGAAATAGTTGTCTTGGTCAGAACTTCACAAGCCGTATGGTGAAAGAGAAGAACATTTTCTTAATTTTTATCATAGCCATGCTACAAGAGCTCAAATCTGTGTTATCAGTAACCTGAACTGGAACATTATAAGCAGTGTATGAACAAAAGATTTTTACAAAAGGCCCTGGGCTGGTAGAGGTTCATGATGTTTGTGCAATGTGTTTTTGTCTTGCCAGAAGAGACTCTCTTAATATCCCTTATATGAGACAGTACTGGAATGAAACACAAAAGAGAACAAGTTCACCATTATTTTCCTTTCTTTGTTTTAAATATGAAGGAAGGTGTATATTATGGGAGGACCCAGTAATGATCCCTACATCAAGGTTGCCTAAAGTTTCCCATTACAAAGAACTTTAGTGACCTTCCCTTTGGGAGGAGCTCACAACAGTTTTGTGCAGCAGGCCTTTACTCTGCGGCAAAGGAGATGCATTTGCAGTAAAGATGTGTTCTTTCTTTGTCCTGTGAAATGCCATTCAGGTTTGGCTGAGAGATTAAAAAGCATTATTTCCTTCTTTGCATTTTTGTTTCCCAGGAAAATTTCGGCAACTGGCCAAAATCATTAAAGAAGCCGAAGCTAGGCTGAAGCTGCTGCCAAAGCAGGAGCAGACCTTGCACTGAGAACACCATCTCAGAACAGCTGGCACAGCTGTGACAGGAAGGGCAGAGAGAGCTGGTTTTCCTTCTATGATCCCTTACCTATTGCAGCCATTGAAGGAGCACTGGCATCACACTGAACTGGAGCTTCCTAACTCCCAGTGGAGGGAAGAAAGACAGTGAAGTTTAGCTCCCCCTGTAATTTATCCCTACTCAGTATAAAATCTGGCCATACTCAGCAGCCCCAGTTTCTGATCCAAGCCTTCCTTTTCAGGGAGATTGGAGTCCCAGAGTTGGAGAGTGAGCTAAGCTAGACTCCGCCATAGTGACCCGAGAGCCAGCACATGGACACAACCCATACCTTAGGAGAGCCACATGGGGAAGGAGACCCTCCGCATCCCAGGAAGGAGAAGGTAATTATGTTTCTTCTGACCAACCTTTGCACCAGGCAGTTGATGCCAGGGGCCCAGTGTTTCTCACTCTGAGATAACAGCCTTCTGTTGCTGTCAGGTGTGGCCAACCCTCAGAATGCATGCCACAAGTGGCACAGAGCTGCTCTGTGGCAAGCAAGCCCTGGGTGCTCAGTAGGCCTGTGCGAGTAGGCAGGTATTTGATCTGGCTTTGGATCCAGCCGCTCTGGATGTCAGCAATCTGATCTGGAGCTCTGGATCGGTTTCCCGCTTCGATCTGGCTGAAGCTTGCCTCAGAGATCCAGCCATAGGGTATAACGGGGATCAATGAAATAGCTATAACTTTGTCATTTTTTTGTCTGATTTGAGTGAAACTTGCAGGGATGGTAGCTTCTGCTGAGAGCATGCAGCCTGCCAAGTTTCAAGAAGATAGGTCCATCAGTTTGGGGGGAACTGCATCCCAAATTCTTGAAAGCAAAACTCATGTCACATGTATATGTTACACCACAGGAGGGTGAAAACTGCAGGGGTGGTAGCCCCTGCTGAGGCCACAAAGCCTGCCAGATTTCAATGTGATCGTTTCAGGGGCTTGGGGAAAACTACACCTCAAGTTGCTGATAGGCAAAACTTGTGATATAGATGACCTTGTGTGTGTTAAGGTGCAGCGGGTTGAAAATTGCAGAGGGATGGTGGCCCCTGCTGAGGCCACGAAGCCTGCCAGCTGGCAGGGAGGTAGGTGCAGGGGGAATCTGGATTCTGGGGAATCTGGATTCCTGCACCTCAAGCTGCTGACAGGCAAAACTCCTGATGTAAGTGGGTGCTTGGGTGACTGCGTCTGTCTTGGGGCACAGGGGGGTGAAATCTACTGCAGGCCTGGGAGCTGGGCCCTGCTAGGCCACGAAGCCTGCCAGCTGTGCGTGTGTCTCCCTGGGGGAGTCTGGCTTCTGGGGCCGTGCACCTCTGGCTGCTAACAGGCAAAACTTGTGATGTGGGTAGGTGACACTGTGTATGTGTTAAGGTGCACCCTTCCTGGCACTGGGGCCTCTGAACAACACAGCAGTGTGCCCCAGTGAGGCCTCCTTCTCCCCTACAGCCTCACATCTGGTCCACCACTTTATGTGACAACAGGTAAAATAACTTAGCTGGCTCAACAGTCCCATGGGATGCCCCTGCCCACTGTGGATCAGGGAGGTCCAACTGAGGGATGTAGACATTGGTGTCAGAAGGGAGCTGGCCAAGTTCACCAATGACATCAAACTCTGCGGTAAAGCATCCACACCTGAGGACAGGAGGGTGATCCAGGCAGATCTTGACAGGGTCATGATATGGGTGGATGAGAACCTGATGGTATTTAACACTGAAAAATGCAAGGTTCTCCACCTTGGGAGGAAAAACCCGCAGCATGCTTATAGGCTTGGCAGTGCTATGCTGCTTAGTACTACAGATGAAAGGGACTTAGGGGTCATGATGGACCACAAGATGAACACGAGCCTTCAATGTGATGCTGCGGCTAGCAAAGCGAGGAAAACGCTGGCTTGCATCCGTAGATGCTTCTCAAGCAAATCCCAGGACGTCATTCCTCCATTGTACTCGGCCTTGATGAGGACACAGCTGGAGTACTGCATCCAGCTTTGGGCTTCACAATTCAAGAAGAATGTGAAGAAGTTTGAGAGAGTCCAGAGAAGAGCCACGCACATGATCAGAGGTCAGGAAAATAGACCTTATGGAGAGAGGCTGAAAGCTATGGGACTTTTCAGGCTCAGGGTCGATCTGGTAGCCACCTATAAGTTTATCAGGGATGTTCACCAGGATCTGGGGGAACGTCTGTTCACCACAGCGCCCTAAGGGATGACAAGATAGAACGGTCACAAACTCCACTGCGACCGATTCAGGCTGGACATAAGGAAGACCTTCTTTACTGTCTGAGCCTCCATGGTTTGGAATAGACTGCTGCCAGAGGTGGCTCAAGCACCTACCTTGAACACTTTCAAGACACATTGGATGTTTATCTTGCTGGGATCCTATGATCTCCGCTGACTTCCTGTCCCTGGGGCAGGGGGCTGGACTCTATGAACCTTCAGGGTCCCTTTCCAGCACGCTTCACATTAATCTTTCCTGTGCTGCAAAAGGTCTGTGTGTGTGTGTGAATCCTTTTGTGTTGTGTGTTTTAGTCCCTCTGTTGCATGTGTGCACTGTACTCTTTTTTGATTGTTTGCTTCAGTGTTAAGAGCTATGTAAAAATTGTGTGCTGTGTATCTGTCTGTCTTCTATGAATAGCTGATTTTTCTTCTTTATAGTGTGTGTGTATGTGTGTGTGCGCACGCATGCAATCTGTGTGCCTCCCTGCACAGTGATGGATCATGCTGGCAGGGAAAACACAGCTCTCTTTTTTCAAAGTTTGCACACAAAAAAAGAGCAAATATAAATTGAAAGAAATGAATTGAATAGTACTAAGATGCTAAGCTAAGCTAAACTAAATCCTACCCA
Organism: Caiman crocodilus; assembly: GCA_030014935.1. Lineage (NCBI taxonomy): Eukaryota > Metazoa > Chordata > Crocodylia > Alligatoridae > Caiman > Caiman crocodilus. Next base: position 179,699,522 of record JAGPOW010003316.1, read on the forward strand.
ATCCTTTCTAACAACAAAAAGGAGCAGGCAAGTTCAACTACGGTGTAAAGCAACCAGGCTGTCTTCTAGGGTACCTTTCTTACAGACCTCTTGAGAGGGAACAAGCTTGCAAAAGGCACAGCATGCCTCCAAACAGAGGCTTTTATGCTGTTTCTAGGTCCCTCCCCCCAGACACTGTCATTGGAAAGGCCCCCAGAGAGAAATCCTTCTCACTGGCCACTACACATGTCCGTCTCCCCCTCCTCTCACACCCCCCCCCCTTCTAACTTTCACTTTCAGCCTCTGAAACTTGTCCGAGGCGTCCAAAGCTTTTCCAAAGTGCTTCAGAAGCTCTGAACCGCTTTGGACAGCCTGAATGAGTCAGTGCTTCGCTTCCGCTGAAGCATCCGAAGCAGCCCTGGATCCGAAGCCTGGCACAGCCCTAGCGCTCAGTAAAGGCAGGTACCAAAATGGAAGCAGAGGGCTGGCTGTGTGCAACAGAGCAAGGGCAGGTTGCTGCTGTCGCAGGAGGTCTCACTGCCAAGTGCCAAGTTAACTATTCCCTGGCCCTGCAGCTGCAGCTAAATTAAGGGCTTTGGATTGTTGCTCACCGTGTAAAACTGAGGTGTTTGCGGAGCCAGGGAAAGGTTAACATGTATGCTCCACACCAGTGAGGCCAGAGCTCTTCCCTGCTATTCCAGTGCGGAAGGACACAGACTCTACCAGGCAGCCTTTGCCAGGTAGGAATCAAAGCAGTACTTGAGAGGGAGCCTGAACTTGTGTCATGCTTGCCAGACAGGTTTGTCATCACTGAACCAAGTGGCAGATGCTGCTGTGTGTTGCAGGTTTAGGTTCAAGCCTTGTAGATGATGATGAGAGTGAGGTTTTATGACAATATTCCAAGATAATTGTCTTTTACCTTCTCCCTTTGGAAAAGCACAGGAAATTACATACTAACTTGGATGAAAGAACATTATTTAGGTTGCAGTGTCAAGCACTTGACGCTTGGGAAATGCTAGAATTAGAGTTCTTTCTGCAACCTTGATTCAGTTCCTTTATGTATATGCCTCATAATATAGTCTTTAATTACACGCTCAAACTATGTTTCTCTACAGTACTCTTCATTCATTTCAGTAGTTGTATAAACAGCAGTGGTGAATTAAGGTTGTGTGGAAATCTAGCATTTCTTAACTTTGTAACCTAAACATCATTCTTTACCACAGTTTCTGTATGCCATACATTTTTATTGCAACACATTTACCTACCACCCATGAAACACTTGGTGCTGTTTATGGCTGAGTCCATATGAGCACAGATGTGCGGTATGCGGCGCTGCAGACCCGATTAATCAAGTCTGCTGGAGCCTGGCAATTACCACATTCCAGCAGCCTCCCACATCTCATGTATCAGCATCCCTGAACTTCAAAGTGGCATCAGGGGCATTTTATCTAAAGCTCATTCATAGATAAAGCACCCCCACTGCCATTTTAAAGTGTGGGCACAGTAATACATGAGATGCTGCAGCATTTTAATTAGAGCAGCTTTTGGAGATTCTCTAATTAAAGCATCACCCCCCTGCTCCCAGAGCATATAAAGAAGTGCCCTGAGTTATCTGTATATCATGGATATTGTATGCTGCTTCCCTCCGCAGTTCCACACTCCCCAACCAGCAGCTGGGAGAGAGGCATGGCTATAATCATCTCCTCATAATGTCTTCATTTACCCTTTTTGTGGTGGTACATGCTGATAGAAATTATGACTTACTTCGCATGCATATACGCAGTGGGAATACTCCCTGTTGCCTGTATCCCCAGCTCTCAAAACCATAGCACAATTCACATAAGAATTCTTTTCCTATTTGTACTGATTGATTGAAAATATTTTCACTCCTCTTCCATAAATTTTCATATTGATAGGCCCTTTTGGTGTGTGCTTCTCAATTCCTGCTTCCTAGATGTCAGATAACAAAAGGATTCAACTCCTTTCCATGGCATTTTGCTGATACATTATTAAAAAAGATAAAACTGTGAAAAACAACCCACAGCCTATCTGGCGAAAATTTCTCTCAAACAGGTTATTCATTCTAAAGTCAAAATTTTTATCACCTGCCCTTTTGCCTCTACCTCCTCATCCTTTTAATTAATATCTGCACACCTGATTCTAAAACAAGTCATGAACCTGTGCAAATACTGGAAGAGTAAATGTGAAGCAGAAGGGTCAATAAAGGGGCAGAATGTATTCTTTCCAACTTCACCAGACGCATCTAACCAAGTACCTCCTGGCTTGAAAACCACCCTCGGCTGCAAATATTGTTGTTTTGTCCTGTCACACAAAAATGGTCCTGAAACTGTCCTGGAATGCCATTTTCTTCCAGGAGAATGAGTATGAGAGACACAGAAGCTATCATTACTAATGATTTTGAAACTAGATATACTTATTGGAAATCACAGCCCGGCTGTGCTAAGCACTATAGGCCTACCAGTCAGTCCCTCCCCCTGCCAACACATGCACACGCTTGTCATAGAAACAAAGATCCTGTTCAAGGAGTTTGCAACTGTGGTGGGCTCACTGCTTTTATTTGGCAAGCCTGACTTGGAGAAGGACACTTCGGATTGGTGGAACATTTCCACCAATCAGGTAACAGCGGGAAGGGGCTTGTCCTGCCCCTGCTTAGAGAGGAGGGATGCGAGGAGCCCCTGGACCTGACTGAAGACTGCGCTTCGCAGGTCTGGCAGACTTCAGGGACAGGGCCTCCGGTGTAAATAAAAGCCCAGCATGCTGGGCAGGTGCAGCAAGGGACAGCGAGGAGAGAGGAGCTCCAGAGAAGACCGTCATCTGCACCCTGCCTGAGCCTTGATGGTGCACAGGTTGACACACAGAGAGCCAGCCCTGGGAGCAGCTCGAGGATGCTCGGGCCTCACGCAGTTCGCCAGTTGGCGCACGGAGAGTTGGCCCTGGGAGCAGCTTGAGGCCGTTCAAGTTAGCCCCAGCTCTAGGCTGGATAACTAGAGCCCTGCAGTGTGGCTCAGCTTTAAACTAAAAGAGCCCCGGTACCCAAAGCTGGGCCCAGGAACGGGAAAGACCCCTGGCATGAGGCTAGGGAACTGGAGCCAGTGAGGGCTCGGCTCCTATAGGAGCTCTCTGGGTGCCCAACGCAGGGCACAGGATCCAGGGGGAAGAACCCTTAACTTGATGCCAATGGCTCCAGGAGGCCTGAAATGGTGTGGGGACCCGGAGGCCAGATCGACAGCCCCCCAGAAGAAAAACCATGAGTTACCAGGAACCTGAGTCCTGCAGGGGGGAGTGGGCCTAGGGGGAGAAGACCCTATTCCATTTGAGGGACCAAACTCATCAGGAGAGATCAACACCAAATAGGTAGTGCTCTTTTCTCCCCAGCGCCACCTGGGGTGACAAGGAACAATGGTAATTAGCTGAAGGAGAATAGGGTTAGGTTAGAGATCAGAAGGCAGTATTTTACAGTTAGGGTGGCCAAAATCTGGAACCAGCTTCCCAGGGAAGTGGTCCTCGCCCCTACCTTGGGCAAATTCGAGAGGAGGTTGAATATTCACTTGTCTGGGGTCTTGTGAACCCAGCATTCATTCCTCCCTGTGGCAGGGGGTCAGGCTAGAAGATCTGTTCATGTCCCTCCTTACCCTAGCTACTATGAAACTATGAAGTGGTTGGAACCCAGGTAGGGTGCATCTAATATCTGGTTATGGTTCCTATTCGGTATCTATTGTTATTGTTGGTGTTGTAAATAGTAGGGTGTATTAATTCTGTATGATGAGCTCGGTAAGGATGCCTTTCTTAGCTAACCCACTTGTGGTATAACCTTACTGGATTGACTGTCCTGGGATCCAGCCCTCTTCTGGCCCTGAGGCACAGGTACTTACTCGAATACCCTCCCTCGGGCCGACTTTCTCCGGCTAACAGACCTTTATATGTATATTTGTATCTATATCTGTAATTATATCTATCTTGAAGAATTATCATAGTTGTCATAGTATCATGGTGCTTAGGGTCAGAAGGGACCAAGCCAGGGGAGAAAGGGGATGAGGCTGACTTTTAACAACTGACAGAGGCTTCCAAATCACAGGACTTGGTTCTCATGGGGAACTTCAGTTATCAGGGCATCTGCTGGGAGGAAAACACAGCAATATACAAGCAGTCCAGCAAATTCTTGGAGTGTGTTGAGGATAACTTTTTGACACAGATTGTAGAGAGGCCAATTATGGGGGGAAGCTCTTCTTGATTTGCTTGGAAACAGAGAGGAATCGGTTGAGAATGTGGGTGTGGAAGGTAACTTGGGTGACAAAAACCACTGACTTCAGAAAGCAGACTACCAATTCAGGGAACTGGTGGTCAGGATGCCCTGGGAAGCAAGTCTGAGGGGGAAAAGAATCCAGGGGACCTAGCTGTACTTTGAGGAGGCTTGTTAAAGGACACAAGAGCAAGCTATTTCAATGCAACAGAAGAACTGGAAGTGCAACTAATCCTTTCAATTAGCTGAAGCTCAAAAAAGAATCCTACAGAAAAGGGAAATGTGGTCATAGAACATAGAAGGTTTAAGAGTGTTGCACGGACATGCAGGCCAGAAATTAGGAAGGCCAAGGCACAATTTTTGATGCAACTAGCAAGGAACATAAAAGGTAATAAAAAGGGATTGTACAACTATGTCAAAAATATATAGAAAGATCAAAGAAGATATAGGTCCCTCACAGAATGTAGAAGGTAATGTAGTTATGGATGGTAAAGAGAAGTCTGAGCTATTTATTGCCTTTTTTTACTTCAGTCTTCACAAATAGTGGTGGCTTCCAAATAATAAGTTCAGTTGGCAGCAAAAATAGGGAAGGAGCCAAACAACTTAGAGTAATGGCAGAATAGGTTAGGGATTACTTAGAAAAGCTAGATGTTTTCAAGTCAGCAGGGCTGGATGGGATGCACCTTAGGATTCTGAAGGAATTGTCTGAGGTAATTTCAGACCTATTTAATACCGTCTTTGAACTCATGGGGTGCCTGCCCATGAGCACTCATGTGAAGTTTTCAGAGCAGCAACATATCTATGGCACCACAAACTAAACATGCCACACACATGTGTTCACTGTATTGCTAATTAGCAGTGTGGTGGGGAGATCCTGATGTAAAAAAAAACCCACCAAAAAAGGCAATGCGGTGCACATGGCAGTAGCGGGTGCTGCTCAAAACCGGAGCCTGGCTGGCCACAGCCATGCTCTAGCTGCTGGCTAGGCTCAGTCTACCTGGATCGCTGCTGCTGCAACCCCAGGGGCCCCAGGATCCCAGATAAGGTGGCTAGGGCCAGTGCAGGTACTGGCCCCAGCCTCTCCTACTCCACCTGGGGTAATTTGACACACGCCAGAGGGGTGTTCCTGGGGACAACTAGTAGCAGCACGAATATGTGCCACTGCTATTTGTTCCTCGGGAAACGCATGTTCCCATGAAGCAGGGAGGCTGGACATCTACCCATGGAGGTCAGATGAGGTCCTAGATGATTGGCAAAGAGCAAATATATTGCCTATCTTTAATAAAGGGCAGATAGAGGAATTGCAGACGAAGTCAGCCTGATCTTGATACCTGGAAAGATCATGGAGAAGGTCCTCAAGCAATCTATTGCAAGGCATCTAGGCTGCCTGCACCCATGCAGGGAGTGCACTGTAACTGCTTTGATGCACTGTAACTGCTGTGCATCAGAACAGACTTGTTTAATCAAGTCTGCTGGAGCATGCTAATTAGCGTGCTCCTGCCAGCTTCCGCATCTCACTTACCATGCTTGTGCTTCAAAATGGCAGCAGGGGTGTTTAACTAAAACTCAGGGACACTGATACATGAGACACTACAGGCTCTTTAATTAGAGTGGCTAAGCAACTCAAATTAAAGTGCCCTCCCCTACCCCTGGAGAAAGTATAAAAATGCCCCTAGAGGAGAGCAAAGTGATCAGAAACAGCCAGCATGAATTCACCAAAAGCAAACTATGCTTGACCAGCCTGATTTCCTTCCATGATAAGGTGACAGGCTGTGTGGATGGGGGCAGAACAGTGGGTATGGTACACCTTGACTTCAGCAAGGCTTTGAACAGTCTCCCATGACATTCGCATTAACAAGCTAAGGAAATACTAGACTGGAGAAAAACTAGATAAAGTCCTAAAAAGTGGACACATAACTGGTTTGATCATCATGCTCAAGAAGTAGTCATCAGTGACTCAAGGTCTAGGTGGGAGGAAGATGAGTTCCCCTGGAGGGTGGGGATTAGCAGGAATTTAATGCCTATAAAACCTAGAGAAATTGTGGAATCTCCATTCCTTGAACTTTTCAAGTGCAGGTTGAACAGACAGTTGGGTATGATGCTTGGGTGTGAGTCAGGAATGCTGCTGCTTTGAGCAGGGAGCTGGACTGGATGATCTTGTGTGGTCCCCTCCAGCCCTGCTATCCTATGATCCATGAGAGAATCCCTGCCAAGGGGTACCTTAGATGACAAACATCTCTTAGTGTTGGTTAAATTTTTTATGCACACACTTCTTAACCAGGCTCAGGATTCACATGAGAGACTGGAAGAAACATGAACTAGACCCTGCAAGCCTACCTAACATGAACAATCCTTACAGGAATAGGGTTTGCTTGATCATGATCAGGCTTTATATCTGGGAGCTACAAGAAAAGGACATAGTGCTGCTGAAGCACTGCATTTTACATAGACAGCCAGAGAGCTGCTGTGAGGTAAGTAACTTTTCAGATTGAAAGATGCTACACTAGTTCACAGTAGCACTGCCCTCCTTTTTCTTGGCATTGTATTCAACAGAATTCACATTCATTGATCTGACAGGGCCACACTTGAGCATTTCTGCTGTGGCCTTGAACTTGCACTCTCTAGGCTGTTAACCATACACCTTAGCACCCATACCATCCCAGCCTCTGAAGTAGTACAGAAAACTGATCTCATGTTGGGTTGCACTGTTCAGCAGACTATAATACCAGTCCTACCCCCTATAGCAGCTGTTCCTAACCTTGGGCTCACAACCCTATTTGGGGTCACAATGATAAAAATGGGGTTGCAAAGACAACCGACAGTGTCAACCAATTGTGATGAAAATCACAGGAAACAGTGGGTTCCCCTCGCAGGCTGGCAGAGTTCCAGCCTGCAAGGGGCTGCGGGCAGCAGGCAAGGGTGATCAGGCAGGAGCCGCCACATGCAAGTACACATGACATGGCAGCCAGGCAGCATGGAGAGCATCTCCTTCCAAGTAAGTCTATGGGGAGGGAGGGCAGACTGAAGCCCTCATGATGAAGGAGGCAGGGAGGGAATGGGGCAGGACTGGGACTGGGGCCACTGACCAACTGGGCCACTGCACGGGGCCTGGGGCCAGAAAGGGAATGTGGGGCCTGGCTGAGGAATAAGGATAGAGCCAAGGAGCAGGATGGAGCCATGGGTGGCTTCTCCAGGGTGAGGCAGGGGTGCTGGCTCCGTGCTGCTGCATGCAGTCCTGGGGAGGGAGGTATGGAGGGGGCCCATGCCTCCCAGATTTGTGTGTGGGACAAGGGCAGATGTGCCTTGCATATGAAGATGAAGAAGCACTGAAAGAGCTTTTTTATGACTCTGGGACAGTTAGAACATAGATATGGAGTGGTGTCTTCTTCCATTTCTAGGCCCCTACATGCCCCTCCCCCACAGTACTTTGTATTATATAAAATGAATAGCTGCAGATGCCGATGAAAAATATCCCATATAGACACTTGCTACTAGTGCTACTAGTAAATACAGGTGATATACCTGCCCATTAGGTTCTCCATTGTACATCCTTTAACTGCTTTGTGAGCTGCAGCTGGGATGAGAAAACAGTATGCTGCCAGGCCTGCAAGCAGAATATTCTGCCTGCCAGAAATGTTGTGCAAACAGTTAACAGCTGAGACAACTTTGTCTATATGCAGGATCAGGCCCATGGATCTAAGATCTAAGTTTGCTACTTCTGGCTTTAGTTTGTATATATTGTTTTGTGCTGTGTTTGGATGCAGCAGTTGCAAGATGATGGCATAAATTAAACACAAATGCACAAAAGTAATGACAGAGTAAACAAATGAAACATTTAACAATGAACCTCAGAGCGTTACATGGTGTTTCTATTGGACATGTTTGGGACACAAGACAAAAACACCTCAGATAAGATCTTCGATGATCTAATATAACTAATCATCCTCAGCTTACCCTCTTGTTGAACAGTTTTGGGGCCACTTTAAGTGCAGCCCCGTGTTGGCTTTGATTAGTTTCCAGCTTCACCAGCAAGAGCACCATGCACGAGCAGGAAAGAATGTTTGCATATTCCCCATGACCATCTTGTAACAGATGTTCCTGAAACCACAAGCAGCTATAACCTCAAATCAAACACATGGCACATTGTTCTTCATCGGTCTCTCTTTGAGTTGCCAGGGCTCTCGCTGCTCCTGACCTGACACTACCTATGGAGATCAGCGATGTAGCTTGACAAAAATAACACATGCCACCCCAATGTGACAATACATCACATGGGAATCCAGCCAATGACAATTCAACCTTCTCAAGGCACCAGGAATCTTTTATCAGCTGCCCACTGCCCTTAAGCTGTGCATCAAGGAGACAAGAAAATGTAATAAATCTGAGAGCCATTTTAATGAATCAAAGGGTGTTTCTGCTTATGTGGTTTTTAGAATAGTTATGAGACTGAGTCAGGCTAAAGATCTATTGGAGTCACTCATGCAAACTCCTTCAGAGGCAAGCACACTATATAGAGCGGCCATTGCCCTGAACTATTCAATGTGATAGGGGTCAGGCAGTGGCACAGGCATTTATGAGTAAAGTTGAGGAAATGTGTGAGATATTAAGTGCTCCAACAGACCAGGTTTAAGGATCTTCAGGAACTCTCATGAAAGTCTTGATATAATCATTTGCAGGAAGGATTAGGCTCCTATTTTTGCTTATTATGGTTGCCTGTTTGTATGGTGTCAAGGAGCCCCAGACACAGACCAGGGCCACATTAAATACATGCTGCAATACACACAGAAGCAGCAGCCATGTCAACGGGGCACATTTGCCAAGGCAGCAGTGCTGCCCTTGGAACATGCCATGTGGGCTGCCTCCTGAACCAAAACCAGTGCAGCATCTGCCATGTGGCACTGTACATAGGAAAAACAATAAACTGTCCCTGATCTTCAGAGCTGCCTCTTAGTGGGCACGTCTAGACAAGATGCGCAGCAGCTTGTTGCTACCATACAGTAGTATTAGTAGTTGCTGGGCACTAATTGTGACATGACACTACTGTTCAGTAGTAAAGAGCTTATTGCTACTGTACAGTAGTATTAGGAAAAAAATTGTGCGGGGACAGTAATGCATAGTTATGACAGTTACTGCATAGTCATTTAGTACTTGCTTATGCAAGTACTAAAAGGCTGCACAGTAACAATTGCACAGTGCGTCAACTGTGTAGACATGGTCAGAATTCCCCAAATGCCCCTGAAATGGGACTTAGGGTTCAAATTTGAAAAATTGGTAAAAAATCTGATGCACACTGCCCCAGGTGTTGCCATAGTACCAGGAAGGGTCCTGAGTTAATCAGCTCTGCCTCTCCACCTGGTGCCATGCAAATGTGTCTAAAGGTAGCTGTTCCACAAATTAGAAGTCATGCATTACATTCACGTAGAGCTGTACCTAAGATGATTAACTCTGCCTCTCAGCAGACTAACCTACCCCCTCCTTCTCCCCACAAGTCTAAGTGGAACCAGAAGTGGGACAGATTACTTCTGGTTCTGAAGGTTGGTGGGTCATCCAGGGATGAATTCCAGATTTTGTTGTCCAAGCCTTGCATCACTTAATGAGTGGGGTAATTAGCACAGAAACAGGTTAACTCGTCTTCTCATCCCTCAGTGGTAATTAGTCCTGCTGCACTGTCTGGATGTAGCTTCCCTGCTTCCAGTTCATAAGGCAGACTAAATGGAGCAGCCCAGCATGTTTGAGGGCACTGCTTTCTGAAGTAATAGGTTTAACTGTACAGACATGTCCAGACAGCCCCTGCCTGAAAGATCTTGCAGTCTCACTAGATAAGATACGTACTTAAATTATCTAAAGAATACCTGATGCCCCAAAGCCTGTCCATAATGTTCCTAAATGGCTGGCTCAATCAAAGATATCACAAAAAAAACCCCTTGCCTCTCATAACTATTATCTCCATTTTAAAAGGGTGAAGGTGGGAAACTGAGTCACCATGGTTGGTTCTTCTCTCACCAGTACTAGTTTTACCCCACTGTGAGCAAGAAGAGAATCAAAGCCCATAGGGTGTGCTCAAGCTCCACAAGACATCTAAGTTGGAATTGAAGGCGCAGATGCAAGTGACAATTTTTGCCCAATCTGGCCCCTGACAGTCTTCTGCAATCGTGACCAACCAGAACTTTGCATGAGGGTTCAGATGAAAACACTTCAAAATGGAGCACCTTCAGTAACTTGTGTTTGTGGTGCTTCCAAGCCTGGCTGCTGTTTCCAGAACAGGAAGGGGGAAAGGGAGCAGAGGGAGCAATTTCTGGGGTTGTTTATTAGTTTCATATGTCTTAACAGGGGCACATGTGTAGATACTGAGATGTTTACTGCGCAGTTTAGTCAACTGTGAAGTAAACATCTTGTATTGATGTGCCCAGTAGCACTTTAATTGCATTGCAGCACTGCCCTTCTGCTCTGTCTCTCAGCTGATGGCAGACATAGGTACTAAGCACCTTGGAAAGTCAGATAGACTGTTTCTTGGGCTCTTCATGTGTTCCAGACCTAGGAGACCATGCAGAATAATTTAAGAAGGTATTTTAAGACATTTGAGGATTCTTCATTTGGATAGTTTTCTGAATATATTTTCTCCAGCTACCCTCTCTCTCTCTTTCTCTCTCAAGTTTTAATTTACCTCAACTGTGGCAGCTGGAAGTATTTAAGGATGAGCACACAATAATTTATTGCTTATTTGTCATGGTTCTATTAATATTCCCTCTGTTTTGAGGGAAGAGGATTCCCTCATTAAAGGGACAGCTGATATTACTTGTATGATAATGGTATGGGATTTGGCAAACAAAAGTAGGTTAACAGACTGAGCATTGTTTACTTTGCACCAGTTATAAAACAGTTCTGTGAGTTGCCTTTAATTGGTTTTGGTTATGTCAGGGCCTTTAGTTAATTCTCCATCGCTTGTAAGAACCCTTAGGTAACTCTTATCACAAAGAGGAATTCTTATAGACTTCAGTATTATTAGGCAAGAAGACTGAGCAGATTGTTAGTTGCTTTCAGCAGCAGGAGAGATCCAGGAGGTGATTAGCTTTGTTCTCATTTACAAAGCACCAGTGGGAATTTCTAAAGAGTTTCAGAGGCCCTCGGGATAAGGGCAAGAACAAAACAGCACAGGGAAAAGCAAATACAGCAATCCATCAATAAACCACTTAGAGATGCTACATCAGTAGTAAATTAGGAAGAAAGAATGGCACTCTAATACCTTTACATAGCAAAGGAGATTATATTTTTTATTCCTACTTGACTTTTGTAACAGCTGGACCATTATCAAATAAATAATGGTAAGCACAGGGAGTAAAGGTAACACCAAAACATACTTATAGTCTCTGTATTAAAGTTTTCAAAGACAGAAAAAGAAACGTGTTTTGCCTAGTGCTAATTATATAACTTTGACCTGGACTCCGGGGTTAACGCGGGGAATTCAGTATTGAGAAGGCTAAAAAAATGAGTCTATCACTGGAACAAGGTAACATTTAAAGTCTTACCAAAACTTCCAATCTTCTGCTATTAGAGCACCCCCTGTTGGCTAATTCATGAAGCAGCACCGACTTTCTCATTGAAGGCAGTTGCCTGATTGTAGCCAACAGGAGTGCAGACCTTCTACAATAGTGCAGCTGGACAGAAACCTGTCTTGTTAATATTTGAGATTTTGAAATATTTTTCATCCAATTTGGGGTGAAAACAAAAAACTCAAAAATGTCACAAATGAAAAATAATTTTAAAACAGTTCAAGGCAACCAACAATTTGTTTTATCCATTTCAAAATGTTTTGCTTTAATCATAAACATTTTTTAAATTCTTAAAACTAGAGCTTATACTTAGAAACCAAGTCATTTCATCAGAGGGGGGAAAGCAGATTTATTTTTCACTTTAAAAATACCAAGTATGTTTCAGCAATTTAGAAATATTTTTACAGATGTTACCTGTCCTGCAAAAAGTTGTTGGATTCAAAATGCTGCTATTTAGACCGAAATTTCTTCTGCTTTCTTCCTGACTAAAGGTGGACTTTTTTACTGCAGGTTTCAAACAAAATCTTAAAAAAAATCTTGTCCCATTTTAAAATCTTCTAAACACATTCTTTCACAAAAGGTAATCCAAAATGGCTGAATTTAAACTTCAAACTTCACATTTGTCACTTGTTCCTTGAAAAAAGAAAGGTCTTAAGGAGCATTTAAAAATTGAAACCTTTGTAACGTGTTCATTTGTCCATTCTGCTAAGCGCCCAGAAGTTAGGTATTGTACTACATGGTGCCTGGAATTCAGTAGATTACGCTGGGTAGCTGGCCTTTTATATTTGCAGAGCATTATGTGGTTTAGATCCAAAGCAACTGGCATATAAAGGAGGGATCTGTTTAAACCATAGGAAGTCCTATGTGCTGAATGTAAGTCTTAAACCCTTTACCCATTATAGCTAAAATGCCTTCCTTAGGGCTGCACATAGTGCCAATCCATCAGGGTCCATACCCTTGCAACCTGTTCTTGAATATAGGTGGTTATATTTATTCTTTAAAAGACTGAGATGAGCTACACTCTTTATCTTTTAAAACCTGGCCACAAGTAGCGGAGATGGTGGCAATATCTATTTTTCAGCCAACAGATTAGAGCACTTGCCCAGAAAGTGGGTAGGCTTTATTTATTTCTCTGTAGGTGCATCTACATGAGATGTTTACTGTGCAGTAAACTAACTAACTGTGCAGTAAACATCTCACATGTACATGTGTGCCCCTATTAGGCTGGAGTAAATTAATTTACTCCACAGCAGAATAGTCCTTGTACTGTACTTATAAATACAAGTATTGTTCTGCTGCACAGTTTTGTACTTTGCAGCAGCAGCTATGCAGATGCTGCCCTGGCTGACTGGGACATGAGGATGCTTCAGTGCAGGGGCTGCCTGCTGGCTAGCCCTGTGCTGAAGCACCTTCATGCCCCAGCCAGCCCCTCTGTGGCACACTGAACTGAGCAGAGCAGCCCCAGGCTAGCAGGCTGACCCCCCCAGGCTCCTCTCTGAACCCTAGTTGTACCCTCAGTGTATCTATTATTCCCCCCCAGCTTGGTGTCATCTGCAAACTTGCTGAGGGTGCACTCATCCCATCCTCCAGGTTGCTGATGAAGATATTGAACAAAATCAACCCCTGAACCAACCTGTGGGCTTCATGCAGCTTGCAAAGGGTTAAGTATGGCCCCTAAGCTTCTACCTGGCCACCAGACCCCCTCCCCAAATTACTTTGGCTGCAACAACAATCTCTGTGGTCCTCCTCCTTTCTCTGGTTTCTGCTGCCTGTTTCTGCCCCTGGATGGGGAGGTATGGAGACCTGCGAGTGAGGCCATAGGCATGCAGTGTAGTATTGGGGGGCACCTGCATGGACATGTGGTGCAGCTGCAGGAGGTTGGTGCCCACACAGGCACATGGTGCAGCTGAGGATGAGTCCATGTAGCATGCAACTTTGTGGGGGTGGGGGAGGCGGCTGTGGTTTGCCTCAAGGCAGTCTGCAGAGTGTGCAGCCTCTCCTGATGAAGCACGTGGAGCATGTGACCCCCAGCTGCTTAGAATTTGGACAGCCATGGTTTACTTTGTGATCTTACTGAATTATAATGTGGTGGGCCACTGGGTGAAAATCAATGCAGAGCTTGAGTCTGTAGGGCAGCACAGGGAGTACCCTTCTAGGAAAGTGCAAGTTCTGGGTTCTAGTTCCTTTTCCCAGCACTGCTTATGCATAATTCAAGCAAAATGCATAAGTAGTCCCAGGGGCCAGAACAAGATCTCTCTCCCTTTCTCCCAAGGGAGTGTCTTCCTCACCAGGCTAGAGTGAGGACTCCTTTTGCTTACTTTCCCCCAGCTCCAATGATTCTTGCATTTCTTTTTAGCCATTAGGCCAGCTTTCCTAAAGTGTCTCCAGCCTACATAATCCCACAGTGAGATGACTAAAGCACTTGCCTGGGATGTAGGTGATGTCAGTTTAAAGTTCCTCAGTCTGAGGAGACCTAGAACCCAGGTCTCCCACTCCCTGAGTTTGGGCATTAGCCACTAAACTATTGGACAAAAGACAGGCTCCTGATCCTTCCCTATCCTTTGAGCATGCCTTATGGATTAAGCCCTGCAGAGATGGAAGTAAAAGGGGACCCCTAGTAGCCTGAGGCAGGATTCAGAATCTAACATGTATATCTTATTCAAAACAGCACATGCAATGAGCATGCTCAATGGCTGCATTTCCCAACACCAAGGCCCATTCTCATTTAAATGCCAAAATAAATCAGAACTGAAACACCTACAATTTCATGTGTGCACAAACAATTAAGAGGACTTTGCTGAACTGTGCATTAAAGAAAAAGCAAGTAAATGTCAACTAAAACATGACCAATGGGCACAAATCCCTTTAGGCACCTAAACACGAACATCTGGCTGCTCTGATGTGCTGGAATTACATCGCATTGGAGCAGGCATGATTAATTGAGTCTGCTGGAGCATGGCAATTGCTGTGCTTCAGCAGTCTCCTGCATCTCGTGTATCAGCATTCCCATGCTTAAAATGGCAGTGGGGGTGCATGGACTAAAGCCTGTCAAATATTAGTTCAGGCGCTCCCGATGCCATTTTTAAGCGCGGGACACTGATACACAAGATGTGACAGTGCTTTAATTGGAGCCCTTTAATTAGAGCCGCTCTAATTAAAGCATTCCCCCCTGTGCTGTGAAGTATGTGTAAAAGTGCCCTTTGTGATCCTTAGCTGCTTAGGTGATGCATAGGGAGGGCATGGGGGGGGCATATACCACTCCCCGCCCAAGACTGGCCCTCGCTGGCTGGGAAGTGGGGGCACTGAGTAAAGTGCTGGCTGGTGCCTCCCCTGAGATGGGCACTGGCCAGCACTGAGAACCGCCAGTGGCACTAAGAGAAGTGCTGGTAGCACTTCTGGTTTTGCTGCCAGTGCTGCGATCAGTCGCTGGGGGACCCCGCAGTCAGCAACTGGCCGCTGGTGCCGCCCAAGACTCTGGAGGCACCAGTCACCCATGCTTAGCTGCCACCCTGGAAATGTCTAAAGTCCAGAGGCTCCTCAGTCTTCAACACTACAGATCCCCTGGCATTTAAAGATCGGCTTTTGGGTATGTCCAAAATCAAATCAGGGTTGACAGTACCCTACCAGCCCACCAATTCTTAGAATCATAGAAAAGTAGGTCTAGAAAGGACCTCAGGAGGTCATCCTTGTCTAAACCATCTTGCTTCCTCTCTGGTCTAGTAAATTTAAAACCCTTTCATATAAATAAGGAACAGCTTCAATGAAGGTAGGGAGAATGCTTGCACCAAGCCTATCCTATAGCCTGGTGATCAGGACACCCTTCTAGGAGATCTGGATGTGCATTTGAATCCCCCCAGGTTGAGAAAGGCCTAAACCCAGGTCTGCCATATCCTGGGTCAGTGCTTTTGCCTCCTTTTTGTATAAGGAGGGGGAAAAAACTGGCACCAGAACAGAATCAAAATCTTTGCTGCAATTTAAAGCCATCTTCATGTCCTACCCCTGAAGCAAGGGACAACAGTTGTTTTCCCTCTTTTTTGTCAACCTTTCAAATATTTGACCCCTGCTATCATGTCCCCTCCCTTAATTTCCTGTTGTCCAACTCATCCCCATACATGTGGACAAAGATGAGTTACAATTTCCCTTTGCTATTAGTAGGAACAGTTGTGTTCCAACACACTCTCTCCCACACAACCAGCTTCTGGAGAAATAAGTAATAACCCTACATTTGTGACCTGCAGTAGTGTAACATGGAAATAAATCTGTCATCATCATGTCTACATTACCATATCAACTCAAGATATAAGACTGGACTAGAGAGATGCAAAGCCTTTGTCTTTAAATGCAAATACCCTGGTCACTTACAGTGGACAATGTACAATAGGGATCAGTCCTTCCTCTATATCCTGGCCCTTTCACCCACAAACTCCCCAGGGTCACACTGATGACCTAAGCGCTTGTTTCCAGCTATCTATATCATATGGCATTACAATAATAAACCACAAAAGCAAGAAATGATAGAAAAAACAGGGAAATGTAACTGGATATTAGCTTTTGTTTTGAGAGATCTGAAAGTTACCCTTGGAGCCAAAGTAATTTGTTAAGATTCACCTGTCTGGCTTCTGGTAAACAGATGCTTCCTTATAGTTTCTTTACAAGGCCAAAACACATTACATATATCAAATCCCTATGACAGGGTTCTGGAGCGTTATCTGTTGGCCTTCCAGCAACTCCAGACGGCAAATAAGTTAACCAAGTAGCTTCCATCCGCTCTGTTATCACCATCTCCATCTGCCTCCTCTATCCTTCCCCGTCCCTCCCTCCTGCTCTCCAGTTCAGAGGAATGGCCTCCAGACTTGCCCACTGCCAGAAGCACCCTCCCTGTGCTAGCTACTGGCTCTGCTTGGTGTCCCTCCTTGGAGCACTTTTTATTAACCATTGATCCTGACTTCTGTCCCCACTCTTGCATTAAATGTCTCAAGAACTCCTTTGGTGCACACTTAATAGTGCCCCCTAATAACAGAGGGGGGCGAACAGTTTCTGTACAGGCTCATGCCTAAGTCTCTGCACCAAATAGGTTGTTCTAGTGGTTACTGCTCTCCCCTCCAGAAACATCTGTGTGTCCCAGAGAGCAATCTCTTTCTGTCCTCCAGGAAAACAGGATGGGGGAGGGTGTGTGCTCTCCAGCCATGTGTGCCTCTCATCCCCTTCCTTTTCCACCACCTTGCTGTACTTGATGCCTGGCATTCAGCATCGCAACTGGCCAAGGGAATCCCTGGCAGCACAGCCTGAAGCACAAATGCAGCCACACTAGGAATCAATCTGGCTCCTTTGTCCTTTCCCTTCTTCCTTCCTGCTCAGTCACTGCAGGTCTGTTCCTGTCCCAGCCACCCAGTGCCCCCGCCTTCCTGCCCAGCTTTGATGTGTCCCCTGGCTCCTGGACTTGTTCAAGGGCCAGTAGGCGCTGGCTGGTGTACTCTTTTTGCTGTCCCTCCTTGGTGCACCCATTATGAACCTTTGACCATCATCCGGGTGGGCATGTCCAAATGGGTGTGGACATTTGGTTCTCTAGGGACAAGTAGCAGTGGCACATCTTGGACACACCACCCTGCACCCCACACACAATGTGCATTCAGAGACCTCCACCTTAAGGTGGCTTTTAGCTGTACTTGGTAGGCACAGGCCCATTCCCGATGTACCTCAAACAGGCCTGCCCAGCCTGGCGTATGCAGGGGCTCTTGGACTAGTTTGAGGGCCACATGCCCTGTACTGGCTTCTTGGAGCGGCTGTGAGGACAAGGCTGAGGGGGCGATGGCTCCGTGTGGGCTCCTGCCTGCACTGCATTTGTGCCCCACCTGGGCAAGTCCCTCAGCCTCGGCTCGCGCTGCCCGGCCCCAGGGTGCATGTTTTTGTGTCGGTGGGTTGGGGGTGTTGTGTGTGTGCCCCTGGGGTGTGGGTTTGTGTGTGTATGTGGGGTATGTGTGTGTACCCCTGGCCCCGGGGTATATGTATGTGGGGGGGGTGCCCCTGGCCCTACTCTGTGTGTGTGTGTGTTTGGGGTGGTGTGTGTGTACTCCCACCCCTGGGGGGGTGCCCGTGCACCGCTGGGGTGTAGGTTTCCAAGTGTGTGTGGGGGGGTGACCCCTAGCCCTAGGGTGTGGGTTTGTGGGTGTGGGATGGGTGTGTGTGCCCCTGGCCCCAGGATGTGTGCGCATGCGGTGGGGTGTGTGCACCCCAGCTCTGCGAGGTCTGTGTCTGCATCCCTGGGGTGTAGATTTGTGTGCTTGCAGTGGGGGATGGGTGGGCATGTGTGCCCCTGCCCCCCAATGTGGTGTATGTTTGGAGTGGTATGTGTGCACCCCTGGGGGATGGGTTTGTGTGGGGGTGTGCCCCTAGCCCGAGTGTGCGCGCCCTGGGGGTGTTAGTTTGTATGTGTGTAGGCTCCCCTGGCCCCAAGGGGTGCGTGCGTGCACCCGAGGCGTGGGTCTGCGTGCGTGCGTGCGCGCACCCCGGGGCGTGGGTCCGCGTGCGTGTGTGCGTGCACCCCTGGGGCGTGGGTCCGCGTGCGTGTGTGCGTGCGTGCACCCCTGGGGCGTGGGTCCGTGTGCGTGCGTGCCCGCACCCCTGGGGCGTGGGTCCGCGTGCGTGCGTGCCCGCACCCCTGGGGCGTGGGTCTGCGTGCGTGCGTGCACCCCTGGGGCGTGGGTCCGCGTGCGTGCGTGCGTGCACCCCTGGGGCGTGGGTCTGTGTGCGTGCGTGCACCCCTGGGGCGTGGGTCCGCGTGCGTGCGTGCACCCCTGGGGCGTGGGTCTGTGTGCGTGCCCGCACCCCTGGGGCGTGGGTCCCCGTGCGTGCCCGCACCCCTGGGGCGTGGGTCTGCGTGCGTGCGTCCACCCCTGGGGCGTGGGTCCGCGTGCGTGCGTGCACCCCTGGGGCGTGGGTCCGCGTGCGTGCGTGCACCCCTGGGGCGTGGGTCTGCGTGCGTGCGTGCACCCCTGGGGCGTGGGTCCGTGTGCGTGCGTGCACCCCTGGGGCGTGGGTCCGTGTGCGTGCGTGCACCCCTGGGGCGTGGGTCTGCGTGCGTGCGTCCACCCCTGGGGCGTGGGTCTGCGTGCGTGCGTGCCCGCACCCCTGGCCCTGGGGTGGGGTGGGGTGCGGTGGGATGCGGGGCAGGCAGGCGGGTCTGGCACCGCCCCGCGCATCCCGCCTGGCCGCATCCCGCCCTGGCGCCGGCCGGCCGCGCTGCACTGTGGGCGGACGGACATGGCCGCCTCCTGCCCACCGCCCCCTGCCTGAGCCGCCTCCCTCCTCGTCCGTCCGCCCGAGCCGCCCGGCATGGAGAAGAGCTCCAGCTGCGAGAGCCTCGGCCCCCCGGCGGCGGCGGCGGCGGCGCGGCGGCCCAGCGCCGACTCGCTGTCCAGGTAGGAGCCGCGGGCCGCGAGCAGGAGGCGGAGGAGCGGGAGGCGGCCCCGGGGAGGGTCGGGGGTCGAGGGCGGGTGGCTGACACTTCCCTGGCGCGGGCGGGAGCCCAGCGTGAAGGGCCCAGGTGCAGCTTCTGCCTTGCCTTCGCCTTCTCGACCTGCTTGGCACAAAGGAGAGGACCTCGGATTGATGAGGGATTTTGGCAGCTGCTCCACGTTTCGTGCTGGGTTTGGCCAACGCGTGGAAGGTGGCACCAACTCGGTGGCTTTATGTGGCCGTGGCAGAGCGCCATCGGAGACGAGTTGCACTCACTGCTGGTGAAACCCTGGCTGGCACATGCGTTGTTTTGGCGAGGTGATATGGCGAGGATGGTGTCTGACCTCCAGCTTTCCAGTGTTGGCTAACTTCTCCTTGCTCAAGTTCGCCACCTTGGCGGTGCTCTTTTAGCTCGGATCGTGCGCGTGCTTCCCTTCGCGTTTAAAGCAGGTGCGCGGACGAGGCAGAAATCCTGTCCCCCAGTATCTTCCCGATGCCCGCGCAGAGTGTTAGCTGGCTTGGGACCTTTTAGATCTGCCACAGCAACCTGCAGAGAGAGGACAGGCGCCTACTGGAGCGATGTAGACCAGCGCTAGTGGGGAAAGGGACGTTTTGCCAGAGGGTTTCACAGGGGACAATCGGGGCGAGGTGACATGGTGGGTAGCCAGCTCGTAGCTGTATGGGTCTAGAGGAAAAGGCATCCAGGACTCGTAGTAGAGATGGTAAGATTTTTTTGCCTGCAAAAAAAAAAATATTTAATTGTAAGCTTTCTGGCACAAACACCCTTCATGAGGCATTGGAGAAAGATTATAAAAGTTCTCCTAGGCAAAGCTAAGGAATGCTAGTCTGTGTCAAGGTTAACTAGCGCTAGTGATCAGTCACATATTTGGGGTTAATACCCTCTTAATAGGCACAGTCAGACCTGCCACTAGAGGGCTGATGAGCAAGGCCGGGCGAGGGGCAGCATGCCTGCCCTGCTTGCCCATTCTCTAGCCACAGTATAGGCAAGGGAGGAGGGCGTAAGGCCATTGGTGATCCATAGGGGTGTATGCAGGTGCACGTGCACGTTCACTTCCTGAGAGTGGCCGTGCACCCTGTGGAAGCACCAGCTGAGAAACTGGAAGTGCTGGCAGAAGTGCATTTCTGGCTTCACTGCTGGTGGTTCTGGCCTTGGTGATCAGCTGCTGGAAACCACCCTCCCCGACTCAGGAGGCACTAGTTGCCCATGGGTAAGCCCCCCCCTGTTTGAATTGCTCCTCCTACCCCTTGCTGTCCCAGATCCCTTCTTTACCCTGTGATCTGCCTCTTTACTCCTGGATTGCCTCTTCACCCTCAGATCACTGACCAGCCACCCTAATCAGCTAGAGAGCAGTGGTGGCTGTCACAGTGGGGAGGGGTTTGCCTTCCCTTCCTGCTGCTGGGTTTTCAAAGCCTGTGCCACCCCATACACCCCGATCTATCCCCACTGGGCTGCACAAATGCCTGGCAATTCCTTGCCTCACCCCCCCTTCCTCTTCTTCAGTTGCACTGCCTGGTGGGGGCTGGATCTAAGTGAGCGAGGGCAGTGTGGTCTGCAGGGACCCCAGGAGCAGGCAGGGAGGGGTACCCCCCACTGGCACCTGTGCTACTCAGGCTGATTGGGGCAGCAGGACAGTGATCTGGGGGGTGGAGGAGCTGATGAGGGACAGAGCAGTTGTGGCAGGAGAGGAATCTAGAGGCGGGAGGGCAATTTGAGGTGGAGAGAGCAGCAGATTGGAAGTTCTTCACCTCCTCCCCCTTTTTCCCTACCCACTCTGTCTTCCCTCCTGCAATACTGCCCCTCTCCCCTGACTTCCCTACCTCCATCCATTTTCCCTCCCTTCAGCCCATCCCCATCCACCTGTTACTGGGCTCTTCCCAGCTTTCAGTCATCATGCAGTGCCTCCTGCGATACTGGAGGACTGAAAATGGTTTAATCTTACTTGAACACCCAGAAGTTAACTCAAGATGCGTAGCACAGCTCAAAGATAATCCTCACCCAAAGTGGCATAACATTAAGATGCATTTGTTAATGAGCCTTAATATGTGATCATTCAAGTTTTAAGTGCTCTTAGTATGGTCTTAATTGTAATGTGTAATCTCACCTATAGGTGTTTTCAAATGAAGTGCATCAACTGTGCTGGACTGTGTCCTCGCTGATCTTCTTTTTTTGGGTGAAATGCGTGTTGCCGGTTGTCCTTGCATGTTGACGCTGTGGGGCAACTGGTGACATGTTCCGTGGGGCCTGAGGGACCCAGATCTGCGTGTGCCAGGAATTCCAGCACAGGATCAGGTCCCTCAAATCCTGACTTTCCTTGCTTACTGAGATGTGCCAAGGAGATCCTGGGAGGACATCTGCATAAGTGGGGAGAACAGATGCACTCTGAGGGGCTTGAGGGCTCTGATTCTGTCTGGGACTTCCTGGGGTATGCAGGATTCGGCCCCTCAAGCTCCCAGACCATCTGCCCAGGGTGGCTGGAAAATGTGGGTGGCTCTGGGCTGCCTGCACTCTTGCACCATAAAGCAAACAGACATCTGCTACTAAATAGTAACACAACTTCATACCACCTTAATCACAGTCACTATTTGTGGTGCAACAATGGTTATGGACATCTGTTTGTTTAGTCTTGATGTTGCCATAAAGATGACATCTGTTTCCACCCATAGATACTTACTGACAGCAGGAGTAGTGAAACTTGGGGATCTCGAGTTTCATTTCAGGCTGTGGAAGGGAGCATGCTCCAGAGGATATACTCTTTTGTCCCATTCCTTTTGCTTACCCATCTATGATTGTCTCTACACTCTCCCTACCCAGGTAGTCCTAGTCTTTGTAGCTCTGGCTTTTCATCCTTGACTGTCTCTTTGGCCTTCAGTTGTTACTCTGTTTCCATATTTCCCATCCTCATTGGTTTCCAGTGCCTCATCCCTGACATCTCACTTAGTCTCTTTGCCCAACTACCTTTAGCTTCCCTGGCCTCCTCATCCATCTCAGTCTCTCCCTTCCACAGAGTTACTGACTCTCCGCTCCATTTTCCCTTCTCCCCTCCATGCCAGTCTCTATTCCATGTTTATCCCTCTTCCTCTCTTTAGTGCTTTGTCACAATCTACCCCCACTTGTCCTTTCCTGCAGGTCTGACTCATCACTTCTGCTTGGAAATCAGTCAGCCTGTGTCATTCAGAGTATAGGAGAAATAGGATCCTTACTTCAGGTGCCAAGGCTCATAGCCTGCAGTTGCTAGAAGGTTCAGAACCTTTCTAGACTCAATTGACCCCTCTTTAGACTCAAGGCAACCCTTGGAAGATGCCAGCTCTTAGCTTTCATTCATTTTGTGGCTATGGAAAAATAATAGAATAGTTCTTCTCTTGCAATGAACTTGGAAAGACCACAAGAAATCAGAATGTTTTTGACACTGTGGATTCACACTGGAAAGCTCTTTGTTTATCTTGTGAATCATTTATAGGTGTTTGCACACCTAACAGTGCCAATATGGAGCAGCATTCTATAGCACCCTTTAAATATGGATGTTTTACACCCTTGGAGGTAAGGAAATACAGTTAATGTGCTCAGCAGAGGCAGATTTTAGTAGCTGTATTCCTGCAGATTCTGTCTGTATTGGGCATACTCCAGGCTGGGTGCATCTACTCGTGTGATAAGGCTCTTTTGCTAATGCACATTAAATTTAGTACCTCTAGGGTGAGGTACAAAAGAAATGCACATTAGGTTGTCTTAATGTACAGTAATGAATGCGCGCAGTTCTTAAGGCATGCTTAGTGTGCAGTAGTAGCCTATTTTAGTTCATGTTAGCATAATTGCTTTTTGTATGTGACCTTTTAATGTGCATTAAATAGGCTACTGTGCATTAAAGTGTATATGGAGATGTGCCCACTGAGTAAGAGCAGGACTTTGTTTGCAATTACAGCTCTTAGCACAGTGACTATTAACCGAGGGATGCAACACCCTGGGGTACTGTGAAATCTTTCTATGGGTGCTAGATTTCCACGAGTGTTTGGGGCCTGGAGACATAGGCAGGTGCTTGGTTGGTTTTGAAAATCCCTTCTAATGTTTATTTGTACCTGAATAATTTTAAATAGATGGCTATAATTGGCTAGATTATTTTTTCAAATTTTGAAAGGATTTTATTTTAAAAGAAAACAGCCAGTTTTCTTTACAATAGACAATAGAACTTAGTGTTTTTCAAGCTGCTAAAGATGCATCTGACAAAGAAAGTAAATTGTGAAACAACAGGAATCTTACTTCTCACAGTGCTTCCTGAAGTAAACATTTTGAATCTTTTTATTTTTTTTCTCATTTGTCCTGTCTAAATGGGGTTGTTATTGCGGATCCTGGCTCTCCATGGACTTTGGTCATGTGTATCTTCTTTTTCCAACTCCTTCTTTCTTGCGTCCCTCTCCAGTATATCTCTCCATCTCATCTTTGGTCTTCCTCTTCCCCTTTTCCCTGGTAGTGTCATTCTGTTAACTTCGGACTCCTTTGACCGTGTCCATACTGTGCCGTTCTTCTCTCCTGTACTTTCTGAAATGCCTCCGCTACCTTCACCGATCCTCTGATGTAAGTACAGTATTCCTCACATGAATCCATCTTTGTCACATACACATCCATTGGAGAATTCTCACCTCTGTCACATTCAGTCTTCTTTCTTGAATTTTCTTCAGGGGCCATGTCTCCATCCCGTACGATAATGCTGGACGCACACACGCTTTTCCCTTCAGCTTCTCTGATGCTTTCTTGTTGTATAATGTTCCTGTCACCAGTTTCCAGTTTCTCCACCCAGTTGTTATTCGATGGTTCAACTCTTCATCCAACTCTGTATTCCACTGAACGGTTGACCCCCAAAATTTGAATTTGTCAACTGTTTAAACATGTTTTTAATTGATTATCAGATTTCCAACATCAGGTACCTCCAGAGAAATCACAGTGCATATATTCCATTTTGGGTCAACTAATCTTCATTCCTTTTCTCCACTAGCACTTCTCTCCAATGGTCCAATCCAGCTTGCACTTCCTCTAGACTCTCAGTGCCAATGACTATGTCATCTTCAAACATTATAGTCCAGAGTGGTGTCTTTCTTATTGGTTCAGTAAACGCATCCATCACGACTGCAAACAGGAACAGACTCAAAGCTGACCCATGGTGTACTCCCACCTTCACTCCAAAACTCTTTGTCTGTCCTGAACTGCTCCTCGCTTTTGTTGTACATTTCCAATGCATGTTCTTCATGATTCTGCGAAATTTTTATGGCATCTCTTTAACTTTCAGGCACTCCTGTATTTTTTCTCTGGGTACATGATCTTAGGCTTTCTCCAGGTTAATAAGAATGAAATGGATATCTTTGCAACCTTCCCTGTATTTCTTTATCATCTGTCTTATTGGAAAAACTAGATCCAGGGTACTTTCCCCCAGCACAAATCTGTACTGGCCATCCAGTGATCATCAAAGTCCTTAACCGATTCTCCACCACTCTTTCCCATGCTTTCAAAGTGTGAGATATCTACTTGACTCCCTAATAGTTGCCACAATCCCGGATATCATCTTTCTGCTTGAATACTGGCACCAACACACTCCCTCTCCATTCATTTGGCATCTTTTCCATTGAAAATATCACTTTAAGCAGCTCCCACAGTATATCGATTCCTTCTTCCCCCAAGACTTTGCAAACTTCCACTGTTATATCATGAGGTCCTGTTGCTTTTCCATTCTTCATTTTATTCAGTGCTCTTTTCCCCTACATTCTGCTTATGTCAGTCACCATGCCTCAGTTTTCTGTGGCATTTGCTCGCAAACTTCTTGGGTTTTCTTTGTTCATTAAATCTTCAGATTATTTCTTCCACTATTTAATCTTTTATTCATTTGTCAACAGTCTCCCAGATTTGTCTTTGATTATTTTCACATTCATCACATCCCGTGTCAATCTCTATCTTCTTTTAGCAATCCTGTGCACTTCCTTCTGGCTCTCTTGTGTTACTAGCCTTTGCCACAAATCGCCCATTGCAGCATTTTTGGCTTTAGCAATGGTCCTTGTTGGCCTCTTCCTCTCCACTTTGTATGCTGTGAAGTCCAGAGGGTCCCCTGTATATTTTCATTTCTTACATTTCTCTTTCCCTATTATCACTTCCTGGATCTCCTCATTCCACCACCATGTTTCCTTCCCAACAGGCATCTTTCCAGATGACACTCCACAGAGTGGAGCTTTTCCTGCTTCCCTGATCTTATCCGTTGTCTCTTGCCCCCAATTTTCAGGGACTTCTATTTCTTCAACCTGTATTTCTTCCAACATTCTTGCTCTGAAGGCCTCTTGTGTTTCATTGTCCTGCTGCAGCCTCCACCACTTAAGTTTCTGAACTTTTTGATATTTAGTACGCTTCACTCCTTCTATTGTCATGGCCATGACAGTAACCATTCTATGTGGCATGGTAACGTCTCCTCTTGGCATTACCTTGCAGTCTTTCACCTGTTTCCAATCCCATTTCCTCACTAGCAAATAAATAATCCTCCTGAGTTTCTTTACCTCCACTCTTGTACATGATCAGATGTTCTTCTCATTTCAAACACATCCTTCCAGAAATTGCAAGAGTGAAAGATACTGCAAAGTCTAACAAACTGTGAAAGACCAGAAATCTTACTTCTCACAGTGGTTCCCTGAAGTAAGCATTTTTAATACATCTCCATATATGGGTTTTGTCCTTGATGTAAGAGCCTAACAGTTCATAAGGGGAGTGAGGAATGACGGTCATGTACGAACTCCCATGAAGTTCTTGCAGAACAGGGTTTCATGCCAGTGGCAACCCTTACTACAGTATTTCATTTTCTCTAGCTGTGTAGTTCCAGTATTTTCTTTTCCACAGTTCTTCTGAGAGAACTTTATATTTTTATCTTTGGCATCTTGATAGTTTTGCTTGAAATGTCAAGCAGGATGGTTTACATTCAGTCTATTTAAAAAAAATCTGAGTCTTTCTGTAAATCCATTTTGTTATGGAAAGCCTTTGAGATGCAATTAAAAATGGTGGACTACTAGCTAGCACAGGGGGCAAGCTTTCTTGCTCACTGAAGAACCCACTTTGTTTTAATGATATCTTTGACTTAAAAGCATAATATGGCCATCAGTACCTTAGAATCTGTGGTGTCCAGTTTAATTGTTTCTTACAGCAATTCTGATTTTAGGAGAATTGCCAGATGACTTAAAACTAAATTTTTGAACTTG
This sequence comes from Caiman crocodilus, assembly GCA_030014935.1. Classification (NCBI taxonomy): domain Eukaryota; kingdom Metazoa; phylum Chordata; order Crocodylia; family Alligatoridae; genus Caiman; species Caiman crocodilus. Next base: position 179,726,006 of record JAGPOW010003316.1, read on the forward strand.
GTGTGGTCATTTTGCTTTGACAAAAGTCACACTTAACATGCAAAGAGGGAGTATCCAAGGAGTGACAGTCATCTAGAAAGCAGGTTCATAACTAACAGTAGACTGTGTTCATGTCATCTGCTTAGATTTTTAAAAAGCTCCTTGTCCCGCTGAGAAGCAACAGTCTATTTAGATACTCAAGCATCTATCTATTACATGAGCCTGCTTATCAATTCATGTTTCCTGTGTGAAGTTATGGAGACAGTTATATATAAATGAAGAGACAGCATTAATATTTGAGTCTTGTGTGAAAAAAATCCAACACATAAGAATAAATATGGGTCTAAGTAACAGTTGTCTTAGCAGGGGTGTCTAGTTTGTGGCATGTGTTACAAGTAGCTTGGCTGTCTGTGTGTATGGTTGGCAACAGACTGGGGGGAACAGTCAACGCGTGAGTAGGGAGCAGAAAGCAGAGGATCTGATCAGGCAGGAGAAGGGGATTGGAGTGGTACTCAGGGAAGGTGCAGGGCTAATTTGCGTCATGCTTGCCAAAAAGGTTGGCCCATTGTGGTCTAGGGAGAGTTCTGACACTACAAGCTTTTGTTTGCAGGGGCAAGCAAGTAATGGGGGAAGTGGAAGTACCGCAAACGTTCCCCCCCCCCCCTTTTTTTTTTTTACACTTTCATACGAAAATAGTTATACTGCTTGTCCTTACAGTTATGTGGATAACTTCAGATATGAGTTTAAAACTACTGCACTGGAACCTACCTGAAGCAGTAGATCTGAAAAATGTGAACTGCCTCATTCATCTCTGTAAAGGTTTTGTGAATGGCTGACATGATTAAAGATGACAGTTGAGGAATTCTTCCCTGAGGATTAGACTAATGGGAAGGAGATGGGTTTATAATCCCTTTGCTGAGGAAGGACTCGCTAAAGCCAGATTACTACCAGACACGAAAAACCCATTTACTAAGTTTTTTTTGTGATCAATTTATAGTTTAAACATGAAGGTGCTTGTTGGTTTTAATGTTCACTAAAACACAAATATCCATTGCTTCTTTCTGTGCTATTTCCATATGATTCTTTACATGCATGAATCATGATTTCATGAGATTTAAAAAAAAATTTAGACTGCCTGAATTTTAACAAGCTACTTTTGCCTCTGAGAAAATCTGCTGTGCCTACAACCAATTAGCAACTCAAGACGGTCTCATTAATCAGTCATGTTAATACAGGAAAGATAACTTATTACACAATTGAAACTGAAGTATATTTTGTATGCAGTTCCTTTGGGTATGTTGATAAGGTAGTGTGGAGTACAAAGTCGTCTCTTGATTAATTTGTAGAGTAGGGAAAATTCATTATGGAGAATGAGGAGTCTCAGAGAAACCTGTGAAAATAGCCTAGAAGGAGTTTGTCAGTTTGGAAAATGTGGGAACCAGTGATGGAGAGAAACTGTAATCTTCCATGAATCCAGCCCCTGTCTTTAATAGCAGTCTGAAACGTTTGTGGGTCGTCTCCCACTTTCAGGTGAGGAACCTTCCAAACATCTGAGAAGCTAAGGTCCTGTCTCTTGGATGGTCATTTTCTCTTGTGTCTATGTGAATCCTTTCAATCCCTGTAACTTTTTTTTAATTATTATTGAGAATATGGTAACCATCTCCAAGGAGATGTATTTTTAAAAAGTGTGAAAAAATCCACTTAATGCTCACCCATTTCTTTAGTTCTTATATTTTTCTTAAACCAGAGTTGCTTTAGGGCAGGGGCAGGCAGTTATTTTAGCTGGAGTGCCACTTAATGAATTTTGATGAGCTGTTGAGGGCTGCACAGGTAGCCCTGCCCCTTGACAGTTGCCTTGCCCCATGGTTGCCATTTTTGGACCGGAAATCCTGCCCCAAACCCCTGACTTAAGTCCCTCCCTTTGTCTTGCAAGTACTCTTTTTGCGGGAGGTTGCCATCTTGAAACTGGAAAGAAACCAAATCATGTACTAAAATCAAACATCTGCCATAACATATTTTAATTTTATTTAAAAAATATTTTTGCCCTGATTTATGTGCACTTGTGTAGTGTATCTAGAGGCTATTACATAACAGCTCAAAGTACAGGCTTACTCTTGTATGTTGTGTGTGGGGAGGTAAGGGGGTGTGGTTGGGAAGTGGGTATCGTGGATAGGGTGTGGGGCATGTGGAGGGGTGTGGGTATGGGGTATGTGGTTGGGGCAGGGGTTTGTGGGAGAGTTTAGATGTGTGTATGGGTATGGTGGGGGTAGGAGTGTGGGGACTGTGGGATGGTATGAGTGTGTTTGGGGAGATGGTGGGGGATGGGGTGTGTGGGAGGATGTCAGTGTGTGGGTATGGTGGGGGTGTGGGAGTGTGTGTGGGTATGGTGGTTGGTGGGAGGGTGTGGCTGTATGTTGGAGGTATGGTGTTGGGGGACGGTCCACAGCATCCCCAGAGTGAATGAGTCCCTAGATCTGTATGTGGTGGCAGCAAGTGGGACCAGCCCTGCCCGGCTTCATAGTGCTCAGCTCCCCACACCCTCACCACAGTTCCCAGCCGCTGGTGGTGGCAGTGTCTGGGGCCAGCTCCACCCTGCCCCATAACATGCTACTTTGGCCCAAGCCCCTGGCTGCATGTAGCAGTATGCAGGTCCAGGTCCACCCATAGCACATGGTTCCCTGCACTCATGGCCCCTGTACCCCCAGCGAGAGTCCGTGGCCCTGGCCTGGGGGGCCCTCACTCGCATTGCCAGGCTTGCAGGCAGGGAAGCTGGTGACAGCCCTGGAGCGGCCAGGCAGGAGCCTCAGCCAGACAGAGCCTTCTCGTATCTAGTGCCCCTTGGCTTGTGGGGCTGGGCCAGGTCAGGCCAGGCTGGGTTTGGGGCATGGTTGGTTCATGAAAAGAGCTGCACCTCCTGAATAGAGGCACCGGCTTGCGGGGGGTGAGGAGGGGTGGGCAGCAAGCAGGGGGCTCATGGAGGGACCCCGGGGGTCAGATGGAATTGCCTGATGGGGCCAAATGCAGCACGTGGGCTGTATTTTGCTTGTCTCTGTTTTAGCGGCTGCAGCCACAGCACTATAAGTGGGATTTTTAGAAATGCTTATGGATGCCTGTAGACATGCGGGGAGGCTGCTCTGACATGCTGTAATTACAGAGCGTCAGAACAGACTCAATTAATTCCCCCCCAACAGACTCAATTAATGGAGTCTGCTGGAGCATGCTAATTAGCACTCTATCAGCTTCTGCTCCCCGTGTGTCAGTGTCCCTGTGGTTCAAAGTGGTGACGGGCACTTCAGCTAAAGCCCGTTTGAGCACCCGTGCTGCTATTTTGAAGTGCAGGGACTGATGCACAAGATGCTGAGGGTGCTTTGATAAGAGTGGCTCTTGGAGCGGTTTTAATTAAAGCGTCCCTCTCTCACCCCTGGTGCGTGTGTAAAAATGCCACCAGATGCATAACTGCTTCTGGGCCCTTGAGTATAAGTAAGGTTGAGGGAGAGGGGTACAGAGTTATATTGGCAGAGACATGAAGTATTTCACTCAAGTTTTCACACCCGGTGAGAGGGGAAGCTTAGATTTGAGTGCTGGCCCCTGACCTAGTCGGGTGCACTGAACTAAGCACTGGCAAGAGCATGCTGCTTTCTCTAAAAATAGATACTGATGGTTTATTTGTTTGACAGCTTTTAACAAGAAATTATTTACAATAATTATCCTCAAAGTAACAGTTGATATTTTGTCCTGTTTATGCTTCAAAATTGCCTGTTTTAATTTCAAAATAATAATTTTCCCCTTTATATTATTATCCCCCCTCATTATTGTACTACTTTAGTTATACTAACAACTGTTTCTTTTTCTCCATTTATATTCTCTTGTTATAGTCTCCATTTTAAAGGCACAGTCTCCATGGTCTCGAGACCAATGATTGCCAATGATGATTCTGTTGTTGTCTTAACACTTTTTTTGTGCTTTGCGGGTTCATTTATAGCTGCTGTACAAAGAGGTGAATTGATTTTTTTTTTTAAACCAACAAAGAACCAAATATATTCTTTTGGACCACTCAGCAGGATCAATAGCCTTCTAGCTTCTCCTTCATGACCCTTTTCCTGATGAGCTGCTCTGCTGCTATTGCTCATTCAGTGCTTACTGTGCATCTGGGGCTGAAAAAGGAAACCTGATACATGCCCTCAAAAAACTTATGTTGTAGAAGAGTTTTTTTAGGTGCCAGAAGAAAGAAGGCAGCTGGAACTAGTACAAGTTAGCAGTGGGGCAGAAATGTTTGAGGACACTCTGGTCAAGCTTCTCACAAGCGTTGTAGTTTTGAAGAAGGGTTTGAGAGAAGATAAGGAGGCCTCTTAGCTATGAGGAGATGGTAGTATTAGGAAGTGGCCGTTGAAAAAAGCACAAAGAAAAAAGGAGGTGGCAGATAGCAAGAAGTTGGTTTGGAGGGCGATTTAGGGTATGTAGATAGAAATGAAATGATGAACTTGTAACATTGTCCTTCATTATTAGTCGTGCCTTTAAGTTATTGGAAATGACAAGTGGATGTCTTTAACTGCACTGTCATTACATTTCTTCAGCAGCCGATGTGAAGAAAAAGCAATGAAAATAGAAAACAGAATAATTGGAATTTTCTCATGTATTTTTTTTCCCCTAGCATTTGTAGCATCCTCTGCCAGTCAGGTTTCTCTCTCAGTAATTATCCAGATGAGAGGCAGGGCTTTCTCATCTTTTTCTCTTTTCTTTTATACTTTATGATTTTTTTCCTGTTGCTTTACAAACTCCCTTTAACATTTTCTCTCGAAAAGGTTAGTCATTTTTTAATTTATACCCCCAGAGATTGTAAGTAACTTTTTTGAAGGGATAGTCTGGTCATTTTATTGTCTGTGTACAAATGCCACAGTGTCACATATTTGTCAGTAATAGCTGCAGATTATTAGTGAGAAAAATAAATTTTTACTCTTTTTTTTTTTTTACTCATGTGAGGCCTGTACAACCAAGGTAGCTGAAATGGAGGGAGCTGGACTGGGACCTATGAACAGAATAGTGATTTCCCAGGTGATACTGAGTACTTCATCTGAAGCCAGTGGGATTGCACAGATGGAGCAGGACTTTATCAGAGGTGATCTACAGGACAGAAGCAGCTTTGCTTCAGTCTTTGAGCTGCGGGTTGAGTTACCATGACTGTTTTTTTGGGGGTTTTTTTTTTTTAGAAGGGGTCTTGCTGCTCATTTCAGAAACAATTGCAGAACCTCCTGATTTCATTTTAACAACACGTCTCTTGAGAAAAGGATGTAGCTTAAAATTCAGGCTCTCCTTATGTCTAAAAATGAGATTCGCACTTTTATTCATTCAGTCACAACAGTTTTTCAAGGAGCCGAATCCCCTTGTATGTCTCTCTTCGTGAGCTTGCTGTGACTCCATGGTAACTGTGTTAGTATGAGACAAACACTGCCAAGTTTCCACAGCAACGTCGGTGCAGCTTCTGGCGTAAAAGATGGACCAGTTCTGTGATTAATATATTCTGATTCTAGAGTCATTCCAATTTGCCTTAGATGGGGGAAGAAAAAAGACCTTATTACCCTTTCCTTAATGAAATTACCTTCAATCAGGACAAAGGATGCAGTGGGATTTGCTTTAATTTGTTTTCTCTTTCCAAAGACAAGACATTTTTTAAGATGCTTTATTTCTTTTATGCATTAACTAAATTCAGTGACACTTTAGGAAAGACGGTAGTTTTCTTTTTAAGTGAATTCTTTTCTGTTTGGGGCAAATATTGTTGGCTATTTGAATGTGCTTATGATAATCTAACATTAAAGATTGTGGTTTTGAATCTGCTGCATTCAAATCCATAATATGTTCAGTGGTTTAAGTTTTTTTTCTCACTGTGCTTGGAGAGCCTACAACAAGCATGGTTTTTATTACTTATGGGGATAAAAGCTGTCGCTATTAGTTGAGTGATCTTGTAAGAATACTCCTGTCACATCAGTGTCGAAATTCATACACAAAGAAGGCAAGGAGTCATGTTTTCAAAAATGTCCATTAATTTGGGATTGCCTCTATTTTAGGGTATCTTTCAGGGCCAAGATTTGAACCAGTGTTAGCTTCCATTTAGGTCCATAGTAAGGGGCCTGTGGGTGAGTTCTGATGTCTTTTGAAAGTCCATTTTTAAAGGGGAGCTGTCAGCTGAGCACTTTTAAAAATCTGACTTTTATGTAAATGCCTACGTTGTGACTGGGTTCTTTTTTTGAAAATCTGGTCCAATTGTGAGAGCTGAGCATTGGGATATCAGGGAGTGAATATCTAACATTCAGAGAAGTCATTGGGAGTTGCTTCTAAAAGGTAGGCTCCAGCCTTCCAAATGAGTAGTTTATATTGGCTAGAAGACATGCAAATGAATAGTTTTTAAAAAATACTTTATCCCTAGAGACTGACAAACAAATCACAGTACAGTAGCTAACAGGAATTTGAAGAGAGAGAGGTAGTTAATCATGTTGCATAGATATCTGGCTGGGGTATTATGATCCCAGCACTCATTCCTGTCGGGCAGGGGGTTGGACTTGATGATCTGTTCAGGTCCCTTCTGAGCGTAGAAACTATTAAACTACTATGTTAGTGTGAAGTAAGGCAGAAGATAGGGCAGGGTGGCACTGTGGGACATTTATACACTTGCTTGCGCCACAGTGCCGCATGCTTTTAGAAGTGCCCAGCATTGTGGTGCATGCAGTTATATAAGTGGTAAAATGCACGTCAGCACTGAGAAAATGGTGTCAGTGCATTTTGAACTAAAACACATTGGAGGTATTTTAGTTCAAAAGTGCACTGCTGCTGTTTTCTGTGCACCGATGCAAATTGCGCCACTTATAAAACTGCATGCGCATGGAGGAATCACCGTGCCCCCACCACCCCTGCCTCTCTGCTGTAAGCAGGCAACCCTTCCCCCAGTCTGTTTCATTTACCGCTGGGCTGTGACCTGTGCTGGAGACATTCCTAAGGGAGGGAGGACATGCTCCCTTTGTCTCATTTTCCTACCTTTCTGGG
>JAGPOW010003316.1:179733119-179810376 GCA_030014935.1 Caiman crocodilus
GTACATGAAATGTAGCAGGGAAGTTAGAATCTAGTGTTTTAGTCGCTTGTCAAAAGGCTGCCAAGACATTTCTGTTTGCTCTGGGATTTTCTTTTGATATTTCTCTGACTTGTACCTATCCCCAAGCCTGCCCTCTCTACCCAATAAACCTATCTATTAGCCAGCCTTGTGATACATGCTTAGGCAAGTTTGGGAATGCCTTTATGCTCCCTTTACTTGGTTGACTGAGAGGCTACTTTCTATGCTTCAGGCTAATAGAAGCACTCCAAGATCCCAGGGTCTACAGGGCTTGTGTTTCCCAGGTAGCACAGGGCCCAGACAAAGACTGGAGTCTGGGTGGTGGCAGTGCTACCCCAGGCTTGTGGTTGTGCTCCAGGAAAGGGATCAATCATACGTAGGTGCCCCAAGGGAGACACTTGAAGTGGCTGGGCTCAGTGAGGTAGGTGGCTCCGTGTGGTGAGTCACTCCTGCAGTGCGAAGCAGTGCAGCATGTGTCAGCTTGTGTGCAGAGAGGACTTTATTAATTGAGTCTGCTCCATCCCGCCAGTTTTCCAGTGTGTCACAGGACGAAAAGATATGTGTATAAATGCCCTTGGAGACAACTTGTTTGGAGAGGCTTGAGAGTTTGTATGCTATAGCCTACCTCATTGGATGCTGTGAATGGACTGGCAGAGAGCAGGGGTGGGTTGAAAAGCTGAAAAGCAGTTAAACCATTGAGGAACTTGGAGGTTATAAAAGCTAGTTCAAGTAATAGGATAAGAATCCAATCTCCACTGAGACCGTACTTAACCCAGTCCAGTCTATGGATGACTTCTTGTTATGCAATTTCATATTCAAGTTGTTTTTTTAAAGTTTTGTCATATAAGAACAGCTACTCTGAGATCAACGATGGGATGTCCAGGGATGTTAAAGGGTTCTGCCACAGGCTTTTGTCTTTCTGGAACTGATGTCAAACCAGTGTCCATTCATTTTTTCACATAGGGATCACCCTGTCTGTCCATTGTAGACAGCAGAGGGGTATTGTAAGCTGATGGTATATATGGCATTGGTAGAGGAGCAAGTTAATGAATCCTGGATGTTACAACCTGTGTTGTTTGGTCCAGTCCTTTCCTTTGTGACAAGATATTTAGCCAAATTCACAAATTCATTGGAATCTGACAGTGCTGCTGCTGCTGCTACAGCCTCGAGCTTGCAACTTCATGGGTGGGATGTCAGCTGTGCACCTTCGTGCCCACACCACTCCAGCCCTAGTGTTCTTGCTTATTTGAAGGACAAGGGAAGGGATGACTAGTTCTTTTCTGTCTCTAAGATTTTCTTCAGCAGCTTTCCACTGAAGTAGATCAAAAAACCTGAAGCAGTTTCCTACTTGAAACTTCATTTTAGTCATTCAGTTTGGTCCAGTGATGATATGGTCTGTGTTGAGGAGGCACAGCTGGCATATGGGTCTATCACAAGGCCTAATTGGCCTGGTGATAATAGAAGTTAGGTTTTCTGTTTCTGCAGAGATGTCATTCGAGGTTGGGGGTCTAAGCCAGGACAGAGATTTGAATATAGGCATCCCTATCCACTCTCTATATTTAGCCTGTTGTTATGTGTTGCCTCTCATTGTCTGACTGTGATAGACTTCTTAGTTTTCCTATGACAAAATTTCTGTTAGATGATATATATTTCTCAAACTAGGATGTATGTATGTGTATTGCATTCAGAAATATATATTTTTTCTGTGTTCATTAGTCATTGTCTGGAATCACTATGACTGATTAAGTCAGGACTGTCCAGTTGGCAGCCCATGGGCCACATGCAGTCTTTAAACTTCTGCCCAGCCACTGCTGCTCCCATTGCTCCTGTTATGGTAGCTGATGTTTCTGCCCCCATTTCCTTGGGATGGGGTGGGCCAACACGGAGGGAGGGAACCTGGGAATGGGTCAATGCTGCCCATGCTCCATTTGTCATTGTAGGAGAGGAGCCAGGTTTACATATGTGTGGTTGCAAGAGAAGCTGGGGTATGTGTGTAGACAGAAGAGGAACCAGGCTTCCTGCACTGTGCGAGTGGTGACGGGGAGCAGGCTGCTTGTGGCAGGATCTTGGGAGAGTTGCTCCACAGTGGCTGCAACTATACAAGATGATGACTGTCATTACTACTCATTACTACTCACATTAGAGCTCATTACTACTGCACAGTAGTATCATGTGGCACAAAGCATGATGCGACATTACTGCGCAGTAGTAACCAGCTACTGTGCAGTCAGCATCACCAAAAAGCTGTTGGGGGACGCTACTGCACAGTAACACTGGTTACTGTGCAGGCATTTAGTACTTGTGTATGCAAGTGCATGCAGCCTGGGATCTGTGGCCCCTGTCACCTAGAAGATGGACAGTTTTGAATTTGGTGGTGGTGGTCAAATGATACAGCTGTGATGGTCCAGGAAATATGAGATGCAAGGGTTTTTTGTGGGTGATATCTTTTATTGGACCAACTGCATGGTTGGGATGGACTTAGACAAGATTTTAAATGCAATGCATTTTTCTTCAGGTCTAAAACTGAAGATTTGAAGGTTGTGCTACATTAGAACATTTGTCTAAATGTACCCCAACCATGCAGTTGGTTCAGTAAAAGATGCTACTTACAAAAATCTTATGACTGATTAGTCAGTTGCTAGTGTTCTTATTTTCTATGTTTTTAATGAGAAGGGAACAGAATAGTTGAATGTATGCACTATTTTTATGTAAATATTAGAAATGGAGACTACAGCAGTAGGGGGACAGAATACAATCTGTTCTAATAAGGATGTCTATTTTAGGCTAATTAGTACATCCTGCATGATAAAGTCCTGATCCTTGCTTGGAAATCCAAGACACTACCTAATAACATTATAATAATTATTATTATATGTATTTATTTATCTTCATTGGGTCCAGCTTGCTTTATTTTCCTATCAACAAAATATGTTTTAGTTGATTAATTCAATAAATAAGTGCTTTCTTTTGATACAAAAAACATGTTCAAGATGAACTGTTTGTTTCAATATCTTTGATTTTTTTTCCCCCTTTGTGCACACTGTCTCCAAAATCAATGGTCTAATTCCAGAGGAAGATTTCTAAGATTGTATCAAGATCCTGTTCAATTTTACTTGGTGTTTTTATTGTGGATAAATGTTTTAAAAACAAATGGAAAATGTTGTTTGACATTCAAATGAAGCTGCTAATAGGGATAAGTTTTTACATAATGGTCCTCATTCGTATGTCTCAACATTTTTTATAAAGAAGGATAAATGTTACCAAATCCATTTTTCTGATTGAGAAAACTCAGTGTAGTTATTCATCTAAGGTCAGTGCATTGAATCTATGTAAGAGCTGGGGATATAACCCATTTCTCTTTTCTGAAACCCAGAGTATCCTGGCTACTAACAGTACTGCTTCTGCAGATGACAGGCTTGGGCACACAGATGAGTGTGCTTTCACTGTGCCAGTGATGCTTTACCTTTTTGTACCATGGGCCTGCTGCATGGCATAGGGCCAATCTGTGGGCTGGATCAGACCCCACAGGTGTGTCCACACATGCAGGCGTGTGTACTTGCAGCAGCTCAAATAGCAGTGGAGCAGACGTGTCAGAGACTTCTACCTTAGCACACATGCCTGCATTTTGGTGTAGGGCAAATTGTGCCACTTACGGCAAACTGACCCTGCTCAGCTGTTCCCGGATCTTCAGCCAGGGGGAGCTAGAGCCTGGGGTCAGCATAGGTGCTGGCCCCAGCAGTATAAAAACCTGTCCTGGTTAGCAGCTCTGGGCTACTTGCCCTCAGGAGCTTCTGAGGCCGTGCCAGTTGGTATCTGGGGACACTATCCCTTGTGTCAGCTGGACTGCTGAAGCAGCTCTAATCTAGAGTGGCCCCTGCACCCTGTAGCCACCACAGCAGTCTGGCAGGGGGAGCTGCTGCCTGTCTGTGACCTGCTGCCACCTGTGACGGCATCCTCCCCTTCGGACCTGCAGCCCCATGTCTGCCCACTTGTCAGACCTGTACTGGGGCTTCACGGCCACCTGGGCTATAGTATGGGCATTGTAGCAGAGCCTCCCGCACCTCTGGGCCAGCTGGCAGTGGGCCTTGGCTGCATAGTTGGCCCTCAGGCAGCACTGCTCTCATGTCTTGTGATGCCCCCGCTCTGCCATCTGGACAGCTGTTTCCCAGAAGATATCCTTCTTGCGGTGGCCCCCTCTGAACTGTCGAACCGTGTCATTTTGGATCTTCCTCCTGTCATCTAAAGGTTCTGCTTCCCTGCCCTGCTTGGTGTCCTTCAGAAATGTACTCAGTGTACACTCAGCTCTTTCCTCCAACTCATTATTGAAGGTTTTAAACAGTACTGGACCCAGCATGAACCCCTGGATACACTGCACTTGAGACTTCCTTTCAGTTTGATGTTGACTTTGAGCTACTGATGAGTTCTCTTTGAGTATTATTATTCAACTACCTCTGTTCCCATGTTTATAATAGTTCCTTCTGGACTGCTTTTCATCATCTTTATTATGAGCACGTCTGAAGAGGCAATGACAAAAACCGTAATAAAACTGAGATATATCACATCTATTGTTCATTTCCATCTGCAAAGTCCATCATCTTGTCATGGAAAGAAATCAGGTTAAGCATGACTTGTTCTTAGGAAGTCCTTGCTGGCTGTTATTTATCCCTTATTATCCTGTAGCTTACAGGTTGTTTGATGCTATGTTTTGGTATCTTTCCAGCTACAGAAGTATTCCCTGGATCCTTTTTGTTCCCTCCCCCCCCCCCCTTTTTTTTTTTTTTTTTTTTAGAGATGGGCACTACTCTTACTCTCTTCCAGTCTTCTGTGACCTCGGCTGACTTCCAAGAATTCTAAAAAAATAATAGCCAATGGCTCTATAATTATTTCAATAAATTCTTTGTGAGCTGTAGAATGAGTCATAAATTTCAAATCAGTAAGGCCTTATGGTAAACTAGGATTGTATGCAGGGGTGCACTGATAGAGATTTTTGCGGCTGATACCAATAGCCAATTTTTAAGGAAGCATATCAGCCGATACCAGTCTGATTTCCAATTCCAGCCTGGCAGCATGGAGAGCTGCCTCCAGCTGACAAGTCTGGTGTGGTGGGTGGGGTAAGGGAAAGGGGCATGGGGGAGCAGATCAAGGGAGGGAGGTGTGGGGTAGGGTTTGGGTCTGGGGCTGCGCCAAGTTCTTCCCCATGGGGTGGGGCTGTGCTAGGAGGAGGCTACGGAAAATTTGTGGCTGCAGCCCCTTCATTGACCCTTCCCAGAGCAGCCCCACCCTGCCAGAAAGAGCTTGGCACAGCCCCAGCCCGCCCTGTGCAGATCCAGGGGCACACACCCCACCCCATGCCCTCCTGGATGAGTGGTGGGAGCAATGGCAGAAGCCGCCAGACAGGTGAGTGCCGGACAAGCCACTGGACTAGCGACTCCCAGAAGAGCAGCGCGTGGCGGTGGAAGCCACTTCACCCCACCCCCCCATGCCTCCCAAATGAACCATGGCTCTGTTCTGCACCCAGCCTCTGCTCCAGCCCCATGCCTCCCTTCTCATAGGGGCCTTGATCTTCCCCCCCCTCCACACCAGACTTACCAGCTGGAAGCAGCTCTCCACACTGCTGTGGTTTTGCTCCTTGCTGCCTGTGCTGTGGCTGTGCACATGCATAGGCCATTTATTGTCCAAATTATCAGCCAGATATGGCTGATTTCTGATATATTAAATTCTCTTTATATCGATGCCAATCCAATATCGGACTGATGCATTGGTGCACCTCTAATTGTATGGATTCCTAAATAATCTATAATATGTTCTTTTTCTACTCTAAGATGAGTATCTTGTCCTTGTCCTGACTATTAATTGTGCTATTATCAGATGGTTGGTCTCTTGTCGAGTCTGTAGTTAGAAAGGATTAAACACTTCAGTCTTCTCTGCATTGTCTGTTATTAGCTTTTCCTCTCCATTCTGCAAAGGAGGTACTCTTTCCTTGGTCTTCTTACTTCAGATGCATTTACAGAATAGTCTTGTTGGCTTTAATGCCCGTGCTAGTTGCATCTTAGTTTTCATTGGTTTTCCTCACATTTATAGTATGCTTGTACTATACACTTGTTTTCATCTTTAGTAACATGATCAAATTTCCCCTTTTCCTAAGATTTCTTTTCAAGTTTCACTTCACTGAAGCTCTCACTATATTTAACCAAGCTAAGTTCTTGCACTACTGCCTATATGCCATTTGCATCAGGATAGTATGCTCTATTGCCCTTAATATTGCTTCATTAAGAAATAATCAACTCTTATGGACTCTTTAGATTTGCCTCCTTTGTCACCCTGCCTGCCAGTTCTCTGAACTTGTGAAAGTCTGTTTTTGGACACCCCCCCCCCCCACTTTATCCCCAACCCCGGCCATATGCGTTGTAGGCCACACGCTATGCTGTGCAGTGGCCCTGCTCCCTGAACACTGCACCATGTTCTCCCAACTGCACAATGATGTCATCTCTGTCATTTGCTCCCACCCACCCTGCATTGTGTAGCAGGTGCTTCTCCTTGCATTTTACTGTGCTGATGTGCCAAGTGGAGTTCTTTGGCCCTTCCCTGCAATCTGACTGCAGAATGCCTCAGCCCCCAAATAGTCCTTCTGGCCCCCAGGTGTGGGGAGCGGCAGTAGAAGCAGGAGGAAGGTAGAGTCTGGAGAAGGCGGCAGCTGCTGCTAAAGCAGTAGAGGAGCAGTATCTGGACTGGGTGAAGTTGCTAAGTGGACAGCCCTGTTTTATATAAAAGCTTGGTGGTAAGACTGCTGACCCGGACAGTGGGGACCCTAGGACTGACTGTATCATAATGGTTTGGGCATTTGGCTGGGAGGGGGCAGTTCTAGATTATGGTCCCTGTCCTATTTTCTGCACTGTTTACGTGCATTTTAGGTTGGAAAGTCATTGGAGCATAGCAGCTACAGACACTTAGACTAGGGATCTTTTCAGAGTGAAATGGAGAAATTGATGATTCTAGGCAGTTAAGAGGTTTGGCAGCTTCAGGAGCAGGGTCAATCTGGATTGGGATTTTTGAGATTCAGATACTTATATTCCAACGAAATCCCATATGTGTTGATTTGGATTTGGCTCATACCCTTCTAATTCCTGTTGACTTTTAAAAATGGGACTTAGTCCTCTGAGTTATTTAGGATTTGCAAGACCAAGCAGAGCAATTCGTAAGTGTATTTAAAAATCTGGACTTGAAATCACACAAGACACTCTTTGGCAGATGGGGAATTGAATCTATTCCAAAGTGTTGGGGGGTGCACTAACCACTTGAAGTCATTTGTCAGGCACATCAGTCACTGGCATCACTGCTAATACTAAAAATGAAATTGCCAGAGGTGGTGCTGTGTTTTGTTTTTGTTTTGTTTTTTTTCCCGTGCAAAACCTATTCACTAGGAACGTTACTTCATATGAATTATTGTTCTGCTTTCAGGTAGTAACCAACTTTGGTCACTGTTGACATGGGCTGGATTTCAACTGGTGAAGCAAAGGTAAAATGCATATTTCCAGCACCAATCAAAAATCTCTGTCAAAATAATATTTTCTAGCTTATTCTTTCTAGCTGAGTGACAGTCCATGCCACTCTGTATCTTGGTACAAAGCTAATCCCCCTTTTGTTTCCCTCATGAATACAGATTACTTTGTCATCTTCTACATGGTGCTCTAAATGTCATTTATGGGACCTTTGGTAGCTGTATTCTTTTCATTTCTACCTTCTGGGTTGTTTGACTCGTGAAAGCTTGATACTGTGGGCTGCTTGTTGTTACTACTTATGTCCTGCATTTTAGTTTGTCTTTGGGGGTTGGCTTTCTATTCTTGGAACCTTGCAAATATTTCGGATAATCAGGCTTTTGTTTGGCAAGTGCTTAACACACACTGTAGGCCTTTTGTGAATTATTGTTTAAAAAAATAATAAAAGAATGACAAATAGAGCATGAACAGTGCTTGTCACACTGTAGTCCATTGTGTAACTGTTGAGAGCAAGATTTGCATTCCTAGAAAAGCATGTTCACGGTCAAAATATAGGGCACTCTCTTTATTGCTCATGGGAAAACATGTACTATATAATTCAGCTCAGGATGCTACTTAAAAGCATCAACTTTTTAAAAATGACATTTTCTTTCCTTGGAATACTGAAGTCGGATTGAAACCCTGGTTTGCTTGGCAACAGAAGTGAATCTTTCATTCAGGCAAGTTGCGCGGGAGCTATTTAAAGTCTGTCACACACACAATAATTTATTTGTTTAAACGGGTTCTTTTTAAAGATGAAGTTTATCGCTGATGTTGCCAGCCTTTTTGAATGGAAGGGTACATTGCTAAGATTATATAACATTCTGCTCCTCTGAGTGCCAGAGAGAGCCTGGCAATTGGCTTTTTCTTATTTCAAAAGAGTGTTTGTGTATGGCTTTACTTTTTGAAGTTTGTAACAAGTCAAGCAGAGGTTAAAGCAGGTCTCTAAAATGTTTACAGAAAACATGAGGTCTGCCTAGCTCTTAAATAGAGTCAGTTGTACATGCATTGTAAGTATATGTGCCGTGTACTGCATGTCTTTAAGCTTAGGAGTGCATGTTCTGTATAACAGAATTTGTTGCTATCAATATGTATTCTCTTTTGTAAATAATACGATGTTTTTCCTTGTCTGTTTTGCCATGGAGAATTGGGCTTGAGTTGTTGATTATTAGGGATTCAGCTTCTCTCATCTACCTTACCAATTTATACTGCTTAAGCTTTTCAGAGTTGGGATTGTCACTTCTGTACAGTGCTTACTACAATGGGTCTCAATGTTTGGTTGAGGCCTGTGGACACTAGCATTATACAAATTAACTGCATCTAATGAATATTTTAATTGAGGCTGCAGAAAATAATTGCATTCTTGTGCAGTATTTCTGACCCCTAAGCTGAATCTTGACTTAGCAAAGTACTAAACCACCTGGAAAAATGTTCCTCTGAAATAGGCCCTTAGTGCCATTTAATGGGCTACTGAATAGTAATTGGCATGATTGAGTGAGTGAGGGATGCAGTATTAACTTCAATGGTTTGGGTCGTTAGTGAGAGGCTACATGGAAATCTTAGTTTAACAGAGGCTGGAATTCCTCTCTTGGGATAGCACTGGCTGAATGGAGCAGAAGTGTTATTGTTAAGTAATAGGTGCTATTTTGTCTTCATTTGTTTTGGTATGACCTAAAGTTTCACTAGTGTGCCTTTGCCTTTGTTTTCTCTTAATGAGAAAAAGGAGTGTGGAAGACCATCGAAGGAAAAGTGTTGTTCTTTTGGGTTTTGAAAACAAGCAGTAAGTGCTAGCTGACTAGCTTCATGCACAGCTTCATGACTAACTTTAGGCACAGTCAGGTACTAAAGGTGTGACTGAACATGGCCATATTATAAATTCAGACTAATTACATATGGGTACTCAAGCATCTGGATCTTCCAAATTAAATCATGCTTGCATTGAGTCAGCATTAATTTGTAGTCTTCCCCCCTAGTTAATTTTTAAGAGTGTGCTCATAATGAGAAACTTTTAGAGAAACAGGAAGAGAGAAAATGGAAATGATACTTTGCAGTGCTACTCCCATTGTTAATCTCTGTAGCTGAAACAGCAAAATGGTACATTTTATTGCCTCTTTTACCCTATCAGTTTAGTGGCTATACAAGCAAAGTGCACAATTTGATACCTCAAAAATGGTGCAGGTGTCTCATGTCAGTCAATGTTTGAGCATCTCAAACCTTTGCAAGTAAAATCCAGTTGCTTGTTTCAGCAAGAGGAAAGGAATATTCATAGGCAAGTTGCTGGAGAATCAGCCCGGTATTAAATGAAGTAGTTTTACTTGTTTTCCTCCTGGGAATAGGTCTTGTTGAGATTTGCATACTTGAGTACCACCAGTTAGTCTCCAAGTGGCTTTATTCAGGCATCCAAAATAAGACTAGTCTGATTTTTCAGAAGTTTTGTGCATCTACAAGCCTTGCGGCCTCTGCTGATAATTGTCAGTGTTCACAACCTCTGAGAAACAGGTCACACTTATAGTTAGGTGTCTAAGTAAGAATTTAAGAGAATAACTAGGCACTTGTGTTTGACACCTCTTGCTAATCCCTTATATTTCTAAGAGAATTGAAGATGTGTCATTCTTGACCTTCAGAGCTTGAACAAATGTCACAGGGAAAAAAAAAAGTAGTTTTGGATAATTGAGAAACATTTACAGCCTTGAGAAACATTAACCCAGTCTCTAGCTCAGCCAAACTGGTTGAGGCTCTCGTTCTATAAGACCTACATCTTCCTGTTCTGTTGTTCAGGAGCTGGGACCCTCTAAGATGCAGGTTAGGAAATGATATTTCGTAGTAATCACAGATTCTGATGGTTGATTTGGCTTTGTGCATTCCCTCAGTGTTATGATTTATGACTAATAGTGTTACGATTTATTCTAAAGCGTGTCAAATGTAGTCGCATACAAAAAACTAGAACTCTTGTTTCCAAAGTGCTATCTTTTATTAGACCAACTGGAAAATCGCAAGAAAATTGAACGTTTCTGCAAGCTTTCAGGATCAAAGTCCCTTTATCAGGCTCTGGGAAAAGTATAGATGGTACAAGATAGTAAAAAGTCCCCATAGGTAGGAAATAAAATTCATTTTTGCACAGAGGGAGCTGAAGATGGAAGACTGTCCCTCTGGGCCCATGAGGATGTCTTTGTGAACTGTGCTGAGTAGTTTTTTGATGTGTAGATCAGGTTGAATTCCTTCCGTGGAGGTATCAGATGGCAGGCAGGGAGGTAAAAAATCTTTCTTGTTGTTCTGAAGTGAAGTTTAAAATCTAAAATCAGCTAAAATTCGATATCTTCCATGTATCAGGGGTGTACTTAGTAGCCACGTTGGTACTGTTTTGGAACCAAAGAGTTCTAGTTTTTTGTATGTCGTCTTATCTCAGACCAACCCGACTACCAAGTACACTCCTGAAATGTTGTCACAGAGTTTCATGCCCAACTTATAAAAAGTGCCGCCCTTACTGTTTTACAGGATCATATAACCAGCTAGGAAAGTTCATGTACACTTGTACACTTGGGCTGCGAGACAACTCTTGGAAGTGTGGGCATATATAGGATTTTGAAAAGGGGAGTGCAGATAGTATGGTACATCATTACATATAATGCATGCTTTTCTCCTGTTAAAAAGAAACTAGAAGCTTTACTAATTTGCTAGGGACCTAGGGCTATAGTGTTCAGTTTAAGATTGAAGGAAAAACAAATGTAAGTTTTAGAACATGTATTAACTTGCTATATCACATATTGTATGTTAAAAACCAAAACAAGATATGCACAAATAATCAAAAGATGTTGTTTCTTTAGTCCTGTAGTCATTAAAAGGTAAATGTACATCTCTCTCTCTCAGACTCATAAAAGAAAATCAAGCTTTCCTGAGCATTTTAACAGTTCGTCCAATGTTTTGCTGAAAGTTATTTTCACACCTGGGCTAATGTTTCCAGACTGGAGTTAATGATTTAGGTAGAGTTAAAAACAGTCTTCAGGGCTGTGAAATAGGACTACATTACCAGGAGCAGCTAACACACAGGAGCATTGCAGAAGAAAGAATGGCTTGATTAGTGGAATACTAAGACTATTAAAGAAAGAGAGAGGGTTTTTAACATCTGTGGAATGAAGAATTTAAAAGGAATCAGGTGGATTATAATGAGCCATGACTCAGTTGACTCCCGCACTGCTGCCTGAATAAAAATGCTGCTGTCGCTACCAGGCAGTTTGTTTTAAGCCTTGGGTGGGCCATGAATCAAAGGGGGTGCAACTGCACCACTGCATGCTCCCCTGACTGTTCCTGCTTGGAAATAAAATCATTCTGAAAATCTCTTAGGTTGTCTCCTCTTCTACGGAGAAATATCAAAAGTTCAGGTTATTTCAGTACAAAGATCAAAACTGCCTGCTGCAGCAGGAGTCCTGATACTGGGGTGAGCACTCACTCCTGCTTAAACAATTGATTGGGCTGCATCAAGCTGGAGCTTGTCCTCACCTTCCATATCCTTTACAATGTGATTTCCTACAGCTTCTTTGCTGCCTTAGCTGTTCTTTTCCTTTGTTACAGTGCTCTTTAATCCCTGTGCTGCCAAACTGTCTGCTGCTTCCAAAACAACATTTTTACTTTCTTCCCATATATATCCATGCAGAATTAGCCTCTTCTCCTTCAAATGCCTTCTACAAGAGTGTGAACTAATGAAGACCGGGCCAAAAGCAAGTACAACTAGGGGATAATGTGATTAGATTGGTTTAACGTATGATTATATTGCTTCTCTTGTATGCTGCTACTTTTCGTCGATTGTGAACTCTGTAACAGGGATTGTGTGTTACTAAATTTGGAAACCAGCTAGCCAGTTGCCTCATCAGAGCTATTCTAGTGGGTGGAGGAGGTTAGAACAATGGCAGTCTAACAATAATAACAGCAGTGAGCACCCTTTCTGCAGCTGAGCCATTGTGTTTGGGTCCCATTCTGATTCCCATAATACTTGCATATATAACTGCTCTACGTAGCTTAGAACTTAATAATGAAGGCAGGTTCTAGAAGGGAACATTGCTGATTATATCCTCTGGACAGATTAGTTTATTATTTGAAGCTAATTATTAGCAATTAATTTAAATAGCTAGTCAATATGAAATATAATGACCAGGATGAGCAGCAAAGTTTTATATAGCAATATTTTCTGTATCCCAAAACTTCTTGTGTTTAGGGTGACATGTTGGAATTGAGTGAACAAAAATGAACAAGCAAAACATCTCAGGGAATTTTTCCAAAAAATTGTTTGACCTGAAGACATCTCTGTTCCCACTCAATGGCAATAGACTGGGAAGTATGTAGAGTTTTAGGACTGCAGTATAGGGTCAGTCTAGTTTTTAGGGGATAGTTGGGCAGCTGAGGTACATTGTGAAGGATTAGCAATTTAAGTATACAAGTAGATAAATTAATTAGCTCTAGGTAAAAGGGCTCCGTGGTGCATCAGCAGCTTTACAGCCATAGTCTTCATGCAGACTTTTATCATTATGATATTTTAGCTATCTTTCACTGAGGACTTAGAGTCTGTGGGTTGGCTTTCTTTCACCGGGGGGTAAGAATAAGCACACATCTCTTCAGCTGATAGTAATTGGTTTAGTCCCATTCATAGATCCCTGCCTAGATCTGACCATCAGAGTTCCCAAACATAGTCACCCGTCAGCAAGTTTTCAAAACCACTTGCTTTGAATCGCTCAGTTCTGAAAGATTCCCGAGCCACATGACTCATGTTCCACACTCAGCAAATTCTTCCCTCTTCACCTTATTTTTCCATCTCCCCACATACTTGCAAATATAGAGTGTTTTTGCAGTGCATCTCGAAGGTTACGAATTTAAGAGTTTTGGACAGTGAAGGAAAGGGGATTGTATGCCATAAGCACACTGTCTCCCGGTAGAGGGATCTCCAGATGGAGTACCAGCAGGATGAAGCTGCCTGTCCAGTACCCTAGGCAGTAGCTTAACTAGAGGTGAGCAGGTGGGGCACCAGCCCCAGCTGCCAATTTAGAGGGTACACCAGATTGGTGGCCCCCAGAAAGTCTGTGCCATGGCTGTAGAATGGGAATTATTCTCTCTGGTGGTCAGCACTTCCACTCTCCTCAGGGTGCCAACTTCTAGATCCACTCATGGCTTTGAAGGTCAAAATGTCCTCCTTGTATTCTACCCAGGAGTCCACACAGCCAGTGCAGCACATGGACCACTAGTATTTTATGCATCCCATGAAAATGCCCCCTAATAGATGGTCTTCCATATTCTGGGCTGATGGCAGATTTTGAATGGTCTCATGGTTCTGCCCTATCAAAGCACATATATGGTGGTCTAATTCTGGGAGGAGAAAGGCGGAAGATAGGATATAGAAACTATGACATAAAGGTTAAATGATCTGCCCAAGATCACACAGGAAGTTTGTGGCAAAGCTCAGACCTTCTCATTCCTGAACTATGTATTAGCCACAAGACTGACTTTTCTTTTTGGGGGAATATAGACCATATGACTTAATTTTTGTTCTCATTGGCAAGAGAGGAGAACTCTGGATGATTAACTTCAATGGTTTAGCTAAAATAATGGATAGGGACCTCAGGTTAATTAGTTTGTTGAGCCGTGAAACTTAAAACCTGACTGATCATGATAAGAGAGAGGAAGTCTTGAGCTAACTTAGTGTAAGTTGTTTGTCCTGTATCAGTTTAGTACAAATAATTAATTAGGAGTATAGCGGCACTGAGCCAAATACATGCAGTCCTATTCCTATAATGTATATTCTGTAGGGCTACATAATAAGAGTGTGGCCTGAGTATTGTTTGCTGTATGTTCAGGAAAGGTTTATCAAAAACACTGTTGTTTTGACTTCACACTTGCTGTTGTTGAAAATTTTACCATTGACCTAGGTGAGAGCAGAGAGAGGCCAGTACTGAGCACCTGAAATTCCACCTTGAGCATACAAAAATTGACAAACATTAGTCAATAGACAATCAAACAAGTTTGATCAAAGTGTCATAGAAAAGTAGGCCTGGAGGGACCTCAGAGAGTCTAGAGAAGTGATTCTTCCCTCTATCCAACACTGGTAAGGTTTCACCCGGAGTTCTGTGTCCAGTTTTGGGCCCCACATTTCAAGAAAGACATGGACAGTTTGGAAAGAGTCCAGTGCAAGGCAGCAAAAACAATTAGGGGCCTTGGGAGGCAAGGAAAAACTAGGGCTGTTTAGTCTGCAGAAGAGAAAAGTTGGATGGGGAGAGGGAGGGATTGATAACAGTCTTCAGATACATGGAGAGTGACTTTTATAAAGAAGATGGAGATGGCTTTTCTTTGTGGCTGTAAGGGACAGGACTAGGAGCAACAACCTCAAGCTGTGGCAGGAAAATTTAGGCCGGAGGTTAGGAGGAGCTTTCTAACTGAGAGTGGTCAGTGATCAGCTACCTAGAGAATTTGTGGAATCTCCATCCTTGGAAGCTTTCAAAAGCAGATCAGACAGATGCTTGGCTTGTATGGTTTAGTCAGGGATGATCCTGGCTTGAGTAGGGGACTGGACTAGATGGTCTTGTGAGATCCCTTCCATCCCTTCTTTCCAGCATCTAGTTCAACCCCTGGCAGAAACATTCCTGCATAAACTATCTCAGACAAATATATGAAAGTTAAGTGAAAATTAAACAAGGACAGATATTCTCCATCTTTCATTGTAATTGGTTTCAGTCCATAACTTCCATCATAGAAAGGTCTTCCTCATATCTGGGGATACTGGTTTTCTCTCATAAAAAATTGCAAATTTTCTGATAAAACCCCCAAAATCCGTGATTAAAATGAAACAGTGCTTTACATATAAATATCAATTTAACACAATTGTGTTTTATTGCTATATTTACAACGTTAAAGCAATTTGGAAGCCTACCAGTGCCTCAATCACTATAATAACAGAGCAACATCCACATGTTTCTTCATTAAAATGAAAAAATCCTTCTTTTTCTCAGGTAAAGGGAAAATCTGCTGTTATTTCTGTTTTTTTATGGGAAACTGAAAACCCGGATCTCTGCTCATATCCAACCTAAATCCTCCCATTTCTTTGTTGGACAAAGAGAGCAGTTGATTACCATTCTCTGTATAACAACCCTTTCTGTATTCGAAGACTGTTATTACATCTCCCCTGTCTTACATTCTCCAGGCTAAATAGTCTCACTAATCATGATTGCTGTCCTATTGAACACTTTCCAATTTCTTGGTGCCTTTCTTGAAGTGTGGTGACCAAAACTGGATACAGTATTCCAGATGAGGGCTCATCAGTGCTGAATACTGATGCATGTGACAGCTTTCTTTAATATGTCCCAGGAGGCTATTAGGTATTTTTTGCTAGTGTTGATTCATTCTGCTTTTTAACCCACTGTAAACCCCAAGTTTGAATCCTGATCCTATCTTCCAAAATGTCTGCTATTCCTGTCAGCTCATCATCCACAGATTTATTAAAGCATGTGCTCAATTCTGTCCTTCAAGTCGTTAAAGAATACTAAGAAAGATCCAAAGCAAGCATCCCCTGGGGAAACAATGTAAGAAGACAGAATAGTTTTGTAAGAAAAATGAAGAGTGAAATCCTTTGTACTGAAAGAATTGTTATATTATCTCAATTGTTTTTGATATTATTCTTCAAATTAAAATTTTACAATGTGAGTTTTGTAGCCATAGTCAAGTATTCCTCAAATCTGGTACTTAGTAACTTCCTCATTCAAAGTGGTGACATTGTTGAGTAAATTATCTCTTGTTGACTTTATCCAGAAAGGGCAAGCTTCTGAAGCTTGATTCTCCACTCTCATGTCCCTTGGGTAGTCATTTACATGTGCAAAAGGAGCATTAAACTCTGCTGGGCAAATTTGGTAACTTTTTTTTTAACATATTTATTTTATTGGTGTATGTAAGATACAGAGCGTTGGAAAATCTAGGCTTCCTCTACTCCCATGCAAGAAGCCATATCTAAGAGCTCTACCAGTGGTATTGATAATGATTGTTCCATACCTACCTGATTGCCCTAACCGGGAGGCTGACACTGATGATGAGGAGAGTCTGTACAGAAGACAGACTGGTTGGAAAAGGTGGTATTAGGTGCCAAAGGCTTTTTCAGTGCCAGTGAACTAATTTTTAACTAAAGGTATGATTCTGTGAAGCCTTATTCCAGTCATGTCTACAAACACAGTTGCACTGAACTAAATATGATATAAACCATGTCTAATATGGTATAAGTGTGGCTATATAGGGTGCACCTTTGTGTGAGTTTGTGTGTAGACAAGACATTCAGAGGAGGAAAACTGGACCTAAGTGAGGAATTTTTTCAGGTTTGGTCATTAAATTATTTTATTTCTGGGACAGAGACTCTGCTTATTATTTGCAAAGCATTATGTGAACAAATGGCACTATGCTAATATCCTAAATAGGACATTACCTCAGTGTATATTAATTCCCAGAACTAAGTTATTTTGAAACTAAAGTGGGTGGCAATTAATCTGGGTACAGCACATTTATTAAATTGAATTGTTTATTAAGTTAGCATGTTAGTGTCCGAACTTATTGTCTTAGATTATTTTATTACTGGGTCTCTCTCCAAAACTTCGGATGGAACTAATTATTCTATCCATAGGTTTAAATGGTTGATATTGTACTTTTAATTATGTTGTAAAAACATTGAATCGGTACTGATATAAAGAAAACTGCTGTGTTGGATATCAGCCCAATGGGGCTGATAATTTGGCTGGTAAATGCCCATGCTGTGTGCAGCCACAGCACAGCACTCGGGCAACGAGGTTGGCACCATGGATTGCTGCCTCCATCTGTGATAAGTCTGGTGTGTTGGAAGGGGAGGGGGAGGGAAGGGGCATGGAGGGTGGGGGAAGATCAGCGTCCCTTGCAGTGAAGCAGGGAGCAGAGATAGGTGCTGCCTAGCTGGGGTGGGATGGGGTGCAGGATGGACCTGTGGCTTGTTGGGGGTGTGGCTCCTGTTGCTGCTTGCACCCCAGGAGGGCGGGGGGGCATGTACCCCCCCAGATCTGTGCAGGGTGGGGTGGGCTGCAGTCGGGGCTGCATTGGTGCTTTTTTCAGCAGGGGCTAGGCTCAGAGCGGCTACTGGGAGGATGCTGCATCCACCCCAAATTTTGCCGCTGCTGCCAGACACTCAGTGCAGGCCTGACTCAATGTCCTGCCTCTACTCATGCACCAGGAAGAGCCAAGGCTGTGTCAGGTGGCTGGTGGCAGTGTTGGGAACGGAGTGGTGGTGAAATTTAGGGTGGATACAGCATCTTCCCAGAGCCGCTGGCACCCACTTCAAGCCCACCCCTGCCAAAAGAGCCCTGGCTCCACTGCACAGATCTGAGGGGGCACCCCCCCCGCCTTCCCAGGATATGTTCAGTGGCAGGAGTTGTTCCCTGCCTCAATGGGCAGTGCCTGCCCCTGCCCCCTTTGTCATTGTGGGGGGCATTGATCTGCCCCCCCAAGACCCCTTCCCTTCCCACTCCCCTTCCACCACACTGGACTTAGCAGCTGGAGGCAGTTGTATCAGTATCGGTCAATATGCCTCCTTAAATATCAGCTATCGGTATCGGCCCCAAAAATCTCTATCGGTGCACCTCTAGCAGTCAAATAGCAAGAAAATTTTGAGATGACTAATGAGTCTACAGGCATTTTGAAAAAACTTGATTTAAACTTTTCTAGCATGTCATGTTGTCACTGTTGGTGATGAAACCCATGCTGGACTTTGTTCCCTGGCCCTGGAAGCTGATCCATGTGGGCTCCTGCAATATGGAACCCCACTCTGGACTTGAGTGTGGCCCACATTTCCATCTCGCACATGAAGTTCTTTGCCTTAAGCTCAGAAACCTTGAGATTTGGGTTTTTCATTACAATTGCATAATGTTTCAAGAATAATACTGTCAACAAGTTCATTACAAGCAGAGTCAGGGGCAAAGGTATGCTTTACTATTCTGTAAAATAGTACCAGTGCTAGTTACTTGCAACCATTCTGGAGGAGCAGTATGGAAAAACAGGATCATTCCACTACATTACAATTAATCAAATAGCACTATATGTCAGTGCAGATGTATAATGATGTAATAGAGTAGCCTATTATAATGCATGTTTAATCCTTTTGAATGTTGTACTGACCCCCAAAGGGGAAGTGTTCTGCTTGATGGAAGAACCTTTATTCTGCATTCTTTGAATCCCTCTTCCTCTTTTTGAGTAAATTTGTAGTTGGACTTGGAGTGGTTTTGCATTCGTGATCATGTCTGGGTTTTATCTATCCATAATACACACCTGTATCTGTCGTAGAAAGATTTGTAAGGAAGGTTTTTCATTTTATGACTTTAACTTCTGTGTGAGTGTGAATAGTGCAGTTCTCACACACTGGATGTGTATGTTTGTCTCTCTTCAGCGCTTCCACCTCCCATTCGGACCAGTCAGTACACACAAAATCTGCCTCTGTCATATCATCTGATTCAGTCTCCACCTCCACAGACAACTTTTCTCCAGATCTCAAGGTATGTATGTCTCTTGTTTTTAAATTGTGACTGAAAAGAGGGGGAAAGATGATTTTCCAGAAGCTACAGCTTGTGCAAAATGCAGCAGCCTGTCTTCTAGAAGGGATGGTTTGCCAGGAATGTATTACTCTAGTACTCCAAAGTCTATGCTGGCTTCTAGTAACTTTCCAGTAATTACAATTTTCTAGTGTAGTTCGAGGTGCTGATTTCGACCGGAAGTGCCATAAAAGATGTGAGTGGAGATCAGGCCCATTTGATATTGATAATGTTAGGACTAGGTTTTCAAAGACTGGCTACCCCTCAGGGATTGTGGCAGATTTTTCAAAAGACTGTGACTTCTCTTTAGGTGCCTAAATAAGAGAAGACTTAGCAACCAGCAGTTCCCATTTTGACACACATCCCCCTTTATTTTGGTGCCAAAATGGGAGCTGATGTCTTTTGGAAACCTAGTCCTGACCATGACGCCTGAACTCTTCAAAAATCTGAGTGTTTTGTCTTAAAAATGATTACATTTCAGTGTTTCCTAAAAATACTAGCTTACACTCTGCTTATGCTCTTGCCATAATGCTTAAATAAAAAATCTTAGCATGGAAGGCCTAAAATCAAACAGGTAAATCCAAAATTAGAAATCTCATTACATGGTTCTGCAATCCTGAAAGTCACCTTCAGGCTGCTCTTATTACTGTAAATACAATATGCAGGTGATTAGTATTTTTTTAAAATCTCACCATTTAATTAGGTGCTTAAAATTCAGGTACCAGTGTTTTAAAAATGTTGGCCGTGGTATGTTCTAACAACACCTTTTTAACATTTCTTTCAAATGGTTACACATTTGTTTAAACCAGAGGGGAGGGGAAGGGGGTAGGTGGGGGTATGAAAGAGCCTGGAAAGGCTTTCATAGCGTGACCACATATGCTTTCACTGCTTTAGTAGTAATTTACACTTTATGACAATAGTTCCTTGGGCCTCACATTGGGATTAGGGTCTATTGTATTGGTACTCTGTGAACCTATATTAATTTGTAGTGTGAAGAGCTAAGGGTATTGCCAAAACATTAAACAAAACCCCGTGAGTCAACCCCCAAATACAAAGTGATTTTTTTAAAATGTATATTAAATTTTAAGCCCTTCTCATTTTATTAGATTTTCTGTCTTTAGGGTCCTGTTTCAAGATTTCTTCTTAAATCATGAATTCTAAGACACTTTTTTTTATGGAAGCTGATATTCTCACATAATCAAAGAACTCCAGAAATACCAAAATAAATATCACACACTCACTATAAAATACCAAAAGTCTGCAACACAGGCATTTATAAATCCTTTTTCTAATTTATGCTGTGGATTGCTTTAATTTTCTATTTGGCAAGTGTAACTTTTTTTTCCTAAGAACTGGTATCTTTTTTAGTTTATAGTTTACAGAAAGTCTTCTAGCTCTGGTGTTCTAAGAAAGTTTCCATTTGAAGGTATTTTACAATGAGACTTCATAGTGCCTTGTAGTCTAACATTGGACTCCGGTTTGAAAATGAAACATAAATATATGTTTAACTAAATAATTTGTACTTCTTAAGTACCTTCATAAAGAATTAATCATCATAATATGCTTGTGTAAACAAGTATACATCTTTCTTCTAAAATAGGGAAGTTGAATGATTTACTCAAAGGTACAGGGGAAATAATTTTCAGATGTCCTAGTTCCTGGTTTCATGGCTTAGACCAATGATTCTCAACCAGGGTGTCGCAAGATCCTTTCAAGGGTGCCCTAGGGTGCTAGCACTATTAGATGTGAAAACATGATTTACAATATAAACCTAGAGATTCCAAGTAGTGATCCATAGCATAACAAGAATTCTGCCCTGCTGTGGTCTTTCTTAGCTTTTTGCAATTTGGAAGAATTGCTTTAATATTATTTCTGTAGTCAAAAAAGACTGAAAACTAAGAGCTGGTATTTTCTGAGGGGTGCCCTGAATCTAAAAAGGTTGAGAACCCACTAGCTGAAACCTTACCTAATTGTAAATGATGAATGATATAATATAAACTTTATTTATTTATTAGCATTAGGTCTTATTAGCATTCAGTTCCCACTTAAATTGAATGGTGGATGCATTTGTTCCTAGGCTAAAAGCACAGTGATATTTGTAGAAGGAAAGAAGAATGACACAAGTAGTGATGGGGGGGAAAAGAATTGTGGACACTTTTTCTTCAGTTGAAGGAATCCTTTTGATCAATTGATTTCCTCTCCACTCCTTCCTCCTCCCCCCTACTCCAGTTTTCGTGTATAAATTTGATGGAGACACTCAACTGCTGCTGCACCTTAAAGATGTAGTAAAAACCTCTTGATACCTTGGAGAATATCTTCTAGCATTTGAAGATCAAGCAGTAAATTAGTAAAATGGTGCAATTCTCTGATTCAGTCCCTCTAGAGTGTCCACTATCTTCATTACCCATTAATAGAATTGAATGCTGAAGGTGAGCTGTGCCTTGTAAGATCAGGCATCCTAGTGGTATGGCTTTAATGAAGCCAGCATCATAAAACGAGGAAACGATTGGTAATAATCAAAACAGCCAGTCTTGTTTTAATTAATACCACATTCAGTTAACTGTGTTGGGATGGCTCTAGAGCACATTTTCCTAATATTTCCTTGTCAAAACAACTATTCTTATGGAAGGAATTCTGCATCTGTATCTAAGTCTTAGAATGTGAAATTTTATTTATGTGCTGGTATCTTTTCATCTCCTGGATCTTGCTAACTGACCTTTTGTTTTCTAGCTGCTCTTCTTAGAAATACTTACCAGAACTGTTCTGGTTTCATCGTATGTCAGTACCCTCAACAGCTGTGCTGGCATATATTTCCTCACAAGTTTCATAAATCACTACTTGTTTGGTTCTTAGTTTTTCACCACTAAAAGAAAATAGAACTTCTTCCTGGCTCACTCCATTAAAATAGTGCCATATTGCAATGGGGTTATATTTGCTTTTTGAATAGGTTTGGAACCAATAAACTTGAGCATATTTTAAAAGAATCCAGCTTCATTCTAGATTTTATTTTATTTTTTTGTTTTGTGCAAATTAGGACCTGCTGCAGTGGCTAGAATTAAATTCACTTTTTGGCTCTTCAAAAAGTAGATTTTAAAGGTAACTTCTTGCCTTACTACTTCACACTTGTTCAGCTATACTTCCTTTTGGTTCATTTTCTTCCAAATAATCCCAATTCCTCCAGATAACCACGGAACTAACAAGCAGGTTTTGCCATCACACTTTTTTCTATCCCTGTCCCTGCAGATGTCTGTTTTTTCTGCTCATCTCTGAGAATGCTGTGGACCATATCTCCATGGTCAACTTGCTCTGTACGGGTATCCATGCTCTATACGGGTATCATAAAGCGTGCTGCATTGCTCTGGTTAGAATTAATAGCCATATCTGTGCAACAGACTATTTAGTTTAGTCACTGAACTCACCAAGACTGTCACACAGACATGCCTGCACTGTTTCTGATTCAGATAGCAGCCTCCCCCTTCCTCTTGTGGCACAGTGTGCATGAGGATGCCATTCCAGATGGTTGATAACCTTCCCACGTAGACATGGCCTTTCAGAACTCTTGGAGGATGGGTGAGGTTCCAGAAGACTGGAAAAATGTAAGCATATGTCCTTCTCTAGAGGAAAAAAAGGTGGGGAAAGAGCATCTAGGGAGTTAGAGCTGTCTCCCTAGCTTCAGCTTCTGTAAAAATTTGATTATTTGTCCCAGAATCTATTTATGAGCAGAGCACTTAGATGACAAGGTGATAAATAACCACCAATATGGATTTGTCTACAACAGATTATGTCCATTTCCTTTTCTGCTGTGGTAATGCTATTGTGAATAGGGGAGGAAGAGAACACATTATGTACCTGACCTTAGTAAGACTTCTGACACCATCTCAAATGACATTTTCATAAATAAGGGAAGGAAAAATGGTCCAAATGAAACAACTGTTAGGTAGGGCTGTGCAAAGCTTCAGTCACTGATTCAATTTGGAGGAGATTCAGCCCAATTCGGTGGCCGAATTTCCGAATCGAATCAGGAGCACTTGGTGCTTGGTCTGTTTACGTGTGAGAAGCCCTTGGAATTCATGAAACAGCTTATCACTGTCCCCATGGAAAGGGAGCTTTATGCCTACGTAGGCAGTATTAAAAGTTTAGGAATGGAAAGGAGCAGATGAGTTAGCTGCTTCTTGCTGTCCTTCTCTATTCCCATCAACAAGAACAGATGGGGACTTGACTTGTTTGTTTTCTTTGTCTATTATCTGGAAGGGAGTGTTCTGTTCCTATGAAGGTGGCATCCTCATTGCCAGTGGTTAGAGATTGGCTTAACACCTGAAACAGGAGGTCTACTCCCCCTCACAGCATAAGTTATCATCAGCGTGAGCTCTGGTGTTCTTGTGAGAGTCACTTTTGAATTATTTTAGAAGCTGAGTCAGGGACTTGTAAATTCCTTACCAAAAGGTACAGAACACTGGTTTATATTATCAGAGCTCCCATAGTTTGCAATCTGTGTTGTAATTTGATAGAATAAAACAAGTGTTCCATATTTTTTCACAGGTTTTTATTAAGGGGATTAAGCAAACATAGCACTAAGCTAATTTTCTACAATTTCATGAAGCTAATTAAGGATGGAATGATACACTTATCAAACTGAGGGCATAATTGAAATTAAATCCCTAGGGTTAAATTATTCAATCACCAAATCAATGCAGTAGGAAATCAGATCAAGTTATGAGGTTGACACTAGGGCTAAGTACAGACAGTCAAAATGCCCGAGGCTGAATCGATTCAGTCTTTGCAGCTTAGTCTAAGATGAGAAGCAATTAGACAGACACTCGCTTTTGATACAGGAAATGCAGCCACATACCTGCAGTGCCTCAGGCAAGAAGCCAGGGGCACTAGAGCACAGCTGTCTGGAACGTAGCCAGCATGGACTCTGTGCTCGTTTCCTCTTCCTGCTGCCCCTGAGGTCTCTGGGATTTGCAGTGCAGAATTACAGCAGCAGGTCTCTGCAGGGTTGCTCATCACTTCTTTTTCCTGCTTTCAGGTGCTTGTGGGATTTGTAGTCCACAGTCGCAGCCACTAGTAAGTTTTTAACAAGGCAGGGCAGCTCCATACTTGGGGGGAAAGGAAGTTTAACCCCACTCCCTGGTCCCAGGCTCCAGCTGGGGTTTGCCTGGGGGATAGGCAGTTTCTGCCTCTCTTCCTCCTCTGCCCCCAACCCTTTTCTGCTGGAGCAGGTAACACAACCTGCCCAAGGCTGTAAAGCATGCTGGGATTCTGGGGAGCTGGGATTTAACTTGAGCCAGGAAGGGGTCTGGGACAGAAGTTTCATAAACGGGCCCAAATCAGTTAAGTCTGATACTACATTCAACCAGGTTTATCTTAAGCCAGTTTCAGCCATTTTGAAACTGGTTTATATGCACTGAACTTCTGTTCTGTTACAGGTTTAAACCAGTTTCGCATCACCACACGTCCCTGCACTGAAAAAATGGTGGCAGGCACTTTGAACTAAAGCTCTTTGGATGTGTTTTATTTCAAAGTGCACCGCTGCCATTTTGTCAGTTTGCAGACTTGTGGTGATGCTGATACATGTGATGTGCAAGGCTGCTGGAGTGCTCAGTTTCCATGCTCCAGAAGACTTGATTCATCAAGTCTGCTCTGAAGTGCTAGATTTCCAGAGTGTCAGAGCAGGCTCCCAGCATGTGTATAGGAGCCCACAAGGTAGTATCTTGGGTTAATTTAAAGAGGAATTAGTTTTCTTTTAGTCTAAGACCACAGCTAGATCTTTAGTCAGAATGGTGCATTGCCCTGGCAGGTGAAGGAGAGGCGTCCCTTGGCTTCAGTGTCTGTAGAACCTACATGTCCAGTCTAGTCTTTGACTATTACCAAGAGAAATAGGCCAATAAGGTAGTGAAATCCCTTTGTCTCAAGGATTTTCTTTCTTGGGAAGTTTTTACTATGGCTCACATGGTGATTCATTGTTATCTGTAACCTGTTAATTGAGGCTTAGCTGAGGTTGTGCCATATGCAGGTCTATCATCAGACTGCAGACTAGATGGGCTAGTTACAACCAATGACAGCTCCTTCCTTTTCTTCCTCTGGATGGTCTGCCTAAGAAAGGGAGGGGAACATAGGTTTGGATTTTCCTGAGAGCAGTAGGAAGCACAGGGATGAGAGAACTACATTTTGTATGTGTGGTCTGTGTTTTTATAACAGTTCCTACTTGTTCTATGTCAAGGACCACCTTTGAGGCTGCAAGTCTAACTTGAGACATTCAGGTGTTCTGTACAGTCAGTGCCATCTAATTTTCTCACAGATGGCAATCGTTGTGCCCTTTTGTCATGGCAGAAAATTGCATCACCAAATGACTCTTCCATGCCAGACCACACCTGTCTTGGTCTGGTATCTGGTACAGTGTAAACCAGTACATCTTGTTCCAT
This sequence comes from Caiman crocodilus, assembly GCA_030014935.1. Lineage (NCBI taxonomy): Eukaryota > Metazoa > Chordata > Crocodylia > Alligatoridae > Caiman > Caiman crocodilus. Next base: position 179,758,665 of record JAGPOW010003316.1, read on the forward strand.
GGTTGGATTGTTGGTGACTAAACTGGCGCCCCCACCTGGGCTAGCCTGGGTGAGGAGGGTGTGCGGACACCTAGCAGGACTAAAAACAAGACCTGTCAAAGGGCTGATGAGCTTCATGTGAGCCAACAGCATCCGTATCTGGAGAGGACATGAGCACCACCAGTTCAGTTTGCCTGGAGCATCGGCAATGATGCATAGCTTCTAATGTGTCCCAACAGTCACAGCAGCCTTGGGACTGACTTCCCTTGAAATGACTCCTGCATTTACTAATTCATCGTGGTCAACTGCAGATCATCTAATCTTCCAGAATTACAAAAGGCAAGTTAGCTGTGGATTCTGACAAAAAATGGTGAGGTTAAATTTATGGCTGAGATAATAGACATGAACCTTATGTCTGCAAACTAATCTTTTGTGAAAATACCTAATGATGTGTTTGACATTCTCTTCATGGCAGTTGCTTCATGTTCCTCATGTTTCTTAAAATTTCTGGACTTGTTACAGACAAATAATTGGGGAGCCTAATGAACTCATGACTTGTCACCTGCATGGCTTTTGACCTCCCAAACACAAGCTGTTTTTGCAGCTCGTTATAATAAATTCTACACATGAACAAAGTTTTTTCCAGGCTTAACTCAAATCTGAGACCCTTTTTCAGTCTTGTTTTCTATATCTCTTATTGTTTGTTCTTGATTTCAGTAAATTCCGCATATGTGAAGTTTATCTTAAAGTGCATGGAAAATATTTTCCATTTACTGGCTTCAAAATTCTCACCTTTTAATTTAATTAAATAACTTCATGTTGTCTCTCTCTTTTTGTATGATGAAAGAGGGAGAATACTGTATTTATTTGAGATCTGTTTTTTCCCCCATTTAAAATGAAGGGGGGGGAAAAACCATTGTGGATTTGAGCACGAGGTGGTGAAGGCACAAGTGGCTTCTGTAGTTCTGCCTCTGGTCCTGACCCAGGGTCAGAGTTGCAGCTGTAGCCGCAGATTGCCATCTCCCCTTCCCACTTGCTGCTGCCTCTACTCGCCTTGCCCCTCCTCTACTACCCCTCCCCTGCCCACCATCCACCCCCACCACTGTCTCCGTCTTGCTGCCTTCCCTTGACTGCCACCACTTACCAACCAGCTCTCACTTTGGCTCTGCTCCTCCACTCCTGGAGCTCTACTTCAGCCAGGGGCATGGAGCATGTGGTTGTTCCAGCCTGGTCCAGTGGCAGCAGCTCCACCCTGGGCTCTGGCTCCAGGGCTGGGCTGGGGCTGCTGCTGCCACAGCAACTGCTATGTGGCACGGTTGGGTTGGGGTTGGAGCACTCACATTCTCCATGCCCCAGTTTAGAGAAATACCTAAGCCAGAGGGTAAGTGGCAGTAAGGGCAGCGGCAGGCATGGGGGGAATAAGTGGTGTGTGGGCAAGTGTTGGCTGGGCAGGCAGCAGAGCTGGCAAGGGTCACTTGCTTCCCCTACTGCCTCCCCCTACCACCTACCTCCTGGTTCCTCACTCTACTGCCTCTTCCACCACTGCCTATCCCCTTGTCATTATTGCTTTTTCCACTGCAGTGTTGGGGGGGGGAGCAGATGAACATAAGACAGCCGTCCAATAATTAGATCCAATATGCAGAAAACTGTAACAAATTTAATAAATTTTCTATGTATGAAATCTAATTATTGGGTAGTTGCCTTAAATTTAATCATCTTGGATTCAGGTAAATACAGTTGATGTTCCCAGTATACCATCTCTAGGTTTTTCATTGTTTTTCTGTATTCCCAGTTATCCGTCTCCTCTCTAATGTAACAATCTCCGTCTCTTCAATTTGAGGGGTTTTTTTAGGATGCTGATTATAGTGATAGAAGTTCTAATTTAGAAGCACTCCCTTACTTAGAAGACTGTAGAGGTTGGGAATTGGGAAATTGGACCTAGTGAGTTACAGAAAGACAAAGCATCTGCAGAGGTTGCCTACTGCTCCACAGTTAATCATTGCTTAATTCTCTTTGTTCATGCCTCTGTTAAAGAACCTGGTGATCACTACACAGATCGCTTTTGTTACTGACTTTGAACTTCCTTTCTTTCAGCAATATCCTTTTTGAAATGGGTGCTCCTAGTTACAGCCTCACTGTATTCCATTAATTTATACATAAAAAGTAATAAAATAGTCTCTGTGTTTTTCACTGTTCCCTTTGCACCTTTGTCAAAACAGCAGACAGTGACTGGCGTAAGTCAACATCTGATACAACAGGCTACCATATATGTGGTTTGAGATCTGGGCAGCGCTTATGTAGCATCTGATTTTGGAAGCTGAGAGCAGGAGACAGTTATAGAAAACTGAGCTGGACCTTTGTCCCATGTGGAAAAAGGAGACAATATGTCCAGCATTTCTGGATAGCCTTATAAAGAAGGGGACACTGCAGCTTCCTTATAAAAATACCCCTAATGTTCTGAATTGGCTCTGCCATTCTTGAAATATGCTTTAAGTATGCATATAAACCCTACACTCCTTCCTGTAGTTGATCTCATTTGTTCTGCCTAGGTATCAGCTTAATTTTAGAAGTTACATTTCTATAAAATTAGAAGAACTTTCTGTTATAGTTACAGTTTGCCTTAGCATTTTCTATGTGGCATTTTTAGAAGAAGTGTAGGTGTCCGGGGGTTTGGAGCTATACAAATTTTATTTGATGTCTGTAACTGCTGATGTCTTCCGAACATCAATTTGACATTGTATTGGGTAAGAGGAGATAGTAATTCCCACTGTATGTTTATACAGTATTTTTCTCTGAAATATTTCATAATAGCTTCCATAAAAGTTTTTATATAAAACACATTGATACCTGGATGTAAAATGAAATCCTTTCTTCTCTACAATTTACTGAAATTGCACTTTATAAATCCAACACTAAATAACGTTTAGAGGTTTCAGTCATTTGGATTATGCTGCAAGCATTGTTGGATTTTCTCCTGACTTTATGTTCAAAGCTGTTTAGAATTTGATTTAGGGAATTCATTTCTCTGCCAGCTGTGTGCATTAACATAAGCTATAGACCTGCTACCAGACAAGGACAAAATGAATACCTAAACACCTTTGAAAATCTGGCCCTAAGTGACTTACAAACCAATGGGAGTCATGTTCCTGAACCACAGAGGTGCTTTGGAAAACCCCACCCTAGATATTTGCAGTCCTGTATGTCTGTGTAATTTATAGTGCCTCTTCATTGGCTTTGTTGCTTTCTCACTTCATGGGATTTAACCTTAGGAATTTCATCTTTCACTTAAGCTGTTTGTAGGATAATGTCTCAAGTTTACTAGATTCAAATTGTGGCATGGTTCTTGTAAAAAGGAAATTGGTTACACTCCTGAGGTTTCTAAGTTGTAGATTTGGTGGGAAGGGGCTTGCTGCCAGTTATCTTAGGACTAATAAGTTTTGCTACAGCCAACATGTTCCTTTACAGAGTGCATAAAACTAAGGTAAAACCTAGAGCTTGAGGTGAAATGGATTTCTCTCTGCAACTCCCTGCTTGTAGGCTACATTTTCAAGGGCTAGAATCTGACAGCAGTTTCCAGTGGGGCAGCCCCGCTGTCATCTACTTAGTCAGTACCGGTTTTCAAAAGGAACGTGTCAAATCTATGCTTTTGGCCATGTTGTCTGTAAGCATTATACCAAACTCCTTTCTGGAGATGGGAATAGAATCCAAGATTCCTGACTCATAACTTTCGTCTGCTGGACATTTTTACGCGTTTCTAGCAAATAATTCTGTAGGGCTTTGGCAAATGTGTATTCTGTGCCCTTCTATTGGTTGCTGTGTGTAGAAGACAACTGCCTATTATTGCTAATTGTTTTCTCTGTTGGAGTGTCCATTGTGTTCTTCATATGAACTTGCACAAAAACCCTAAATTAATAAAAGAATAATTTACAAGTCGAGTACAAAAGCAAGGACATACAGTCTTAATTCAGCACTTTTGTATATACAGTAATGACAGTAAAGTCACTATTTACTGTTTGCTCTATAAAGACATAGACCAGGGGTGGGCAAAATATGACCTATGGGCCAGATCTGGTCTGCCAGGCAATTTCATGGACTCCCATGGACGCCCACCAACTAATTGTACCCCACCCAGTCCACGCACCTCACTCTCACCCTTGTGTGCTGAAGGACCTAGCTTAGCCAACACGCATGGCTTCCAGGTAGGGCCACTGCTTGCACTGCTGCAGCCTCCAAGGGACCTGCTTGGCTACCCTGGCATCCAGCAGCTCCTCCTCATATCCCTACTGTAGTGCTTGCTCTGAGCACCAGGTAAGGAAGTAGCGGGGGCGGGGAGAAGGGAAGCTGCAGCTGGGCGGGAGCATGGAGCCCACACCCTGGGTGGCGGCAGGAGAGTGAAGCTCAGGTGGGCAGGGTGTGGATGTACGTGGCCAATACCCCTACACACTGCCCCCCCACCATGGCGCACAACCCCCATCACTGATGACAGCAGCAGGTGGTCATGGTGTTCATGGCCCGTGCAGGCACTGCCACCTGGCAACATGCAGCTCCAGCCAGCACTGTACCTGTCAAGGGGCAGGTTTACCCTTCTGGCCCTCAAGGGCTCACCAAAACTCATTAAGTAGCATTCCAGCCAAAATAACTGCCCACCCCTGGCATAGATTTACAAACAAGTTACCATGAGGTGAGTAAAGGGAGACAGAGCTAAGGTTCATGAGCTGCTGTAAGGTAACTGCCAGTATACACATTTCTTTAGGGCTGTTGGGTAGGACCATTATAATGCAGAACCCTTGATTTGGCCACATAAGCCTCTAACTGCAGTTCCCGAATGTAACAGTGAACTAATTTTTGTAAAATATTGTATGGTACGTACAAAAAGACATATTGAAGAAAGATGTGGTTTTCTTCATCTCTGTTATAAATCACTGCGGTTAGTGATAGGAAAAGATCATCCAGTCCATCTCCCTGCTAGTGTATCAACAATTTAATTATGTGTAACACATGTTCAACAGGAATTAGGTGAATAGAAAGGCATACTTTTCATTTAAATGTGCACTAAAGCACCACTCTTATTTTAAAGGGATTTTTATATTTACAGCTTTTAAACCAGCATCAATTAGTGAACACTTGTGTTTCCCATGAAGTGGGTACAGCCTAGGCAGTAGCAGAGAGAGCTTTCTTTGTTGCTCTGTCCGTGGGCCTCAGCCCCAACCTTTCCAAGGGCAGGATAGTAAGTTCTCGAGTCTCACACTTTTTTGGGGGGCTGACGGAAAGGAATCCAGTTGCCAGCTGCACAGCTCATCTTTGTGATGTAAACACTCCTCCACAAAGTGTTGGATCCTACTTTGTGGTTCAGAAACACCTGCACTGGGGGTTTGTGCTAACGTCACTAAGTTGAGACAGTCACTTTTGCAGCAGTCTGCTTTGGGAAGCAGACTGTCATTCTGTGATTTTTGTTTTGCCACTCCCTTTCTCTTTTTTTCTGCTTTTTAAAAAGAAGATTTGATCACCCTGAATGGTGTTGCATAGCTAGAACAGACTAAGGTAGGGAATGGGCTTCTTTTTTTTCTAGAAGGATACACTATTGAGAAACAGACACACAGAGGACTGAATGGTGTTAGTGGATAAGCTGTTCTCTGGTGTCACTACACAGTTATGTGAGGACAGACTTGCTGATAAAATGGGAGTGTCCCCTGCTTCTGCCTATGTAATGTTGTTGTGCTGGCATATTTATGAGATATATAGTGTCTTGAATTGTCCTGGGACATGAAATATTTTGCTTGTTTTAACCATATTATCATTTTTGTGTGTTTTGTTCCCACCTCCTTTTTCCATGCTGATTTTATTCTGCAACAGCCAAACTCTTAAGTTGCAGAATATTGATTCTGTGCAAATTAGATGGGGAAAAGCCAGATTTGCTTGATTTTCTGTCTCCTTTACATGAAAATAATATTCTCCAAGCTCTCATCTTGTCCAGAGAGCAGAAGTAGCTATGCTTTGTATATAAAAGTACCTGGAGGTTTGACTGTAAAGTAATGCAGGTAAAGAAAAAAATGCTGGAACCATTTATAATTGTCATCTATAAAGAATGGAAAACTAAAGACAATAAGCAAGTGGTCTTCAGATCTTCTTATTCAATAATCATATTTTGATCCTAACTGCAAAGTGCCCAAATTCTCTTTTCTGCTGGGTAGAACTGGGTAAGAGGTATTTTTTCAATACATTAATTTTCAGTAAACTAAAGCAGTAAGCAGGTAGGCATGAACAAGTGTATTGTTTTAACAAAAAAATTATGAAAGTGATTCTTTTCAATATTTTGCAAAGACTTGATTTTTCTGTGGATTAATGTGTGCAATCAAAGATTATTTTCCTCCTTTTTTGTGTTCAGTGAGTGGTGATGGGCAAATGACTGTCATTATATCTTTGGAACTTTATTGGACACTGTACTTCCAAATTTAAATTAATTATTGTTCTAATTTGGTTATCAGCTTTTTGGTCAGGGCCTTTCATTTTTCATTCATTTCTGACAGAATTATTCAAAATCATTTGCAGAAGTAAACCTCATCTGGCTCAGGCTGGTGTTTTGAACTTTATTAAAGTGAATTAATTTATTAAAATTTCCAATGAAAGAAAAGAAAATAGATTGGAGATGCAAGTTTAACAAATGGAATGTAATGAGTGATGCATCCTAAGGTGTCCTCAGAGCAGAAGAAAGCTCTGTATTAAAGTATATGGCTTGTTTAAATAGATAATATCTGCAACTTTTTGTGCTGGGGAATGGCAAGGCATTGAGGTGATAACAGCTTGCTGTAGGATGCTTTTGAGAGAATATTTTTTTCAGGCAGTAAGCCACTTAACCTGGAAGAGATGAGCAGGCAGGGGTAGAAGTCCTGTTTAGTAGCGGTGTGCGAAACAGGCTGTATTCAATTCTGATTTGGATTCGGCCTGAATCAGGGACAATGATTTGATTAATTGATTCAGATCACAGTTTCTGATTTGATTTGATGCCAATTTGGAGAATCAGCAATTCTGCCATAGAGACAGCTTTAAATGTTTTTTCTGCATACCTCGAGGTACCAGGCAGCTCGTGAGCACTGTGATGTTGGGGTGGATGGAGTGTCCCACAGGAGTGGGGGGGGGCCTGCGTGCTTGCTGGTGAACCTGGAAGTGGGCCCGAAGTACTTCTGGTCCACTTCTGGGTCCACTGGGGAGCACACAGGAGTACCCCCCCCGGCTCAGCAGTCAGTCTTGGGGGGACCCAGGGTGCCCCCCAGTTCCAGGAGGTACCGGTTGCCAAGCTGGGGGCGGTGGTGGGGTCACCTGGCACACCTGGAAGTGAACTGGAAGTGATTCTGGTCCACCTCCAGGTCTGCTGCCGAGTATGCTGGGAAGCCCCCGTGCTTCCATGGTACACTCTATCCACCACAGCATTGCAGCATTCACGAGCCACCTGGTACCTTGAGGTATGTAGAAAAAAACATTTAAAGCTGTGTCTGTGTCCATATTGTCAAATCTTCCTGAATCTTGCCAAATCTATTTGGAGGATTCTGATTTGATATGGAGATATTAAAGGGTCTCCTGATTCAATTTGGATTCAGAGATTCGGCCACCAAATCGGCCCGATTTGGTGGCCGAATCTCTGCCGAATCAAATCAACGACAAGACTTCTCACAGCTTTTTTTTTTTTTTTTTAAACATATATTTAAAGCTAAGAGAGCTCTCATTATAAGGTGATTGAATTGTACATTTGGGGGGATTATAGTCCTCCAGAAAGGAATAATCTATCATTTCAATAATACAGTGTTGGTTCAAAGCAACTCATGAGTCTTGTTCTTCAGCTCTGAGTACCATTTTAAGGAATATGGAAGACTGAGATGTTTCATGTGGTCGATTGGCCAGGGGACAGAATATCAGATCCCCAGTATGTGCCATTCTGAAATTATCCATATGCTGGTGATGTTTTTTGTCTTGTTCCTATTTTCAGTTTATAATAGCCAAAAGATTAAGATATGAGGCATTTCAGTAGACTTAATGACTTGCTGGGCTGAATACGTCTAATATATGTTATTCAATCCATCTGGTTAGTAATCCTCTAAAAAGACCATATAGCTAAATCATGTAGTTGTATTGCCATTCTGCTTCATAGATATTCTGTCATGGAATTCCCAGTGTTTCTTAAATAATCCACAAAAGCCTGTATACTTGCTTAGTTTATGGTTTATTACATTTTCACCAAGTGATGTTACATAAATCCATCCAGTGTGCACTTTAAATAGTCCTAAAATGACAGCAGAAAATCTCTCTGAAGTAGTTTACAAGGTATAATGGGATTTGTCAAGTAAACATGTATACTGTTTAAAGTTGATGCAACTGACTATTAAGAAGAGAGAAGCATCTTACCAGCAAGATTTCAGAAAAACAATGCCCTCAAGAAGCTAGGCGCTTCCTGTGGGCAATGTTTCACTTAGCAGACAAATCAATGTACCAATGAGCAATTATTTGCTTCTTAAATAAAGAGTTGATTTTGCATCTATTCAAGTCAGTGTAAAGTTGCTATTGATTTCAGGGGTGTAGAATTAGGCTCCGAGTGTTTATCATAACAGACTCTTATTTCCATTTGGTCTGAGCTGCTGTCACGTCCATTTTACAAACCCATGAGAGCAATAATAGATTTTGATGTATGCATCATAGTAATGTTGTCTTCCAGAGCATCACTCCAAAGATAAAGTGCTTTGAGCTGCCACACAAGGGAGACCTATTAGCAGGGACCTACTTGAATCGTGTTTTCATGATTTTTGTGGAAACTGCGAAAAACAGTAGTTTCTGTGATCCCTGCGAAAAATGGTGTTTCCCGTGATTTTTGCACAGAATCATTTGGATGGGGAAAAAAAAAGGCTTATGGGAATACAAAGAAAACGTGGCAATCCATGCATCCGTAGAGTACATGGTTTGAGAGAGAGCTACTGAATGGCTGAGCTAGTGATGTAGACTCGGCAAAGGCACCTATCATGAAAGCAAAAAGGTTTCAGCGCCATCTTTTAAGAAGCCAAATGCAACACTGCAGCAGTACTGCAATCTGAATATCAGTGATTGGCTTCTTGGTCAATGAGTGGCAAGGAGCAGGGTTACTGGGGCCATTTGGCCAATAAGTGGTGAGGAGGGGCTTGCCATGAAAAGACTATGAAAGACTACATGCCACGAGCAGCCCACAAAAATCCCTTTGTCTCACTGTGATTTAGGTAGGTCCCTACTAGGGCTGTGCAAAGTTTTGTGAGCCGATATGATTCGGAGGAGATTTGGCCCAATTCAATGGCCAAATCTCTGAGTCCAAATCTAATCGGAAGATCCATTAAAAGATATGAATCAAATCGGAAGCCTCCAAATTGATTTGGAGAGATTTGGAGATTCGAAAAGCTTGCAGCAAACGAACCGAGAAGAGGGAGGGGGATGGAGTGATCTTCCATATTGGAAAAGGCTGAGAGTCGGGGAAAGACTGCTCTTATATTGACATCTCTAGCTGGCCAGTGACTGTGATCTTTCTCCGAGTTCCTTTCCAGTCACAGAGGGTGGGGGACAGGGACGTAGAAACAACATATAAAGCTGCCTGAGGTGATCTGTGCCTTTGGGAGCTGTCTCTCTTGGAGCAGCAGTATCTGAAAGGCTCTGGCTTGCTGTCTAGTCCCTTGATCTCTTTTCTTGTAAGTTGTATCCAATCCTTTCCTACTTACCCTTGCCTACAATCCCTATTGTTATCCCTAGCCACTCCTTACAATTTACTCTTCCCCCAACATCCTCTTATTTGTTCTTGTTAGTCTGTCTTTATTCCCTTACCCACCCCCACCAAAAAATCTGTGTTTTCCCTGACACTGATCACTGTTGTGCAGGAAAGTACAATATATATTACACACACACACACACACACACACACACACACACACACACACACACATTTTGCAGCACACCAAACATTATGAAGTGCGTTGGAAAGGCAGGTGCCAGGTCTTCTGGCAGGAGAGGGAGAGGAGACAGAGGGAGAGCTGCAAGTTTCCCCCTGCCACAAACATAGACTCACCCTTTTTCCTGGCAGCGATGAGTCCTCTGCTGCTAGTGGGAGCAAGGAGGTGATAGCAGTGCCTACACCTGCACCACCACCTCTGACACCACTAACCAGCAGGAGCATAACATTGTCCACCCCAGTTTCAGTTCCCAGCACGAGCCTTTCAGTGCCAGAGGAGGAGCGGGATCTGGAAGCAGAGGAGCTGAGGGCAATAGCAAAGAAAATTCTGGGGAGGGAGGAGGAATCTGAGTTTGTGCTCCACACCCCTCAAAGTTCCCTTACAGGCAGGTCTCCTTTTCTGGAAGGCACTTCAGAGGAGGTTGTGGGGGCAGGTGTCTCAGCTCCTCCTGTTGTGCTTCTGCCTGGTGAGGAGGGGGGATAAGGCAGGATCTCCACCCTCAACCGAGAAGGGGGTGTGTAGGGTAGTGTGGGATCATTTTGAGATGGCAGATGATCCCAGGTATGCTACCTGCCAGGACTGCTGAGGGCAGATCAACTGGGGCAAGGACATGAAACACTTCACCACCACGGCAATGCTGCTGCATTTCAGGAGGCAGCACCCCTTTGCCCTTGTTCCTCCTCAGCCTGACAGCAGTGGGAGCATGCCCAAAAAGAAGTCTCCCTCTCACTCCAAAGCCCCCATCCCCTAGAAGCAGAGGCAGAACCAGTGGGGGAAAGACGGAGACAAGGGGGTCGCCTTCTGAAGGCAAGTGAGATCCTCTAGAGCATTGGGGAGATGCTTGCTCTGGATGGCCAGCTCTTCTCCTTTGTTGAGTGTCCAGGTGGCTCATGGCCGCATTGTACCAAGTGCCCACATGCACCATCTTTAGCAGGACGGTGGTGCCTTCCCTGTATGAGGCATACAGGGAGTACTTGAGAGAGGAGCTGCGGAAGGCAAGTCCACAGGTAGCCTTGCACTTCCCCTCAGACATCTGGAGCAGCCGGGGTAGAGATCATGCCTTCCTCTCCTTCACAGGGCACTGGTGCAATCAATCAGGGCGTCAGTAGGCTCTCCTTCAGGTGGAGGTGATGGATGGGTCCCACACAGCAAGGGAGATCATGGTGGCCATGAACCGCATGGTGCAGGGGTGGCTTTTTGGGCTGGGCGAGCTCACCTGTGGGTTCATGGTCACCGACAACGGGGCCAGTATGGTCAAGGCTGTGCATATTGCCAACTTTGTTGACTTCTGCTGTGTGGCACACAAGTTCCACCTTGTAGTCAGGGACGCCTTAGAGGAGGGACAGGGCTCCTGATGACGGCGTCATCACTACTAGCCAGCTCATTTCAAAATGCAGGAAAGTGGTGGGCTACTTCCACTGGAGCATCATGAGGGGCAAGATGCTACAGGAGAAACAGGCAGAGCTGAGCATCCCGGAGCATAAAACCATGCGGGGTGTGGAGACTCAGTGGAACTCCACACATACCTGATGCTGGAAAGGCTGGTTGAACAACAGAAGGCCATCCATGATATGGTCTTGGTCGGGGAGATTGGGATCAGTGGCCTCCCTAAGAAAATGGAGTGGGATACCGTCTCCCAGATCTCAGTGGTCCTCAAGCCTTTCCTCGAGGCCACCGAGTGCCTCAGTGCTGGCAATGCCCTCCTCAGCCAGATGATCCCCTTAGTGAAGGAGCTTGAGAATGAAATGAAGAAGTTTCAGGGGATCAATGTTCCTGGATGGGGCAAGCCACTTTCACTAGAGGTGCAGGCACTAGTGAAGCAGCTGAAGGAGGGCATCAAAAACAGCTGGATCCATTGCTGTCCAGTATGGTCCACATGGCAACAGCCATGTGCGACCCAAGAGTGAAAGGAAGCATCTGCAGCAGCAAAACCCTTGATCACTGGACGGAGGTGCTAGTGAACAGTCAGGGGGACAGAAGCAGGGGGACGTGGAAGAGGGAGATCCACTTTCCTGGCCCAGCACTCCAACCACAAGCCAATCTCCTCCACCACAGCCACTGCCAATGTGGGCCAAGTATGTGGCTTCAATGTTGGTGTCCAGAGGCACCAGACCCCACCATCAGGCAGGTAGCGTGGAGGCCATAGTGACTACTTTGCCAAGGACATGGAGCTGCTGCACTGCAACCCCTTGGCCTATTAGGCAGCCCACAGTAAGGTGTGGCAGGGTCTGCCTACGGTTGCTCGAGAATACCTGTCCTGTCCACCAACTAGTGTTCCAAGCGAGAGTGTGTTCAGCATTGCCAGGGATGTTGTGACACCCCACCACACCTCCTTGGATCCTGGTTTGGTGGAGCAGCTGGTGTTCCTGAAGGTGAACCTCCCACTGCTGGGGTTCCCCAAACTCCATGTGCAGCTGGAGTGAGTGCCACCCTCCTCACTCCGCACCTGTTTGCTTTTTTAATTTGCTTTCAGAATCTTGAGGTACGCTTTCACAGAAACCTTTGCACCCCCTCTGCCTGAAACCTGGTCGGCCTCATGCCCACACAAGGGGCTGCCATCCCTGCTGCTTTCATCCCACTCTGCCTTAACACACATAATTGATATGAGTTTTGCTTTCAACAGTTTGAGGTGCACTTTCACAGAAAGCCCTGCACCTGTCTCCTTGAAACTTGGCAGGCTTCATGCCCTCAGAAGGGGCTACCATCCCAGCTGTGTTTTCATCCAAATCTGCAAAAAAATGACAAAGTTATAGGTATTTTAGTGATTTCCCCATTATAGTCTACAGCTGAGTCTCCAAATCCGAATCAGCCAAATTGAATCAGGACAGTGATTCGAATCACTGAATCGAATCGCTGTCCCTCCAAATCAGCTGAATCCGAATCTGGATTGAAAGCTTGCTGCTTTGCACAGGCCTAGTCCCCACCGATTAGCTTTATCAAAGGCTGTAGATTGATGAAAGAAGCAGCCCTTAAATTTGGCCAGGAGAAGTTCATTGGTTACCTTGGTATATGTATGTTGTCTTGACATATTGGGAAGATAAAGAATGTCATTACGCAAGCAGCAGCCACCCCCCCCGTACAATTTATATAGCAGAGTCCAGAAGATTTGGTTCCTGTTGTTCTAAGTACTCTACATGTGCCAGGTAGGAGACTGACCCTGCCCTGAGAGTTTGCATGATGGGACTCTGACTCAAGAAAGCATCCCTATTAACAAAAGCATTCAAGCATATGCCAACCCTCAGCAGGGGTGACCAACCCATGGCTTGCCTGGTATGAGCCCTGGCCACTCGGGAAAGGGAGGCACCAGAATTGAGACAAGATGAGGAACTGAGTGCTTCATGAATGGGGTGGGGAGAGGGATGTTGGGATCAGATGTCACTACTAAGAGCCAAGTTAACCCCTCCCTGGCCTCTCATCAAATTTTTAGGATCCCTACTTTGCCACAAAACTGCAGTTTTTGTGGAGTGGGGGGTTAGGGGGAGTCAGGGAAGGGTTAACCTAGCTTTTGGTAGTGACGCCTCCTCTTGAGACAGTTTCCTGCCCCTGCATGGCTCCACCCTGCCAGAGGCTCCATTCTGGCACACGAGCAGGGCCAAATTAATGCATAAGCAAACTAGGCACGTGCCTAGGGCCCTGCATGAAGAAGGAGCTCAAAGGGGCCAAGCTGTTCAAAAGCAGTACATGCATATATTAGAAGGAGCTTGTGGAAAATAATATGCTTTTGCCATTATAGCTTAACATATATTAAAGTTTTAGGACAACTAGAGTGCACAATGCTAGACTTCATAAGTAATAATGAATTTATTCTTATTTCAGATCCTTTGACAAATGAAAAATGGCTACTGTAGACAAGAAGGTAAAATGTGTCCTATGGCTAGCAGAATTGAAGTCCGTATCAGCTGTGAGAAGAAAATAGTGGTTATACTGAAGTGTAGCATTGTGTACTCTAGTTGTGCTAAAGCTTTAATAAATTTGCTTTTAAATGCCGTTTACAGATTGTTTCTATCATACCTACAACCTAAGTTATTAAAGTTTAAAAGTGCACAAGTGCATAATACTCTATAATACTCTGTTATGAAACCCCTGTGTGTGTGTGTGTATGTATGTATGTATCTATCTAGAGACATCTATATAGCTATTTATCTATAGAGCACACTCTCTCTCTCAAGATCTCTATAGATAGATATATAGAGAGATGTTTCTATGTAGATAGATACACACTATATAGATAGATATAGAGATATTTCTGTATAGATAGATATGTGCACACACAGAATTAAGTAGGGGCCCATACGTTTGTTTGCCTAGGACCTACTAAAGGGTTAATTCAGCCCTGCACATGAGGGCACAAACTGGGGTATGCCTCTGTTTGGGAGAGGGATCAGAGCAATGCTTGGGGAGATGGTGCGGCTTAACTTGTGGCACAGCTGCTAAAAGGGTTTGCCATAATTGCTTTGGGAAAACCAAATATAAAGGGGGAAAGAAAACAGTTCTGGATATGTTAGTCAGAATGCATGTGTTCTGGACAACCCTTTAAAACTTCAAAGTATTATTAAGATGAAGGTTTTACTTAGGAAAGTTTAACCTCCCCATTTGGTAGTGTGGTTTGACTCTCTGAATGTTTTACTAGCAAATATATTAACTGAAAAATTCCATTTTTAAATTTTATTTTAGGACACTCCCTTCCCACCCATACACTCACACTATCAGATGCAGTAAAGTATTACTGGTGAGTACATAATTGATGAAGAGCTCTTTGAAATGAGGAGTTCATGGATTGGGAATACTGAAGGAGTTGTTTACCCTGCTAAATATATATGGTAGCATCAAGTGGCAAGGCAAAACAGGGCTCCATTGTGCTAGGTACTGTGCAACCAACAGTAGCTTAAGTGACAGCCTTTCCTCAGTGAGCTTGCCATTTAAATAGACAAGGCAGGGGCAGAGCAAGGGAAAGTCTATATCCCTATTCAAGGTGAACAGAACAGTAGTTTGGGCATATAATATTAGTCCTGTGCCAGCAAAATCCTAGTATAGACCCAGTTACCTGGCAAACTCTGCTTTTGTTTGTTATGGCTTATTTCATGTATGGCTTATTTCATGTAGAATCATAGAAGTTAAGGGTTGGGAAGGACCTTGAAAGATCATCAAGTCCAACCCCCCTGCTCTGGGCGGGAATACTGCTGAGATCAAATGATCCCTGCAAGGTGTCTGTGCAGTCTCTTCTTGAAGACTTCCAAAACTGGGGACTGCCCCACTTCCTTGGGAAGTTTGTTTTAGATTCTGGTCAGCTGGAGAAGGCTGGAATAAACTATACTGGCAAAAGCATATTTTTTTACACAGGCTCCTTCTAATGCATTTTTAAACGTACATCTTGTTCCCAAGAAGGTTTGACTGTGCTAATCTTTTCATCTGTATGTAAATCTGTTGTGAATGGACTTTTACTGTGATGTGTGTTTGTGGAATTTAGTAAAGCTATCTTTCCTGAAACTGCCATCTGCTGACCTGCATGAAAGTTGACCACAGGCTTGATAAGTTCTAGATCATAATTTTAGGCAAGCCCTTTGAATTTCACATGCAGGGATTTCCTGATCTCAAAAAAAAATGTCCTTCTTTATATCAAAATGTATATGAAAAGAGAGGTATGCAGGGGCTTCCATATGAGGAAAAATTAAATAGGCTAGGACTTTTCAGCTTGTAAATGTGATATACATTTACAAATTCCTAAATGGTGCAGAGAAAATAGAGATTTATTATTTACTCTCTCAACATACTAGAAGTAAGGTACATATGATGAAACTAATAGGTAATAGGTTTAAAACTAACAAAAGGAAGGGTTTTTTTTTTCCACAATGAGGAATTAACTTGTGGAAACCATTGCCATTGTCACTGCCACAAAGTTTTCCTGTATGCCTTCCCAGTGAAGTAGGGATTTGTGTAAGTTGAGAAAAGCTCACCTGAGGATTGATTTAATGCACAATTTCTAAGGATCTAAGTGTCTGTTTTCCATTTATTATGACAGAGCTATATGGAGATGGTCTCCATTAAATGTTTTCTGATATTTCCTCTATAATACTCTGTTAGTGGAAAATAACTAACATAGGCACTACATTAGTTCTCCAATAAATTGGATTTCTAGATTATGAATGAAGGCAAGTAGTTATTCGAAGCAATGGGTTACATTATAACTATGAACACACAAATGCAGCTTCTTTAAGTCTTGATGTCCTTGCAAGCTAGTGTTTGGAGCAAATTGCTGAGAACTGCAAGCTTTGACCTCAGCTTGGTATATGACCTTGGTCATGTCACTTGGCCAACTCTTCTTGGACATGATGGTGACAGAAGCAGTTGACAGCCTCTGCTGATCATGATGGTTTCTTTGTACTCTTTCATCAGCCTGTCTGTATCAGCCTGTTGCTTTGGGTCTTGTATTTACCTTGTAAAGCCTATGCAACAGCTAAATAGCTCCTGTTATTTTTCAAGGTTTCTAAATCAACTCTGACATACGCTTATCCATCACTGTTTCTGTGGCCTTTGGGGTATGATTGGGTACAAAAATAGGCAGCATGGCTGAAAGCTATTATGTACTTCAGCAATTTATACATTCCACAGGTATGCAGATAAATCATAGTTTATTACGATGTAAGCAGTAGACAAACTGGGACTGGCACTGTGCTATGCTTCTGAGTGAATTGTGTACTTGTCTGGTATTGATAAAGTAAAAAACACTACTATTGTTTGGTTACATCTGAGATCAAATCAGATGTGGGTGCAAGTGAATGGTGGTGTTGATATTATTATTCCACTTCCTGTAAATAAAAGGATATATATCAGGCTTTTAATTTATAAAAACTTAATTTTGCTTTTTCTGGTATCTTTTATTTAGGCCCTGAGGGAAACTAATAAATTGGCTGAAATGGAAGAACCTCCTTTGCTGCCAGGAGAAACCATTAAGGACATGGGTATGTAAAAATGATGGTGGTGGTTCTCCTGCTCCCACCTTCCACCCCCTTCACAAAGAAAACCATTAGAATACCAAAAATGTCTACCATGAGCAGAATGGCTGTGCTGTCACCCACTGGCAAAGCAGCAGTCTTCCCAAGAGCAGATTTGCCCTGCAAACTGATGTCTAGACTTGTCTGATTCCTTTAACTCAGACTACAGGAAAGTATGTGAGCATGTGGCATTCATTGGTATTAGTTTCTTTTGGATACTTTCAACCCAACTTGCTAATGAGGTGAATTCCAAGGAAAAGAATTCTGTGTGGACTTGTGGCTTGATTTATATCACGGTTCTCAAATATTAAGTTTTGGAGACTAAAACCTTTGATAACTGCTGTACCTTGGTCACCTTCTTCTGGGGTTTCCTTTTCTTAAAAAGGACGTTAGTTAGTTCTTTAGAAGTGTATGTCATTCCTAAAAAAGCAGGACTAAGGCTTGATACTCTTCTGCAGGCCCTTTCCAAACAGTCAGTAAAAGTTAGTGGCTAAAGACTGACATAGGATCTAGCCTATGCCCCACACATTCTGGGTTTTTCCTCATATTTGTCTGCTGTTAAATATCTTCAGCTTTGAAGAAAATGCTTGAAGGCATTTACCAGGAAATCCAAGGAAAACAGCTAAGTAGCCTAAAGGCAGTATTGTATTTTGGAAATCATTGGTAACCACTTAAATATATTTGAGTTTCTGATATGTGAGTGTGTTTGTTTCTTTCCCCTACTTGTAAAAACTCCTGCGGGAGGTGTAAATACTAAAAAGAAAACCCTACAATAAGCAATTTGGCATAGGGAATGACGAGTGTAATAGTGAGTAAGATTTCTAAAGAATTTTTAAGATAACCTATATAGTTATGTAGATTGCGATTAACATTTGCTACTCGACCCTGTTTTTTCCAGCATCATTTCTAATGAACTCTATTGCTTTCATTCCTATTTGACAGAGCTGGACTTTTCCTTTAAGAGTAAATTTTACTTCGCTTTTGAAACATTTTCTCCTGTGACTCGTTTAGGTTAGCTATACTAGTTCAGAAAATCTATTGAGATGCTTGTTTTCCCTCATTTGGTTTGAAATATTTCTGTCCTTTGTAAAGCATGTATGCAACTACTGATACTAGTTGCTGTATTAGAGTTCAATATTTATTTTAATAAGACCTAGTGGGGAAAGAAGAATCTTTAAAATTTGCAATGTCAACAAAGGGATAGATATTTCAAAGGGCAGAAGCAGATTTAGATGATCAACCTTTTTTCTTCTCCAAGAAGATTAGGTGCAGGGAATGGAAAGTAATATTACTTTTTTCTTTGGCACTTGTTAGCACTTAGCTAGAGTGTCTTGTGCAGTTTTGGGCTCCATATTTTAAAAGGGATATGGAGAAGTTAAGGAATGTCCACAGGTGTACAAGGAAGAAAGAGCTTGGCAGGCAGGCCATATGAAGAAAAGTGCACTTAAGAGGGGACGTGATAGTAGTTTTCAAATATTTGAAGGGCTGCCAGAAATAAGAGGGACAACACCTTTTTCTCTTGTTGCAGAGAGCAGAACACAGACCAATAACTTGAAGTTGCAGAAAAGAAGGTTTAGATTGTATATTAGGAAGAACTTCTTCATTGTTACAACAGCAAGGCAGAATAGGTTGCTCAGGGAAACTGGAATCTCCATCACTGGAGGTGTTTAGGAAGAGGTTGGACAAGCATTGGTCAGGGATAATCTTGGGAGTATCTATGACCTATGCTGTACTATGGGTATTTGCCATACTTCTGGACTTCGCCAGTTGCCATGTGGGCCTGGGAAGAAATGTTTTCCTCTTCTTGCTACTACGTGTGTTGGAGGGGCAGGGGGAGGTTGTGGATTTTTTTTTCTTTCTATCTGTATGCAGAAGCATGGGGGGGTGGAAGGGAAGGGGAGAAGATGGAAGGGACAGGACAAGGGGTTGGCTGACTAGAAGAGAGTTCCCCAGTCTGTAGGTGTGTTGCTGGTTCTTCCTCCCCAGGGGCAGTACCTTGCACTTGTCCATGTTGAAACCCATCCTGTTCTCATCAGCCCACCCCTGGAACCTGTCTAGGTCCAATTGCAGCCTATTTCTCCCTTCTAGCGTGCCCACATCCCCCCACATCTTAGTGTCATCAGCAAATTTGAATAGGGTGCTTTTTGGTGCTTTTTACCCCCTTGTCCAAGTTGCTGATGAAGATGTTAAACAGTGCAGGCCTGAGGACCGAGCCCTGGGGGACCCCACTGCCCACGTGCCTCCAGGTCAAATAGGACCTGTCCACCACCACTCTGGGTGCAGCCCTCCAGCCAACTAGTGACCCATTTGACTGTGTAGGTGTCGACACCACAGTCCCCTAGTTTTTTAATGAGAATGGGGTGAGAAACAGTGTCGAAGGCCTTCCTGAAGTCCAGAAAAACTACGTCCACTGCTATACTTGTGTCTAAGGATTTTGTGACCTGGTCATTGGAGGCCACCAGGTTGGTCTGACAGGACCTGCCTCTAATGAACCATGTTGGTTGCCCCTAAGCATAACCTCCCCTGCTGCCCTCTTGCAGACATGTGCCAGGAGAAATCTCTCAAAAAGCTTACCCAGGATCAAGGTAAGACTGACTGGCCTGTAGTTTTCTGGGTCCTCCTTCCTCACTTTTTTGAAAATGGGAACCACATTGGCTCTTCTCCAGTTATCTGGTATCACACCAGAGCACCACAAGTGCTCATAAAGCTGTGCCAGGGGTCCCGCAATGACCTCCACTAATTCCCTCAGCACTCTGGGGTGGAGATCGTCAGGACCAGCTGATTTAAATACGGCCAGTCCCTCCAGAAGTTCCCTGACTAGGTCTTCACTGACCCTAGACCTGGGTGCGCCTGTCCTGCGGTCTAAGGGGTCCCCGGCGGGCAGGCTGATCCGGTCCCTGCTCAGGAAAATGGAGGCAAAGAAATCGTTAAATAGGTTAGCTTTGTTGTCTGGTGTGACAACCAGATTTCCTAGCGTGTCTTGCAGAGGCCCCCAGTTACCTGGTACCTTCTTTTTGCCCCCTATGTATTTAAAAAAAGGGTTTCTTGTTGTCCTTGATCTGGGTCGCTAGTCCCAGTCCCATCTCCACGTTGGCCTTCCTGACCGCCCCCCTGCAGCCCCGAGCAACCGAGGTGCAGTCCTCCCTGGTGATGGCCCTCCCTTCCATTGGGTATACGCCTCCCTTTTAGCTAGGAGATGTTTCCATATGCTTTTGGTGAGCCCTGGGGGCTTTTGCTAGTAGTAAAGTAAATGTGTCCAAAATCCTATGGAAATTGCAGGTTGAACCAAAAGACTTCTATTAGTATTGTGTATAGAGCGTGACTAATGCTAAAATTTAGAGGCTTTTTTTCTGAGTAAACTTTGCTTCTCTTCTTGGGCAAGTATCAGCAATGAAGTGCTATTGAAAGAAATTGGGTTTGTGTAGATATGCACACCACAACCTAGATAGCATCTGAGCTCTTCCTTTAGAGGAGAAATTAAACTCACACTAATAGCTTTGGACCTTGATCCTTGATCAAGCTGTTGAACGCTTTTTCCTGCCAACAGTTCCACTGATTTCCGTATGATTACTCATATGCAAAAATATCACAAAACAGAGTCCTCTGACAGCGTGCTGCTGCTGTTTTGTTCCATGTAGATTATTTATAAAACTTACACTAGTGGCTTATCTCTTTTTCTTTCTATTTTTTTAAGCCAAAGATGTAACTTACATCTGCCCTTTCACTGGAGCTATTAGAGGGACCCTGACGGTTACAAATTACCGGCTGTATTTCAAAAGCATGGAAAGGGTAAGCTTTTGTAAGCATTCACTTTCCTTTTTCCATCATATGTATAACTATGTCCAGTGCTGTTTCCTAAGCCCTTCATTGGGAATGTGCATAAGCAGTTGATTATAGGTCTTAATGTGTGTTGTGTTTTTTATTTCTCCCTTTTTAACTAACAAATTTCACCTGCCTTTAGGACCCTCCATTTGTCCTGGATGCTTCTTTAGGTGTGATCAACCGAGTAGAGAAAATTGGAGGTGCTTCCAGCCGTGGGGAGAATTCTTATGGACTGGAGATAGTATGCAAGGTAGAGTGTATGTACAGAGGTGGGGTGGGCATGGCTCTTCTTTTAAAGAATGCTGCTCCTATAAAATGAAATGAAAACTACCTGGTTGTAAATAACATAATCTACCTGTGTGACTTACCACACACAGATTTTTAAAATTCAGTTTCATGCATTGCGGAACAGCATCACTAGAGCTGAGAACCACGAAGCTTCAGGTTTTTTCTTGTCTCAGTGGTTTCTTACTGTCCCTTCAGATGTGAGTGGAGTCTGACGTGCTTCCCATGAATTCTCCTTGAGAAGAGGTGGTGTAATTACAGCACATTGGAGCAGGCTTGAGTAATCAAGTCTGCTGAAGCATGGTAATTGCAGTGCTTCTGCAGACTCCAGTGTCACATGTATCAGTATCCCCATGCTGAAAAATGGTGGCGGGGGCACTTTAACCCAAAGCTTGTTCGATGAGCTTTAGTTAAAGCACCCCCACTGCCCTTTTTTCGGCACGGAGACACTGATATATATGCTGGTCCAGGCGCTTTATTAGAACAGGTCTCGGAACCACTCTAATTAAAGTGCTCCCCTGCACTCCCAGAACAAGTGCCCAGTGTCCTCTGAAATGTCCTTTGACTGAGAAATGGGACCCAAATTTAATTTGATGTTATATTTTCTTTTGCTGTTATTCTCCTTATTATCTTTTAAATTTGAATCCCCAACTCCTGAAAAAGGAGCATTCCTATTCATGAGCTTTATGGTTTGGCCATTATTTTGTATCAATGATTGTAAGCTTTTAGATGTTTTACTAAAAATATTTTATTTTTGGGTAGGTATTTCTTTCCTTCTGAGTTAAATGATGCTATATGTCCTCAACTTGTTTCTGAATCCTGATTTGTGTAGGAAGACAAACAATGCAAACTTTACGGAGGTAGCTCTTCCACAGAAACTGATCAGAGTATATAAAGTAGACTACAGGTTGTTCAGTTTGTTTTCCTGGGATGTCAGAGTAATCATATACATTCAAGATGCATCTGAGGTGATCACAGTGATAATGATGTTTTGTTCAACTTTTCCAGGATATTCGAAACCTACGGTTTGCTCATAAACCGGAGGGACGAACTAGACGGTCCATATTTGAGAACCTCATGAAATATGCCTTTCCGGTATCCAATAATTTGGTAGGCTATTTTTTTTCCTTATTTTACTGGAAAACGCAAAATATTTGTATAGCTTCATGTGAAAGTATTCATATAGTTCACTACTTTAGTTGTGTGATTTGAAGGTTGCATGTGTGAGGAGGACACATGCTCACTTTAAATAATTCCAGTGGATAAAATACTGGTAGCAATTAATTCTTCTGGCAGGAAACTGGGGAATGATGAATTGAATGAGGAAATCCAATATAATTGAGAGGTGTAGCCTGCAGCAATAGGAAGCAATACAGCTGAAATGCCAATAAGGAAAAAAAACAAAGTTGTGAATGAAGAGCTTGACATGATTAAGTCACCAACTAGTAAGTAGTAGTGAGTGACTTGTATTAAATTTGGTCATAAGCAGGGATCCTGGTTTTCTCTGATTAAAAAAAAAAAAAATAACACCCTTCCCTTCCCATTTTTCAGATACATAAAAAAGTAACCCCAAATCCAAATTTTTCATGACTAAAATGAAATACCACTTATATGGTGTTTCATTTATATCTGAAAAATGTGGATTTTTTTCATCAGCGAAAACCAGAATCCCTGGTCATAAAAACAGAAGAGTAAATAAGGGGGTAGGACCACATACTAACCTGAACAGAACAGTCATTTTATTAATTTGGGGAAATGTTGAGGGAAGTGAAGGCATTAATGTTCCAAGTTCTGGCCACATTTCCACCATGCTTTCCATAGCAGCCAGCTGACACGAATATGCTGTAAATGTTAGTTAACAAGTGTTCTTACAAGTATGTAGCCTATCAGAAATGTGTTCTGTGCTCTGTGTGGGGTTTGCTAGATTAGGTAAAATTTATATTAATAGAAAAGGTGCATCAAGGGCATTTAAAGGGCATTCTTGGGAACCTGAATTGGGGAAGAAAACATCATAATGTGAGATCTACTCTCACTTCTGTATGAGTACTTTGAATGGTGGTCATTTTGTTATTGCTTCCTGTGCCTTAGATCACAGCTATCTGCTTCACTTAGGCATTTAAATAAAGATATGCTATATTATTAATCTCATGTACCTGTCTCATGGCTCTTTCATTCAATGTGAACTTGTCTAGCCAGCCAGGGGTGATCCCTATAAGGTACTGTGTGTTAAATAACTCTAATTAACCTTAATAGTCTAAATACTAAAAAGAAACCCTCACAATAATATGGTGGTGTTACTTGAGAAGCTTGTTGAAAGTATCCTAATTGTCTTTACTATAGAAGTGGAATGCTTCTGCCACATAATCATAGTATCATAGTATCTAGGGTCAGAAGGGGCCTAAAGCAGGCCATCTAGTCTGACCCCCAGCCAATGGCAGGAATGAGTGCCAGGGTCACAGGACCCCAGCCAAGTACCTGTCTAATCTACTCTTAAAGATGCCCAAGGTAGGAGCAAGAACAACTTCCAGTATCTTTACAGAGCTTTAGAGAAAAAGTAGTGCAATGGAAAAAAAGGAGGAGTCACGAGTTATTACTTGGATGTCAAATAACATGGGACATGAGCTCCAAGTATTTAATGGCAAATGTTTTCTCTTTTTCTCAGCCCCTTTTTGCATTTGAATACAATGAGGTGTTTCCAGAAAATGGATGGAAGGTATTTGACCCTGTTTTGGAGTACAGAAGACAGGTGGGTACTTGTGTCACAACCTTGCTCATATTTTTTATTCTACAGCAATTCAGTCCTATCGTGGAATATAATTTACAGATTGTTTGTAATGAAGGATAACTTTACACAAAATGCAGGATCGGGACATTGGTTGACATATTTCAGTAACTGGCAATGTTGATGCAGCTCCACAAGTAATAATAACCCCTTAAGCATTAGTGTAGACAGATTTAGGTTGCATATAGGCAGTTTTTCATGATAAGGTGGATAAAACCTAATGCCCTCTAAATGATTAGCTGTGTTTTTACAAAGAGAATACTTTCACTGTAAAACCCTAGCACAGAACAAGCAGCCTTGAGGAAATGTTGGTTTACCATGGCAGTAGCTGTTCACCATAAACCCATAATCCAGCCAGCTACATTACAATTTACCTCATCTAGAATAGGATTTACCACAAGATAGTCTAACAAAAAAGATGTTGTTGACTAGATTGTTTAAAAAAAAATCCCTAATGTAGACAGTCTAATTCTGCGTCTTCACTGCAAAAAGGTGTGTGTTTTTATATGGAGATCTCTTGATGTGCAATCCTAGTAGAGACAAAACAGAAGTAGTGAACTAGTTGAGGTCAACCCTCTCTCTCACTTTGGTTTGACCTCAGCTAGTTACATTGAGATAAAAATGATAACGTCTTGTCTCCACTGAGATTTTACACCAACATAACTATTTCACGTTATCTACAATGACTGTGGAAACGCACCTTTTTTTTTTTTTTTTGCAGTGAAGACGACCCCCTGCCTGTGTGATCTGAATTCTGACTGATGGAACATACCAATTACCACACCAGATAAGACCCATAATCCCCCTGGGGGCAAGATAGTGGAACAGAAGTGACCAGTACCATCTGTTGAAGAAGAGCAAGCAGCAGTGCAGTAGGCAGTTGCATATTGTGACCTGGTCACAGAAGAAGTTTCCATCTAACTCCTTTTCAGTAGAGGATGACTTAAGTCTTGAAACATAAGGTTTTATAATCCTTTCAAAATTCTGATGCATTTCAGTTTGTTTATTTAACTTTGCCCAGTTTGTGCTGGAGTAAGTAAATGAAATCACATGTGGCAAATGAAATTTAAAACTGAATTCACTCCTTGATTTTTATTGCGTGCTGCCTGGCAGAATATGAAACAAAATTGCAAAGTGAATAAGACTCAGCTAAAACCCTGAGGCTTTTAAAGGACTTTGGATAACTTAAAGCTTTCATTTTCTAAACAAGGTAGGGAGCAATAGGAAAATATTACCAGGGGTTATAAAGCTTAGCATTTGTGATGTTTTCCTAAGGTAGCTGTGTGGAAAGATCCCGTGCTCTAGTCAACTATGAAGGGGAACCACAATATGTAGCTGTGGTTGCTGCTTTCAGAGGAAAACAAATAGAAACAGATACTTGAGGAGGTGCTGTATAGAGAAGAGCACTAAATGTTCATTCAGAATGGGAAGGGTAGAGTATGTGGGGACAGTTTTTTCAAGAGAAATGTTGTGTGTTGTCAAGGAAGGAAAATAAGGTCTCATATAATGGATGCCACATGGCTTAGTTCAGAATCAGCCCCTTCTAAAATTATGGCTATGCTTGACCTCTCTTGGGAGTGGAGAACTAGCTCACAAGTGCTATTTCTCCCTGCCTGATGTACTTTATTCAGGACTGTACTAGACTGTATAGAGCAATGTGGTCCCTGTCTCCTTGTGGTGACTCAAAGGCTGTGGTGCCACAGAGAAAATGAGATTAGTACCTTGCCAACACACTTATATTACCCATTCGTTGGGGAATTGAAATAGATTTCCTTTTTCTGACATGCTGCAGAGAAAGCATTTCTTTTTAATTCATCACCAACAGTGCCCTGTTACAGCAAAGGTGGTGCCTGAAATCTTGGAATATTGGAGATGATAATACCTGAAGCCTGCATAGAAACAGCATATTCTTAAGTAGGGGTGCACTGATAAACATTTTCTTGGCTGATACCGGTGGCTGATTATTAACCAGCCGTATTGTCCGATACTGATCCAATAACCAATTTACAGGAATGCATCCTGGCAGCTTAGAAAGCAGCCTCCTGCCAGTAAGTCTGTAGGTAGGAAGGGAAGGGGCATGGAGGGTGTGGCAGATCAAGGACCCCATGGTGAGGGAGGGAGTGGGGCAGGGACAGGCGTTGTCCAGCCAGGACAGTGACTGTAACCCCAGGAGCAGGATGGAGCTGCAGGTGGCTAGTCCCAGGAGTGTAGAGAGGGGTGTGGTTCCCTGTCTCTGTATGGACCTCTGCCCCACTCCCTCCCTCACTGCGGGGGGCCTCAATCTGCACACACCTCCCACGCCTCTTCCTTCCCCCATCCCCCTTACTCCCCTCAGACTTACTGGCTGGATGCTGCTCTCCATGCTGCCTGGCTGAATTCCTGGCCACGTGCATGCTTCAGAGATACACATGCATACAGCATTTATTACTGACCTTACTGGCTACCCTGGCCAAAAAACTGATTGCCCATAATGTTAATTTTCCTTTTATCGGTGCTGATCCATTATGCCACCAATATATCGGCGCACCTCTATTCTTAAGTAATTCTACCCCATGCTATGAAAAGGGGTATTTCAGTCCCAGTGATTCTGAAATCTTTGTCTGATCCAGAGGTGTCAAGCTCATCTGGCCCCATGGGCTATATGAGTGGCATGGGGCTGCTCCATAGGTCAGACGAATTCCATGGGGCTGGATTGGGCCCTTTCTCCCCCATATGCCCAATCCAGCATGTGGCACCTGTCCCGGCAGGCCCATTCAGGGTCAGTCCAGGACATGTGCCATACACAGCACCCACTCTTGCCAGTCTGGGACCCACATGGTGTGTGCCCCAGGTCCTGCACATGGGGCTAGTCCATCATGCATCTTATATGGGTCAGCTCTGAGACCCATATAGGGAGTCTCATCTGCTGGGGGCCAGACGATAGGGGTCTGCAAGCTGCAACTTTGAAATCCCAGTCTAATCCTATGGCTGCATATTAGTGGAGTCATATTGTGATTTTAGAAGGTGTATGTTTGTTCTCTATCTTAATTGCGTTTCAGCCTCTGTCTTCCTTGCTGTGTGTAGGTTGGGGTGTACATAGACATTGCATATTGAAGTTACCCAATAAAGCTTATGTGTATAGGAATGAAGTCATTTTGCAGAGCCCTGAATAAGGCAAAGGAACTCCAAAAGCAGCATCCTGCTCTTTTCTGACTTGCTTGCACAAATAATGAAAGAGAAAGGGTTTGTTCTTTCTGGTCTAAAAAGCCAGCATGACCACAAATGGTCTGGTTGATAACCCACGAGCATCCTCCCACACTCAGCGAGAGGCACACAATGATAGTCTCAGGCATTATACAATCCTTGGTGGTACTAGATGTCTACCATTCTTTTGGCTTGGGTTCAGCAGAACCAGGGCCACCAACAACAGCCTTTTCTAAATGTTTATGGGAGACCACAAGCAATTGCAGCTTTGCTAGTTCCTCCAACAGTTTCATAGTTTTATAGTTTGTAGTGTTGGAAGGACCTTGACAGATCATCAAGTCTGACCCCCGCCATGGCAGGAAAGAGCACTGGGGTCAAATGACTCCAGCAAGGTGTTCATGTAGCCTCCTTTTAAAGACCCCCAGGGTAGGAGCCAGCACCACTTCTCTTGGAGGTTGGTTCCAGATCCTAGCCAACCTGACTGTGAAGTAGTGCCTCCTAATGTCTAGTCTAAATCTACCCTCTGCCAGCTTGTGACTGTTATTTCTAGTCAGTCCTGGTAGTGCTTGGGGGAACAAGGAGTCCCCCAGTGCCTGCTGGTCCCCCCTGACTAGTTTGTAATAGGCCACTAGATCCCCCCTCAGCCTTCTCTTGTGAAGGCTGAACAGGTTCATGTCCCTTAGCCTCTTCTTGTAGGGCCTGCCCTGCTGACCTCTGATAATGTGGGTGGCCCTCCTCTGGACCCTCTCAGTGCTGTCCACATTACTCCTGAAGTGCGGCTCCCAGAACTGGATGCAGTACTCCAACTGCAGCCTAACCAGTGTCGCATAGAGGGGGAGGATCACCTCCTTGGACTTGCTTGAGATGCATCTGTGGATGCATGACAAGGTACCCCACAGTCACTGAGTTGCCTTCCTAATTGAATTCAAGCATAAGTGTACAATGAATATTTTTCTATCCCCGAGATAAGTTAGATCAATACATTCATAATTATGCGATTCTAGTAAAGTGTTATCCAAAATAGTTAACTTGACCTCGCTGCCAAGGTGGCACAAAATGTTCCTCATATTATTCAGTTTTGAGATTTCCAACTGTTGTATAGCGTTTCCATGACTATCATGCTGAGCACTACAGAAAAAGTGCTCTTGGATCCCAGAATGTACCATCCAAAGTGGAGATGGTGTGTGGACACCCTAGACTCATGCTTCTTGGTTTGTTAAAAGAAGCCTCAGATGAGGTGATCTGGTTGTTGAGACCCCAAACACACTCTGATCTCTTCTTTTTTAACTTCTGTTTTTCTTTATTTTTCACCTTTTCTTGTGCTTTTCTCTCATCTAGTCTCCCCTCCAACTTGTCTGGTAGTTCTGCTTCCCAGCCCCAGTTCCCATTCACTAAAGAGATGCATATATTTGGAGAGGGCACTCTGGCACCATCCAGGCTTAAGATGAGTGCCAGAAGGAGGACAACTGTCCTCACTTGCTGCAGACAGAAGGAGCAAAGCAGTGGATTTAAATTGTACCAAAGTTGATTCACATTGGATCCTAGGAAAATTTTCTTACTGTTAGCATATTATGGCACTGGAATAAGTGGCTGAGCAAATCTGTAAAATCTCCAGTGAAGGAGGTCCTTGAAGCAGGCCGGAGAAACATTGGACAGGGATGATTCAGGAGTAGCGTTTCTGCATTTGTGCAAGGGGTTGGACAGTTTCATATCCCTTATCTAAACAACTGCCTCTCTTGGGGTGGAAACACTCCACTAACTCATTCTAAAGACAAGTGAGACAAAATCCTAGTCTTCTGGTGTCTTTTCCTTGGGACAGGGACACTGTAGTAGTTCATTTGCTAAACTGTTGTTGTTTCATGTGCAGGGAGTTCCCAATGAAAGCTGGAGAGTGACCAAGATAAATGAACGCTACGAGCTGTGTGATACGTATCCTGCCACTCTTGTTGTGCCTGTAAATATTCCAGATGAGGAATTGAAGAGAGTGGCATCTTTTAGATCCAGGGGTCGCATACCAGTGAGTATGACATAGAGGAGCTCTGATGTGGCTTTGTAAATACCGTTGTACCAAGATCAGGTCGACAGGAGACCAACACAAACAGTTAATGGATTATAAAAACAAAGGCAAGACATTTTGTGAGGAGTTTAGAAAGCAGCACTGTCTGGCAAAACTCCTGTCTTAAAAGAGACATAGACTAAACCAAAGTGCAAAGATAAGATAATTCAGCTAAAGCCAGACAGTAATTCAATTTAATTTTTGAGGTAACAAAATAAACCCTGCTAATTTATATGTGGTTTTTTGTCTTTCCTGACCTATTTTTAAGGAGTAACTGAATACTTTTTACTTAAGTCATACATAGCTCTTGATGAAGACTCTTCATATCAGGTTATAAATAAAGCATAGAGTAATAATTGTCTTTAATAGTAACCAAAAGTATGCTGTTTGCTTTGCAGCTGTAAAACAAAGATAAATTTCTCCCAGCAAGTTAACTGTTTAGATGAGAAATATAAAGCGAGAGTCAACTTGGGGGTAGGGAGAAGGTGGGTCTGCATCACTCCTGGAGTTGAAAGGCACCACATTAGCTGGGAAACGAGCAGTATTCCATCCAAGAGTCAGGTTTAAGCATGTTCATACATCTTTACGTTGGTTCCAATTTTAGGAGTTCATGAAGGAAAAAGAATAAGTACAGGATAGTGCTGTCAATTAAATTACATTGTGATTTATGTGATCCAAACCACTGGCCCCAAATCAAATACCAGGCAGAGTCCCAGAGTCAAGTAATGCCTAACTGAATTCTCCTTTTCTTTCCTAATTTTTGTGAAAGGTATTGTCATGGATTCATCCAGAAAGTCAAGCTACAATCACACGTTGCAGCCAGCCAATGGTTGGAGTGAGCGGGAAGCGAAGCAAAGATGATGAAAAGTATCTTCAGTCCATCATGGATTCTAATGCCCAGTCCCATAAGATTTTCATATTTGATGCAAGGCCTAGTGTTAATGCTGTTGCCAATAAGGTTAGACATTCTCTCCCTTGTTGGTAGCAGGGAATGATACAATTCAGAGTTAGCCTACCATTACCCTGTAACATTAACTCCTGAGGCTGGGAGGCAAGGTGGGTTCTTGCTGTTATGTGGAGTCTGATTTTAATTTCATTGGACCTCCAGGGAAGCAGAAGCATTCACCTGCCATAACCCAATTGTAGGATCATGGCCTATGATTATAGTGGAAGAAAAGATAATCAAGCCTATCAGGGTTTAAGAACAGATATTGGTTGGGACATTATGAGTGCTTGCAGATCAAAACAAAACAAAACAGCACTTTCCTATAAACTTGACACATTCCCATGCCGAGCCCCACACATACCCAGAAGAGGCAGCGTGGTACTTCAGCTTAGCTCATCCAACATATGTAAAGATCACACACTTTAGCCTTTTTGGCACTTTTATCTAATCTTTTATTGAATCAGCTGTAGCTGGAAGCACAAAAAAGCCCCACTGAAGCACCCAATCTTTACAGACGCTACAGAGCCAGGTTGAAGTAAGGGGCTATTTCTTCTGGTAAAGCATTTTTTAAATATCTGCAGGCAGCCTATGTTTAGCAATATACAACAGGATTTCTAGCACCCTGGATTTGGGGTACCACTGTTTCCAGTGCCCAGAGCCATGACTGATTTTCCAAGATGTTCAGCATTCTCTGTAACCTCTAACTTTATCAGGGCCTGTGAATGCTTAATACTTTTGAAAATAGGAGCTTAGGGGTTTTGAGCTGGGTCACTTCTGAATATTTGGTAGCCTGTGATATCTCAGGTGTCAGTGGAATAACTCCGAATGTATCCCTTTTCCCTAATGCTGCTACATAGCATGTAGTAGATTGTGTAGCTTTGTTTTCATGCCAGAATTAGTTTGCTGTCTGGGCTCTGGACCTTTTCCAGTGATGTCTCTCCATTTCTGAAAAGGCTATTAGCTATAGAGAAAATACAACAGCACTTCCTATATAATACTATAATGAGGGTGCTGGAGGGCAGAATTGTGGTTCTGATGAACTTGACAATTGAATGGGTGTAAGTGATGATTATGAAGAAATCTCCTTCAGTGGGATATTCTTTACTTTTTTTTTCATAAAACACACTATTAAGGAGAAACAGTTTATGCAAGGAAAATATATTAAGACACTGGGCAAAAATAATTGTTTTCATGAGTGTGGATTTGAATAGATGATATGGATCTATTTTTTGCTGTTTATCATCCTTTTGATAATTTATTTTGATACTGTTTATCAAAACGTTATTCTCCTTCATCAGGTTGAACAATCATTAAGAAAAATATATTTGGTTTCCTATGGGTTTTGTTTTTCTTCCTCAGGCTAAAGGAGGAGGCTATGAAAGTGAGGATGCCTATCAGAATGCAGAATTAGTCTTTCTGGACATTCACAACATTCATGTTATGAGAGAATCATTGAGAAAATTGAAGGAGATAGTATATCCTAACATTGAGGAGACTCATTGGTTATCCAACTTGGAATCAACTCATTGGTTAGAACATATTAAGGTGTGCATGTGGGCAATCAAATGTATCTGAGTTAGCACCTATTGTGCATGTATCTGTGTCATTGAAAAGAAGTGCCATTCAATTAATTGTCTGGGTCCCGTGTCTAGAACTGGCCAAAGTGCAGGATTTCCAGTTTGTGACAAACATCAGGTTTTTTAAATCAGTTTTCATCCAAATCTTACCAAACTCACAATTCCATAACGTGACCTGGAAATTTCAAAAAAGCAAAAGTCTTCAGGAAAGGCCTCACCATGGTGCTCCTGAGTATCGTGTTTCTTGAGACCTCACAGCCGCTGAGAGCTAGTAGCAGCCAGGAAACTCATATGAATGTTAGTGTCCTCAGCAGTGACCAGCATTCCTAGTATATGCCAAGTGCCACAGCCTGCCCTGGGTCAGGGACTGCTGGATGTCAAGACCCCCTGTCCCAGTCTGGGGTATTCTACACAGCAAGGCTACCCTGAACACAGACCTAATGGAAACTTCTCCCTGGGCTTACATTCCCAGCTCCACAGAAGGGACCATGGATAGTATGAGAGTCCCAGTTAAACCAAAGGTCGCAGTGTTGCCAGGCTTCCTGCTGCAAAGCTTGAGCCAAGTGCTGAATTCTAGCTGAGGCTCCCAGGGCTTTCAGACTCTCAGCACTGGCAGCATTGGGCTGGGAAGACCTGGCATGACTGGCTACCCTGGAGCTGCAGATCCTGGAAGCTGTGGGGCTCCCAGCACCCTGTCATGAATACAGGCAGGGATGTATGGGAGCCTTGCCTTGTTCACCAAAACTTTGGCAAACCCAAGACATTTTGGACAAAATATTTCAGGTGCTCTTACTGGAAACCACTTGTAGTCTTCTCTGTCTTCCTAAAAAAGTAGAGGATCCGGTCTGCTCCCGGGACAGTTGTAAGGAAGCTGCTATTTTATGCCTTGTATTTGACTTGCAAAATAAGAGCCACTCTGCCAGGAGTTTCACTGTAGTCAGCAAGAGGTCAGTGCAGCCAGTCACAGTGGGTGTTTCTCTATTGTGAGGGAGCACTGCTGTGAAAATGTGCCCTGCCCACTTGTATTCAGGCCCACCCATTTGCAGAGCAGGTGGCTCAGTCATCTTAAGCACATGCCCTGACCCTGTACTAAGGTGCTCTGGCTTGGGCACCCCCAGAACTGCTGTGAGCTGTCTTCGCTGCTGATTTTCAGGGCTGGCTGGGAACAAATGTATGGAGCTTTTATCAGCAATGGACTGGCTCCCACTCAGGAGGTGGTGTAGACACATACCCTGTTGTTTCTCAGAAAGCTCATATGGCATCTTCCTTTCTTTACTGTTTTACTTAATGTTCAGTAGAGGTTAGACTGAAGATATATTTTTGTCCTTTTATAGAAGGAAATGAATGAATTGTTTAGTCATTTTTATCCTTTCCTGGTTTCTGTGACCTAGAAACTAGTAGTTTAATGCACACTTTTGCTTGGTTTGGCCTGCAGTGTTTATCATAGGTTGTCATTTAATTGTGAAAATCAAAGAGGGTTTCTCGTCCTCTGAAAATAATCTCTGGATATGGGTGTATGTTAGACACCTGCATTAGGTAAGGGTATCTGGGGGCTTTAGTGTCTGGGAAAGTTTAATGTCTAAAATGGGAAGTTACAAGCCATCCTTTTGGGAGGAGTCAAACACAGTTATTCATCATGACATGGGTTGTGCTTCCCATCAGTGTTTTTGGTAAAATTTGAGTACAGTACCTGCATATGCAGGTGTAGCATATTCAGGCAGACTGCCTGCAGTTATGAATTTATAGTGGCAATAGGGTGATAAGGAACTTTTCCTAACTTGCCAATATCTTTCTTTCTGGGTAAAATATAACCAGCTTAGTTCCTCTCATGAATGCTACAGCTGTTACTGTAACAGACTGCAGCAGTTACAATGGACATGGTTAAAACAGGATTATGGCTGTCATGTAGATGGGACCTAATTGTGCTCCAATAAGTAGGTTAAACCCTGGACTACCCAAGGATAGCAGCTGTGAAATTGGCTGCAGGAATCTACAGGGGCCTTTCAAAGTCACGTCCGCCCTACAAATGTAACCTCACTGAAGCGGGTAATAACCATTTTATAACCATAGAGCAAATGTGACCCTTGCCTTCTCCAGAGGTATCACAGCACTCCATTTATAGTTCATATGATATAGGGAAACTTCCTTAATGCCTTTTCTGTGTCCCAGCTAATTCTCGCTGGAGCCCTTCGGATTGCTGATAAGGTGGAATCGGGGAAGACGTCCGTGGTTGTGCACTGCAGTGATGGCTGGGACCGAACAGCCCAGCTCACTTCTCTTTCCATGCTCATGCTGGATGGCTACTATCGGACAATAAGGGGATTTGAAGTGCTTGTGGAGAAGGAATGGCTGAGTTTTGGGCACAGATTTCAGCTGGTGAGTTTAGAGTCTTTTGTGGGTGGAAAAGGTTGCATGTTACATGGTCAGAGCAGCAATACTGTTTAGTAACACTTGTCTGATCACATCTGAGCTCACAGAGGAAGGGCGAACGCCAATAACATTCACCTTGCCATGATATATTCTTCATTGATGGCTCCTTATCCTTTATCATGCAAGCCATTAGTGGCAGGTAGGGTAAGAGCAAGGGGTTCCAGGCTCTAATACTTGTGTAAGCAGGGGTGCTCAATGCCTGGCCTGTAGGGCCTGCAGAGCCCTAGCATCCAGCCTGTGAGGTTCTCCATGGATTGGCAGGGGAGTGGTGGCAATTAATAGTGCCACTTCTTCCCTGCTGCCAAATTTCCATGTCCTGCACAGCCTGATTGGTTATGGTAGGAACTTTTCCTCAGAAACACTCTCCCAGAATGGCCCCCAGGTGTAACTGGATTGGAGCCAGACTACTCTCCCCATGTGGCCAGATTGGGACCAGGCTTACCCCCCACGATGCAGTTGGAGTGGGCCCAGGTGCCGCCTGTCCTGTGCCCCAGATCTGGCCCCATTGCCCATCCAGACTGCAGGGCAAAAATGTTGGGCACCACTGGTCTATAGCATTCATTTTCCACCTGACCATGACTAAGTCACTTACCAGGTTTCCAATTTGCATGTTGAAGTGACACTGTTCCCTCATTTTGCAAATAGGGAGACTGAGGCAGTGAGCATTTGAGGCTCTGATTCAGCAAAACCATTTAGCTATCACTAAGTGGTCATAGTAAGCATATGAGTGGCCTCATAAGCAGCAGTACATGGTAGTATTGTTACTAGCCTGCTTCTGTTTTATGTTTGTATAGTGTATCACAGCATGGGAAGTCTTAGGCCTTACAGTAATACAAAAAACAAATAATTGGGGCATAAGTGGGTGCAAGGCCACCCACAGCAAGGCTGGTGTTAAGACCTTCAGCTACAAATACTTTAATGACTATGATCCACCCCAAAGAAGGAGTACTCTGCACTGGTCCGGACCTGTAGGGAGCAAACCAGAAAATTCAAGGCTGTGACTGAACTCCAACTGGCAACACATATCAAGGACAATAAAAAGTCCTTTTTTAGATATGTGGAGAACTGGAGGAAAAGCAAGGGTGACACTGGATCCCTGCTAAACTATGTGGGTCAACTGACAACTGACGCCCAGGAAAAAGCCAGTCTGCTCAATGGGTATTTTGCATCGGTTTTTCACCATCCTCAAGGGACGGCCCTGCTCAGTATGGTATGGGACAGCCAGGGTGAGGGCTGGCCATGTGAAGATGCACCTTGAGAGGCTGGACACCTTCAAGTCTAGACAACTTACACCCCAGGGTACTTAAGGAGCTGGATAGCATCCTAGCTCAGCCACTGGCATGGATCTTGGAGAACTGGTGCTCAGGTGAAGTGCCTGAAGATTAGAAGAAGGCCAGTGTGGTGCCTTTTTTCAAAAAAGGGAGGAAAGTAGAGCTGGAAAACTACAGGCTCATCAGCCTGACTTCCATCCCTGGGAAAATCTTGGAGAAATTCATCAAAGAGACCGTTCTTGATAAACTAGCTGAAGGCAACTTCTTGAAGGACAGCCAGCACAAGTTTGTTGCAGGTAGGTCTTGCTTGACCAATCTCATCTCCTTCTACAACCAGGTGACTTATCACCTGGATAAAGGACAAGAGATTGACATCATATATCTTGACTTTAAAAAAGCTTCCGATCTGGTATCCCTTGATCATCTTATAGAAAAACTGGCCAATTGCGGCCTCGGCTACATCACAGTCTGCTGGTTGGGGAATTGGCTTTGAGGTCAGACCCAGAGAGGTAATTGATGGAAATCAATCATCATGGTGCAACGTAACCAGTGGGGTCCCCCAAGGCTCCGTCCTTGGGCCTGTCCTTTTCAACATCTTCATTAATGATGTGGACATTAGTGTCAGAAGCGGACTGGCCAGGTTCACCAATGACACCAAACTTTGGGGAAAAGTGTCTGCACCAGAGGACAGGATGGTGATCTAGGCTGACCTTGACAGGCTTGGAAAATGGGAGGATGAAAACCTGATGGCCTTCAACTCTGAAAAATGCAAGGTACTCCACCTTCAGAAGAAAAACCTGCAGCATGCTTATAGGCTTGGCAGTGCTACGCTTACTAGTGCCATGGCCAAAAAGGACTTGGGGTTCATGACTGACCACAAGATGAATATGAGCCACCAATGTGATGTTGCAGCTGGCAAAATGAGCAAAAGCCTGGCTTGCATCCATAGATGCTTCTCTAGTATATCCCAGGATGTCATCCTCCCACTGTACTTGGCCTTGGTGAGGCCACAGCTGGAGTACTGTATTCAATTCTGCACTCCACAATTTAAAATGGATGTGGATAAGCTTGAGAGAGTGTAGAGGAGGCCCATGCTCATGATCAGTGGTCAGGAAAACAGGCCTTATGATGAGAGGCTGAGAGCTCTGGGACTCTTCAGCCTGGAAAACTGCAGGCTCAGGGGTGACCTGGTGCCTGCCTATAAGGGGTGTACATCAGGATTGGGGGAAACGTCTCTTCACCAGGGCGCTTCATGGGGTGACAAGGTCAAATGGTCACAAACTCCTCCAAGACCGTTTCAGGCTGGACATAAGGAAGAACTTCTTTACTGTCTGAGCCCCAAGGCCTGAAACAGACTCCCTCCAGAGGTGGTGCAAGCACCTACTCTGGATTCCTTTAAGAGTCAATTGGATATTTATCTTTCTGGGATCCTATGACCCCAGCTGACTTTCTGCCCCTGGGGTAGGGGCCTGGACTCAGTGATCTTCTGAGGTCCCTTCCAGCACTAATGTCTATGAAATCCATGAATAAAAATCTGCCGGGGTAGTGATGATGAGTTAGTGTTGGTATGGTGCTTGGAAGCTGTGAAGTGTTTATGTCATAGTTATTGCTAGAAGCTGGGCTTACCTGTAGTGCTCAAGTTTTTTATTCTGTTCTGTAGTAGCTAAGATGACATGCATAACTGAAAGGAACAAATATCTAGACATTTTGGGGGTCTTCTGAGCCCTAGCTGTAAAATACAGTTGATGCCAAAATAACATCGGAGACCTCTGTTCAGTCATTTTTTGCTTTTCATCTCTGTATAAAGTGCATTCCACATGAAAAGGTCCCAGGAATGGATTGTACTTTAGAAACCAAAGGAATAAGCTCCCCTGAGTGCCTTCCCCTCCTAATATAAACACGGTAAAATCAGGACGTTTTGGAACCATATAAGTTCTTGCAGGCTACTGCATTAGTACCCAGGTATAAAACACCCAAGCGGTTTGCCTTAGAAGCTGTATACTAATTCAGTGTCTTTTTTATCCTCCCTGTATCAGAGAATTGGCCATGGAGATAAGAATCATGCAGATGCTGACAGATCTCCTGTTTTCCTCCAGTTCATTGACTGTGTCTGGCAAATGACAAGACAGGTACATTTCTGGGCTGCACATGCGTTTTGAAAGCGTTTATACATGTGACTTGGAACAGTGCATCTAGCCAGTGAACTTAATCTGGTTTTAAATGAAAATACAACAAACCCTTTGGCTTATCTGTTTTGGCTTTACTTCAGTCTAGGTAAAACTTTGGAGTGCCAAAATGAGTTTGGAGCCTGGTTCACAAATGCCAGTGAGATTTAGGAGCACTTAGGCACCCGTGTCACTGAGTTGCTTTAGAATTTTACTCCCTTTTTCAGAGCAGCAGGTGAGGAGAAGGGATCCAGCCAACTGGTTTTCTTTCATTTCAGTGAGTTTTGAAAGCAAGCGTATTGATCCTGATGTGATAAACAGTGTTGGAAACTAAGTTCCTTTAGTCACAGAGCAGCTTCAGCACAGGCAGAGCCAATAAAACTCCCTTGAGATACTCCAAACCTGCTATGGACAGGCTGACTATTGGAGCTGAGAGCTTATGAGCTTAGGGCTCTGAGAAGGACTCTGCCTCTATGGCTTCTCTGCATTTGGCACCTCTACCATGACCTCTGTGTTGTAATTCTAAGTTCACAGAGCCCTGGGCAGACACTTTATCGAAAAAAAAAATAGTCCTATAATGATTTGAAGTCAGGATGAATGTTGATGGGCTTGTTACTTTGGAGTGCTTTTCAAAGTGGAAGAGGAGGAAGGCAGGATCCTCCTGTCCTAGGAATTGGTAATCCATCCTCCACATAGCTTACTCTTATTCTTATGTAATCCAACTACTGTTGAGGAATGGGTGTTTGGGATATACTAACCTGCAGCAGCTCAGAGGCAGGAGGGACTCCTTAGACCTTCTAGCCATGGGACCTGGGCTTAGTAGCCAAGAAGGGAACGGGGATAAGGAGAATTAGGGCTACACCTGCTGTGGACAGGCTGACTACTGGAGCTGAGGGCTTTCTGCATATCTCTGTGTCCACTCACCCCTGTACCCATCCCACATCCCTTCAAAGAGCTCCAGTTTTCCCCCTCCACAAGTTATAACCCTGCCATGCTTCAGACCACTCTCCAGCACCATACCTGGCTTGTGTTCATTACTGCATTGCTCTGCCGTGACTAGAAAAACCTTCTAAAATATTATTTTCATACCTTTTCCACATTTTCTCCTAGCTAGTGAGCAGGTATGGACCTACAAAATTTCTGTTCCCTAGTAAATTGACTTTATAACACATGATGCACAGCCCTATTCCACAATAAATCACTTGAATCCTGCGTAAAGCTACCTTTTGAACAAAAGTTACTGTATAAAAGGTTATTAAAGTAGTAATGTGTGCTCCCAGTGTCAGGTTCATCCTGTTCTGTACGAACTGGTTCCCTTGCCACCTACTGACCCAGTGCTGTAAAAGGCTTACAGTGGGCCCGTAGTTTGGGAGAGCGGGCCCAAGTGTCCTATCAAACAATGGAACAAATTTACTATGGATAAAAATATGGGGGAAGTTCCTCTGCAATGATTGTGCTGTGTGTCTTCCCCCTTCGAATGAGTCTATTTTTGAAAAATTGTGATAAAACAAGTGGGAGACTTTTTAAAACAAAAAAAGAAAGAAAAATAGCCCTGGAGCATTGGGATATCAAGACATTTGCCATGGCTAATTGTGTTACAGGAGCACCTACGTGTTCCACTGGGTGTCAAGACGTGATGTCAAAGCCTAGAGTCCTGTAACCTATTCCTGACCTGTGAACTAGTAGCATGGCTTTCATCCTAATTCTCTATTGGATGTGGGGATTATTTCCAATAATCACCTGAGGCTTCCTACCATCTGCCACGTCTCATTCAATCTCACTTCATGGTGTGGCATTAGCGGCAGGCATAATAGAGCAAACGTCAGTTGAAGCAATATTGGTTGTGCATAAACAGTAATCAGATCCTTCAGGCCTCTGGCTGCTGCACAAAATTCCTTCTTGCATGTCAAGCATATTTTTAAGGGGTGCTTGCTTCTGGAAAGTAGGAATATAACTGAAGAGATGGACAGATAATCCAGTGCAGAGTGGGTATAATGTCAGCTCATTAATGCTATCAATCGGTACAGACGTGTTATGTTCATTTGCAACAAATAATGAATTGTTTAAGAAAAAACCTCTCTTTTTGGTTGTGCTGGAAGTTTCCTACAGCCTTTGAATTCAACGAGTACTTCCTGATAACCATTCTGGACCACCTGTACAGCTGTTTGTTTGGAACATTCCTGTGTAGCAGTGAGCAGCAGAGAGTAAAAGAGGTAAGCCTCGTTCTTTCCCCAGGTGAACGCACTGTACTTGTATTCTTTAAAACGGCTAATGAAAGCTTACCAGTTCTCAGTGACTTCAGTGGTTTTGGACCCAAGAGACTTTCTAGCAAAACAGCTCATATTCAGGATTCCCTCTACCTGCAAAAAGTAATGCTGATTTTTCTAACTTAATTTCTGTGCTTCAGAACAGCGCACGTTTCCCTCCCTGTAGTGCAAACAGCTGCCTTCAGCCACTTCCTGCTGCTTTCATTGGTCACCTTACATATTCTAGGTGGGTGAAAGAGTACTTTTGTTTGACTTTGGTTAGACACATGCTTCTCCTGATCACTTTTTTCCTCTAGTCCTTTAAGGTGTCACTTGAGACAATTTTCACTATATAGAAACCAGGAAGCATGTACTGTCATACTGCACACCTGGTTAACACCAAGGACATTACAGGTTTTCAGATGTGCTCTTTTTATTTCACCTTGGATGAGTTGGAGCCCAGCCAATTCTGTCCCCTCATCTGGTCAACATGATCAGGGCTTCATGCAGGAACAAAACCTAAAACATAAATGGAGGGATTCTGTGTAGGTTGAAATGAATTAAAGTTTCTTAAAGTAGGAAATACCCTTATAGTACCCACAGACTGGCTCTAGGCTAGGAGTGGGTAATTCACCAGCAGCAGTGGTATTGGCAGAGGCTATCAGGCTAAGGGCTGTTAATGACTGTGTAGCAGAGAACTGCTGTGTATAGGGTTTAGTGGTGGTAGAATACCTGGTCAGTGTGCTGCACATCACCGATGGGTGTGCAGAGGTGAAACGTGTCATTCCAAAGCAGCAAGCACATGCAATCCATTGTCTCTTTAAGGCCCTCATGTAAAAAAAGCACTTAAACGTGTATTTGCCCTGATTTGGAAGGAGCTACTCACATTTACTTCACTTAAAGCCTAAATCCAGGGCTTTCTTTTTTTTTCTGTGCATATAAATGCACCCGTGCCTTTCTAGGAGCCCTTCAAAGAGGTGAAGCTAAGCAGAAGTAATGATCAGTAATGAGCAGCCTTCTCCCCCCATCTCAGCCTTCAGCATTTCCACTGTAGATACCCAGCTCCACTCTGGATGGGGGCTTTCACTTGTGCTAAGGGGAATTTTGATTTGTGCAGGGGCTTGAGATGGGAATAAAGGGTGTTTTCATGCCAGAATGTGTGTATGCCTGCCTGCCTGTGCTTGCATTACAGAAACCACTTCAAAAGGATGAAGTGTATTTTTTTTAGCTGTGGAAAGGCAGCCAGATTTGTATTAATGGCGAACATATGCATATAGTGGTATAAATACTCAAGCTGTGTAGATAAATGCTAGAGCTCATATGGCTGCGCATGTAAAATGAAGCTTTTATTTTCTCCCCCTGCAGAGCCTTCCAAAAAAGACTGTGTCACTGTGGTCCTACATCAATAGCCAGCTTGAAGACTTTACAAACCCCTTGTATGTGAGCTACACCAACCATGTGTTGTATCCCGTAGCCAGCATGCGCCATCTAGAGCTTTGGGTGGGATATTACATCAGATGGAATCCAAGGATGAAACCACAGGTGAACAGGGGTTTTGTTTAACATGTTAGAAGTTCTCTCTCACTGACATTACTAAGGAGCCTGTGGACTTGGCTGTTGACAAATATGTGGTAGTATCCAGCTGGAGCTATTTTAGCTTACATTTGTATTTAAAAAACAAACAAGCCTGAAAACTTTAAGAATCATTTCTAGTCTGTTGCAGCAGTCTATTGAAAATCCTGGCTACCTTTTAAATTAGATGCCTAAAATTAAGTCCCCAAGTAAATAATCTGAAAGCAGAGACTTGGGTGCCATAGACATCTTCTCCCTTATACTTCTGCAGATGTCAGCTTGTGAAATTCCCACTGATGGCTTTTAGCTAGTGGTTTTCACCATTTTATTAAAATTTCCATTAAAGCCAGTAAGCATTTCACACTGCAAGCTTGGTGTATGGAAATCACACACCCTGTGGTGATTTTACAACAGTATTGTACATCGATTTAAAAGTATGCCAGTGTACATAGTGGATGGATGTACAGCTTATCCCAACATAGCTGAAGGGTATGGACTGCTGTTACTGGGCTTGGTCACTAGGTGGCAAGGAGCAACAGAGGGGATTACATAGTCCATATATAGACTAAAAATGGGAAAGAGTATCTTTGGTCTGAGCTGCATTTTGCCACCACTCAGGCTCAGGTTCTTTTGTATTGCAGGAGCCTGTTCACAATCGATACAAAGAACTTCTTGCAAAGCGGGCCGAGCTGCAGAAGAAGGTGGAGGAGCTCCAGAGAGAAATAACTAACCGATCAACCTCCTCCTCGGAGAGAGCTGGCTCTCCTGCCCAATGTGTGGCTCCTGTGCAGACAGTTGTATAATGACTTTTCTATTAAGTACTTTCCAGGACCATGATATAAGGGCAGCTTTTCTAGCAGGAAACCCTCTGAAGTTAAAATCTGGTGTCTAGGAGATGCCAATTTATTTATTATATTTCTCTCCAGGGTTATTTATTAGTACTGTAACATTAATGGAAACTTAAGCAAAATCATGCCCCCTATGCAATTAATTTTCTTAGTGGCTAGATTACTATAAAACTACAAATTGTACCAAAAACAAGATGCAGAGCTCTTGTTCACATATCTGTTAGAAACTACTTTGCTTTCAGTGAGGGACAGTGCATTGGAAGGAACATTTATATAGGAAAAGTGTCTACACAGGAGAAGTCTGATAAGTCTGCATTTTGCTGGAACAGATACAGACTAAAGAGGGAATAAGCAGAATTCTTATCAGTTTCAAAGTCTGGACTGCAGCTGTGTTGAACAATTGGACTTCTCAGTGTCAGTTTACATGCAAAAATGTCAAAACTGAAATGTTGCCAACATATGAAATTCCAAGAAAACCCTAAATACAGAATGTTTCCTATTGACTAATTTGTTCTTTCCCATCACATAGGAAGTTAGACCATGTATTTAGGCTTTGCTTTTGTCTGGAGGTATGGTATGCAAGAGCTTAGATCAATGTCAGCTTCCTTTTAAGATGTATTCCTAATAAAGCAAAGTGATACCTTCTCTATAGGAAAGATATCTTCAACCAGGAGGGTATGGGAATAGATGAATTACCACTATCCCTCAAGTTGTCCTTTTTAGGGAAGAGTTTATCTTTAGGTATTGCATATTATTTACATCAGTTAATTCCATTAAACTAATCTTAAACCACTTTTATAAAGGATGGGGCAGGAAACAACTCCCCTGTAGTTTCTGCAGCTCTTTCTTTCCCATGCCTCATACCCAAGAGATGGCAAATGCAACATATACTGGAATCAGTTGAGTTTCATTTTGCTTAGGTAAGTGTAAACTGTTATTTAATGCTTTGGTGCAGGATCATGGTGATGTGTTCATAATTTATGCTGTATTTTATTTTTCTGTTTACTGATGACAGCAAATATATTGACCAAAGAAAACCTTCCGCATGTATTACAATCACACTGTAAAGTGAATGGTCAGTTGGCTGAGTTGTTTAGTCTGCTAGAGTAATATTTTAGCACTTGCTTAAATATGTTTTGTTCTGAGAGAGGGAGAGTATAATGTATTTAAGAGTCTTGTTACCTGCACAGTGGTCAATTAAACTTTATCCAAAATCAATTGTAATGCATAACTTCATTGCAGAAAACAGGAGTGAAAACTTGTTATTTTTTGTAGTTACTTGCAAACAGTGAATTTTCCAGAGCATCTTTCCCTATAAATGATAGGGATGTCTCAATAAAGGTCCATATATTTGCACTAGGTTGTGGGGGGTTACTTTGCCCCCACATCTCATTTCCATAGTAAGCAAGAGGCTCACTACTGAGACTTCAGTTTTGGTACTGTACTGTTTGAGCTCTTCCACTAGTCCATTGAGCAGCTACACGCCTGTCACATGTATTCTTTGACCTCTCATAGAGAGAAGCATGCAGCAGAATGTTTTTGTTTGGGCAGTTAAAAAAAAAAAAAGTTTGGCTGACTGGGAATCAGCTGCTCTCACATCACTGAGAAGGTGGACTTCTTGAAAGACAGTCTACCTTCTGTCAGAAGCCTCTATCTTTTCTCTTCGCCACTACTTTCTACTCTCGCTATCAACAGATCTACATAGACAAGCCATACTATGAAATGAACAGCACACTTGAGTTTTATAAACCTGGCCCTCTAAGTCCTTAAAGTGAGTTCTGTGTTGCAAAAAATCAAAACAGATTCTGGATGAGAAGGCTGTGTTCAGTTCATTGTTCATAAAGACATACTCTTCCAAACTCTAGTATAAGATGATCCTTATGTAGCAATACCCTCACCTTGCAAATTCAGTAGGGAAGAATACTTATTTCTTAGAGTGGAGGACTTTTTCCTTAACAAAAATAAAATAAAATCAGTGAACAGGTAAGTTATTTCTCTACCTTGCATCCAAACGTATTTGTTATTTAGAAAACTCTACTATTAGGGCTAAAAGACAGCATCAAA
Organism: Caiman crocodilus; assembly: GCA_030014935.1. Classification (NCBI taxonomy): domain Eukaryota; kingdom Metazoa; phylum Chordata; order Crocodylia; family Alligatoridae; genus Caiman; species Caiman crocodilus. The sequence goes on from JAGPOW010003316.1 coordinate 179,802,836, forward strand.
GTAACAATTTTTGATGCCTTGAAACTTATGTGGAAGTTTCTCTTCTCCCTGTCTTCTTATTACAGATGCTTGTAATATTCAAGCTCCCTAGTTCTGGAATTGTTGCACCCTTTGAACTATTCTAGTAAGATAGTTTTTACATTTAAGTGTTCTTGTCTAGTTGTAACTAGCTGGTTCATTTTGATTTACATATAATAACTATGAAATATTTAGTGGCTCAAATGTGGAGGCCACTGGAGAAACTTACATTCAAATGCTTTAACTTCTAGTTTTATACCTCTCTTTCAACCGTGCAGGAAAGTGTTTAGACCACTGCTACAGGCACTACCACCTCCTTGTGCCTGTGTTGAGTGCAGATCTTGAGCATGCTCAGTGTGTGCCTCCTGAATCAGGCCCCTGAAAATGTGTACACCACAGAAACAAAGCCATGGCCAGGCCCATGCATACCTTGTCTCCCCTCCGAGGGCAGTCTTGAGACCCGTCTTTCTGGAATGTTTGAGAGCTGTTACCAGGCAAGGGCCTGCAGCATGTGTGGAGGGTATCTGCAAGCAAAGTGCCCCCAGGCTTGTCCTGGTCTAGACTAGGGGAAGATGCACACATATACATGCTCCCCCTGTTCATATGCTGTTTGTAACACAAAAAACAGGCACCTCAGAACTTCAGACTGTTAAAAGAAATGCCTACTGTTCCACTTCAGCAGGTTGGCTTTATTGGCTTCCAATCATAACTTTATAGAGGTAATCAGTCTTCTGTATATTCCATGAATAGGAAACTGTACATTATTAACATAATAAATAATTCACTTAGATAGGCAAGTCATTTTACCTTCATGTTTGTATGACAACATTCACACATAGCCAAAATGAAGAATTCATGTTAAAAGCAAGCTGCCTGCCATGATTGAGGCACTTGCACTTTAAAATATCTCAATGCTTCTCTTAGCCCTTTACCATCTAGAGGAATATGCCAGTAATGAGTTTTATCTTGATATCCTGTGGGCATACTTAAAATGGAAGCTATTTCTGAAGACAGCTTACTCCTTTTGGTCTTAAATATCATTATTATTCGTTGTTAAAGGAAAACCAATTGGAAAAATGATGACTGTTCCTTCTTTGTGGATGTTAAAGCATCCAGAACAGTTAGAAGTGGGTAGTGGAATGCAGCAGAACACGGACTGGATGGGTTTTCTGAAGAAAGCAAAGCACTGTAACACCAAAGCCTATAACAGCAACTACACACACACAGAATTGCTAATGCTTTTTAAACTCATGTCCAAGTTTTGTTTTCATGTGATACATCTTTAAACACTTACCTGTGTAAAATTTCAACAGTGTAAGCTGTAAGATCAGGTAGGCCTTTTAGTTAAGCCACCCCAAGAAAACAGTGAAATAAAGACAACCTGCAGATGGTAAGCAGCAAAAGGAAGCAGCAAAGGGCTATCAGCAGGGATACTTTTAAGAGTGAAGCTTGTTCTTTATGTACATTGTTTGACTTACGACCAGAACACAATCGCACCTAGAGATGGAAGGGTAAGGGGGGTTTACAATTTAAAAAGTGCACTTAGTATGCAGTAGTCTCTTTCACACATTAGAAAAAAGCTTTAGACCTGGAACAAAAAAAAATCCAGATGGGTGAAGACTCAAAAAAAATGCTCCTGCAGTACAGAAGTCAGTAGTCCCAGCTGATATCATCTTTCTGAAGTGAAGTCTGTATACTCTGCATGTCTCGCAACAGCTGTAGGTTTTTCCGGCTTTTTTCTCCAGGTTTTACTTTGATGGGACCAGCATCCTTGCCCCTTGTAGTCACAGTTGTTGTCACTCTCACCTCACTAGTTCCCTTTGTAAACCTTGGGATTCTCTCTTCACCATAAGACTTTTTGGATTTACATTCTCTCTTGAGTTTATCAAGCTAAGAGGAAAGGCAAGAGATATATTAGGAGCAGTCCTTTTTTCACACATGCCTGTGCTGCCCCCTGTCCACAACAGAAAGCTGGGGATCTCCTCTCAAGATATCCAGTAAGAATAAAATCCCTTGGATTCCAATACAGCTTCTATTCTGAATTAGTTAGAACAAGTGGGGTCCAAGGAAGTCCCCCAATCATGAGGACAGGTGGGGAAGAACTGAAAATGCAAGACAGACTGAAAAAGTTGAGCTCTACTTCTACACCCATGTGAATTTAATAAACCTATAACACTGTATTCAAACATTGGGGGAAAGATTCAGAAATGGTATGGACAAATACATTTTAGCTGCTTTAAAAGGGGAAGGGAGCTGCTGTTATGTCACTTCTGCATGATCCTGTAGGAATACAAGTGAACTAATTATCTTAACCCAGCTTCATTCATTAAAGCTGGAGTAGTTTGCTACACCTGTATCACTACAGGCTCATGAGTGATAACCACCTGCATTTTTAACAGCCTGCATCAGTATGCTTTAATGTAGCTGCAATTGTTCCATATGTCTGTTTCTAAAATGAGCACAGGAAAGAAAAATTGGATACAGGATTAAATCTTGATTTAAGTAACTATTTAAGCTTCTAAGAAGCTTAGAAGTGAAATAACCTAGTTTACATTAAAATCAATTCGCCTTTTAAACTGGAGCAAAATGGTGAATGCGGGCCACTCAGGCTGCCTCCACATGAGCATGGATGTTTGTTTCCCCAGGGCAAGCAGCAGTGGCACATGTCATGCTGCCCCTCTTTGTTCCTAGGCAACACCTGGGCCATGTGCCCTCTGGCAAGTGGTATGTTACCCCAGAGGGGTAAAGGATGCTGGGTCCAGCACTGGGCTGACCCCAGCAACTTTACCTGTGGTCCTGGGGGCCTCCTAGGGCTGCAGCAGTGGTGATCCTGCTACTTGGATCCTGGCTGGCGCCTGAAGTGTAGCTCCAGTCAGCCATGCTCTGGTTTTGGGTGGTGTGCGCTGCCCCTGAGCAGACCACTCCACTTCTTTTGACCCTGGGAGATCCCAGGGTCAAACCCTCCCCCCCTCCTCCCTACACACACCATGCAGCTGAATGTGTGGTCTGCATACCACGCAGCTGCGTTCGTCTGGATACAGCCTCAGAGTGCAAACAGCTCCCACTTTGAAATGTTTTCCCTCCAATGCTTGATAAACATTTAAGACGCACTGAAAAATTGTGTCTTTACAAAGTTCTGACTGTTAAAAGTGGTTTATCCTGTACTTCTTACGAGATCTTTTTGGCTGATCCAAATTCAGCTATAAACAGACAGTGAAAGATTATTTGAGGCAAATCTTACAGGCGTGCAAGAGCAGGAAAAGGTCACTCACCCGTGCTCGATGTCTCCGGACTTTACTGATTTGATCTGCTTTTGCCTCCATTCTTCCCACCAGTGCTTCAAGTTCCCTCTCCAGGTCTTCCCTGAGGGCAGTCGTTGGAGCTTCCTGGATTAGCTTTGTTAGCTGCTGGTGATCACTTCCATGTAATTTAAAGAGAGAAAAAAAAAAAAGCTTAGGTCAAATCTAATGTTGCTATGTTTATGTGCTTATGTCTCTAGGGAGACACAATATCAGCACCCAGAAAGTTTCAGTCTTTTATCTGGTTTTCTTTATCAGCTTGTTTGCAAAGCTCTTGCTGGTATTACAGGAAGGCATGTTAGTAGCTCATTTGTGCTGTACTGGCTGGCTGTTAAAAATACAGGTTTGTTTGAACTCAAATACTATTAGGTTAAGATGATATAAGTAGCGTCTTCCAGGCATAGTCTGAACCTTCAGGGAGTTGTTCAGAAAGCCCAGGTTTCCCCTCTACACTTTCTTATTCCATTTATATGAGCTACTGGTATTTTAAGTCTGGGCTCCTACAGATGCTGGGAAGACAACAAAAACCGAAAACAAGAGCCCTAAAAGAAGGGTAGTCTTATTTACTCAATTGTCTGCTGTGCAATGAATGATGAGAAATGGAGCCTGAGGAAACAATCCCTTAAGTCTGGTACTGTTGTAGGCAGGTACAATTAGCAAAGTAACTCTGCAGGATAGAATAATCAAAACGGAGTGCTAACACTACAGAGAGGAAAGTTGGTCTCTATTTGGCATGATTTGGAAAGAACTAAACTATATATCATTAACATAGCTCCAACCCCACCCAAAGGCACCTACCATTCTTGGGGAAGAGGCAGCCTAGGCCTCCCCTTATCTTACGGAAAACTGCTGACATCAGACCAGTGGTAAAACACATTCACATTTTCAGCTGGACATAATTTATTACAGAACTCACAAACTCATTTGTCCAAATTCATCCTGCAAAGTCAGCAGCACTTCAGAGAGCTCTTCCTGGGATGAAGAAGAGTCATTCGACAAGGAGGGCTTTCTGTCTTTGCTGGTATGAGGGACACTGCCAATGGACTTAGCTAGTGGAACATCAGTGACCACACGATTGTTACACAGGGCTTTTGAGTGTTGTTTCATCAGGTGCAACACATGCTGGACATTAGCACCAACAGAATGGCTGGGACCAGTAGACTGAAGAAGAAAAACACAGTATACATAAATAGTTCTTAGTGTCTATTACCAACTTACAGCAATTGAGATATGTTGCAAGACATTTAAAAAAAAAAAAAATCAATCCTAATTATTTAATTTTACTTTTGATTTGTTGCTGGGAATTACTTTAAGGGATTTTTGTTTGTATGATGAGTACTTCTTGTGAAAAACAGCGTAACTAGACAGGCCTGGGAGCAAAGGGCCCGTTTTATATGTACCAATTAATTGCCATCCCAATAACAAACCTCCAATAGAAAAGAGCTGGAAAGAAAACAGATTAAATCTCTTAATGGGTCTGACCACTGGGTGTCACAAGAGCACCAAGTCGGAGGCTGAGTGTAAGTCATGTTTTCTGAACCTCAGACTGAAATCAAATGTAACAATCTCCTGTTCCTGTTTACAGGCTTTCAAAATTAATCTACTTACCTTTCCAGCTACAAATGGCACATCACCCAGACACAGTCTATAGTGGGGCTGAGCGTTAAGATGGCCTGAAGGAGAGCATTTCTGAAAGAAAACAGTAGCTTATTAGAGGTGGCACTTGCTGTTAAGCCCATTCTCCTCTGCTTTCTAATTACAGGGGTGGACCAGTGATCAAAGAACACAGATACCTAGCTGGCTCCTCAATCACTGCCCTTCTTTCCCACCCCCCATATCATTTAAAACAGCAGCATACTACCTTATCTGACTGCTTCGCTTTCTTCTTCGTTTTTCTTGATTTTGCAGAGATTGATGGTGACCCTGCCTGAAACAGTATTTTGCTGGTTTCCAGGCCCATCTGAAGCTGCAAATGGGAATTATGATTTTTTTTAATTAATCAGAATTCGTGTGCTTGCACACATGCGAAGGCTTATGAAATGGCAGGGGCACATAGCCTATACAGCAAGACTGCATTGTTACTGTCAAATAATAGTGACCGTGACTGCATCTAAACTATACTTCCCAATCAAATGAAGGATAACTAGTCTCAATTGAAGCTGAACGAGGTTACTTCCAGGCTAGAAAGTGCTAAATATTAATCCTGCTCCTCCTTTACCATCACTGCTAATTGCTAACACATTGATCGAGTCCACTTCCTGGTCCTGCCCAGTTACTGATGTTATTTGTGGCATCACAAGTCCTTGTATTTTGGTGGAGAACAAATCCCCCAGTTAGAGTTATCCATGCGAGTACAGCTGACAGTACCCTGTTCATTTGTGCCCCAAGGTTGAAGAAGTGACTTTTTAAACTATTATTTCCATCCACTGCCAGCAAAGAAATTGCTCAAGTGAACACGTGTGATTCATATAGGAACTAGGGCTGTCAGTTAATTGCAGTTAACTTACGTGATTAAAAAAAAATGAATGTGTTAAATTTGGTTTTGCATTAATTGTGCTAATTGCACACATTGGTTTTGACTAGTGAAGGACCAGCCAGACCCTGCATACACAGTCCAAACCCCAGCCTGCCCTGCACTTGGCTCCAGACTCACGCGCTCATGCTGAGCAGTGCCAGCACTTGGGCAGAAGCTGCTACTTGGCACAGGGGAAAAGCAGCCCTTCCCCCCACCACTGCCACAGCGTTCTTGCTGCAGCCAGCCATAGCTCATGCCCAGGCTGCCCTGCAGCTCCTCTTCACTGCCATCACTGCCACCTCCAGGCCACCCAGTGGGGCAGTGGTGGCAGTGCAGAGCAGCTGCAGAGCAGCCCAAGTGCATCTGGGTGGCTGCAGCAAGAAGTGCCTGGCAGCGGTGAGGGGGAGGCGCAACTTTTTCTCCATGCCAAGCAACAACTTGCCTGGCCTCTGCCACTGCTCAGCACAGGCATGAGTCTGGAGCAGGCACAGGGCAGGTTAGGGTCCGAGCTGTTGGCAGAGATTCTACCTGGTCCAGGGCAGGCTGGGATTGGGGCTGGGGCTGTGCACTACTGGTGGTGGCGAGGAAGAGCCACAGGGTGCGTGGGCTTTGCGCTGTTGGGTGGTGCCTACCACTCTTCAACTGTGCAATTCAAATTGCAACTTTTTTTAAGCCTTGCAATTAATTGTGATTAATTTTTTTAATAGTTTGTCAGTCCTAACAGGAACAGCTCCATTCCTATATATCATGCAAGTCTTAGTGCAGGAGTGCAACATGTTACCTGACCTTTTCTTTGGAATTCCCACTCCAGTGCGGAACATTTGACCCCTCTTGTGTACCAGTAGCCTGGGAAAAGAAGTTTCTTAGGGCAGGGAACTTCCACCCTTACTTAAGCAGCATTTGTTTGATAATATATATTCTCCCTTTGGCTGTCCACAGGCTCCTAGTGTAAAATATTAACTACATTTTTTATTCTGTATCCCTGTGAAGTCTGGGGAAGAGAACATGGGGTATGTTGCAAGCTATAGCAGTCCTAGTTTCTAAGGACTCGAGGGAAAAACATGCACAAACAGCTTGGGATGAAGTCCTGAAAGAAGTTAGGAGGTCCCTTTGGAAATGTTGAATGAAAAGAAGATTCACCCAGTCCGTGATGAGCTTGTATACAGGGAATTCTTGATTTAGTGCAGGGCTAAGCATCCAATTAACTGGATGCAGTGATCAAACCTGAAGACAGAAAGATAAAGCTATATCATCTTGCCCCCTAAGCTGAAGGTCTAGCTCAGGGGCAGGAAGTTATTTTGGGCAGAGGGCTGCTTACCCAGTTTTGGCAAGCTATTGAGGGCCACAAGGGTAGCCCTACCCCTTGGCAGGTGCCCTGCCCCCTGGTCACCATGCTGGGACCAATGTTGCAGGGCAGCACCAGTGGGGCCCAGAGTGAGGTGCAGGCTGGCAGAGATCAGCAGCCTCCAAAGAGGAGTACGCTTCTTGTGCTCAGGAGTGTAGGAGGGCTGTTAGGAAGGCCAAGGCGGGAGTAGAGCTTCGCCTGGCGACTAGGATTAAGGACAACAGGAAGTCCTTTTTCAAGTATGCGGGGAGCAAAAAGAGCCCCGGGAAACGTCGGGCCCCTGAGGGACTCGTCGGGCAACCTGGTGCTCATGGCCGATGGGAAGGCGGAGATCTTCAATGGGTTCTTTGCCTCGGTCTTCCTG
>JAGPOW010003316.1:179810476-179870659 GCA_030014935.1 Caiman crocodilus
CATTAGGAAACACTATTTCACAGTTAGGGTGGCTAGGATGTGGAACCGGCTTCCTAGGGAAGTTGTTCTTGCTCCTACCTTGGGCGTCTTTAAGAGTAGCTTGGATAGGTACTTGGCTGGGGTCCTGTGACTCTGGCACTCGTTCCTGCCATTGGCGGGAGGTCAGACTAGATGGCCTGCTCTAGGCCCCTTCTGACCCTAGATGCTATGATACTATGATCTGTGGAGTCAGCTGGGCTGCACCAGCAGGGAGAGGGGGGAGTTGGCCCGGCTCCATAGAGCCCTTGCTGGCTGGGACCCCATGCTCCTGCCACCCTGCTCTGGGCGCTGCCCCCAGGACACCAGTGTGGGCTCTGTGCACTCGCTCACTCCCAGTGCAGTGGTACAGGTGGGGGGCAGCATGCAGCCCCGACTACCTGCTCCCCAGCAGGGAACAAGCTGGTGCTGAGCGTGGGAGAAAAGCAGCTCCACCCCTACCCCATGGTTGGTGCTCCCTGCTGCAGCCATGCAGGGCTGTCCTAAGCAGGCACAGGCAGCCCCATGTTGGCTGTGAGTGGCTGCAGTGTAGGGTGCCGGCCACAGGGTGCTGGCCACGGAGCACACAAGGGCTGCTTTTTGTGCACAGCACCAGCTTGTAACCCGCCCCCCGCTGCCAGCCTGGGCCCTGTGCTGGCTCCGGGCTGCGCACGGTGGCAGCAGCTGCAGCAGCCCCCCTGCTTGCCATACCGGGCAGCGTTTGCCACCGCTGCATCTGGGCTGCCCAACATGCGACCTCTGAGTGGGCAGCAGCAAACACTGCCCAGCAAGACAAGTGGCTGTGCCGCAGCAACTGCAGTCCCTCCCCAACAGGCAAGCTCAGAGCCGGCGCAGGGCCCAGGCTGGCAGCAAGAGCAGGTTACAAGCTGATGCCGAGTGTGGGGAAAAGCAGCCTTGCCCTGTGGCTGGCATCCCACACTGCAGCCACTTGCAACCTGCGTGGGGCTGCCTGTGCCTGTTCAGGACAACCCCATGCAGGCTGCAAGCAGCTGAAGCAGGGAGCGCTGGCCACAGCAGGAGCAAGGGGCCGCTTTTCCCCAGGCTCCTCCCCTTACCTGAGTTTTCTGCGCTGTTGCAGCTGAGAAGCCACATGCCCCAGAAGGGGCTTCTGGCCTGGGACCTTTCTGGGGGAGGGGAGCATGGCCAGGCAGGCCCTACTGTTGCAGGAGCTGGCCAGGCTTCCTCTGGGTCCTACTATCCCTGGTTCCCGTCATTTCTGACAGGAACCGAAAGACAGATAAATATTAATTTTGTACATTTTTAGGGGCTCCACAGGCCAGACAGAATGGCCTTGCGGGCCGTATTCGGCCCACAGGCCATATTTTGCCCACCCCTGGTCTAGATGAAAAAAATGCTGCAATTTCCCTGCCTTTAAGTGCAATTTACCTGCTGTCTTTCAGTAGAGGGAGCATGCAAGGTTACCGATATTGATTCTTCCCACATTCCCTCCCTTGCCAAGGACAAACAAATTGGATTAGTTGGAAAGGAAAAAAAATGCAGGAAAGTCAGGGGGGTATCACTTTGTATTTTAGGAGTCAAGCACCAGATAGACTGCCATAATCTCTTCATTACATTGCATGTCCTAGAGACCATACCAGTGAGCTTGGCTGAAAGGTTAGTAAGAGGAATACAGCTACTCACTACACACTGTACCGCAATGGGAAAGACTGCTGCTGGTTACCTCAGCTGCTTTGTCCTGCACAAGCTTCCTTGCATGTTCCTCCTCCTGCAGTTTTTGTTCCAGCTCTTTCATTTTTTTCTAATTAAGATTAACAGGGAAGATACTGTTATTGTTGGAATATATGGCTTTTTTTCTTGAATGACAGAATAGGAAGTTGAAGAGATTCAGTACATTTGTCCATGCCAGGTAAAGACTCTAGAATCAGAGTAATTTCTGCTATCTCTATGCAAACAGTACACTCCATTCTTTATATTTAAATTGGAGATTCACTCTATTTGCCCATGTTTATCTTCAGGAGTGCCCATGAGTGCAGAACAAGCGACTTAAGGGGGGTGTGATCTACAACAGGGAGTAAAAATGGTTTGCCTGCCCTTCTTGAACGATATGAAGAGTCCTAAAAAAGCTGAATGCTCTCCCTTTTGTTTTTTTTGCATTAAAGTAATGTCCCATTCTACTTGCTCTAGAAGACACCAGGCAACTATAGAACTAGCAAGTTAGACAGAATTCAAACTTTATTGCAGAGACCTGATTTTTATTTATGCTATTTCACAGTGTGTAAGTCAGGTTTTGAAGCCCAATTTTGGCCTCTGAAAATGGAACCTTGACTTATACCACCCTTCTCCTGTGAGTGGTGCCAGGCTCAGTGCTCGACTGGCACAGCCCAGTCAGCACCACTCACAGGGGATGGGGCCACACCAGCCAAGCACTGAGCCCAGCCCTGCTCGCAGGTGATGAGACTGTGCCAGACAAGCACTGAGCCTGGCCCCATCCCATGTGAGCAGTGTGGGACTTGGCAGCACCGCTCATAGTAGATAGGGCCAGGCTTGGTGCCATGTCAGCTAAGCCCCATCCTCTGCAACCCCATGCCACTTGCAGGAGATGAAGCCGCACCAGCCAAGCCTGGTCCCATCCCTACCTCCTGCAAGTGGCACATCCCCAGCCAAGCACGGAGCCCAGCATTGCTCACAGGGAATGGGGCCAGGGCTGAGCTCAGCTGGGGAAGTGCCGCTCGCAGGGGCTGGGGCTGGGCTTAGCTGCCGCAACCCAGGCAGCACCACTTGCAGGGGATGAGGTTGTGCTAGCTGAGTGCCAAGCCTGGCTCCACCTTGGATACCATGCCTATGAAAATCCTAACTTTCTGAACGTCAAACCAAGGTCAACCTATACACTGTGAAATACTGCAGTCAGTCAGTTTTAAAAAAGTATACATAATTAAAAAAGCAGGGGGGGGGGTGTACGCACACGCACGCACATGATTTTAAGTTTAGTTCATAGTTTAGTTTTATATACATAAACACAAACACCCACATTATACACACACACACACACACGTTAAATATTTACACTTATATTTATTTACATTAAATAAAAAATAGAGCCATCTATAAATATACATATATAAATATAAAATAAAAAGTTTATTTTCATTAACACCTGTTAACTCAAACACTTGAAACAACTGGGGGTAAAAAAACCCCAACATATATATTTGAATTTCTTGACTGGGAGTGGGGGACAGGGTAGCGGCAGCTGCACACAGAGCAGAGGGGGCATGCAGAAGTGGCAGCACAGGGTGGTGGGTGGCAGCAAACTTTCCCCACCACGTGCAAGCTTCCCTCCTTGTGTTCAGCTGGCCGGCCAGCAATTCCAGTTAACAGAGTGTTATGGTTTTTTAATGCCAGTTAAGCAACTGGCATTTACTATAGCTTTTACTACATCTATAGAGATATAGATATTAGGGCTGTGCAAATCTTTGGTCCCAGATTCAATCTGGCAGAGATTCAGCCCAATTCGGTGGCCAAATCTCTAAATCTGAATCAAATCAGAGGACCCTTTAAAAATCACACCAAACTGAATCGAAACCCTCCAAATTGATTCAGAGAGATTTGGACAGACAGCTTTAAATGTTTTTTCTACATACCTCTAGGTAGAAGGGGCTCATGAGTGCTGCAATGCTGGGGCGCATAAGAGTGTCCCACAGGAGCGGGGGGGCTCCCCAGTGCACTTGGCAGCAGACCCAGAAGTGGACCAAAAGCACTTCCAGTCCACTTCCAGATCCACTGGGAAGCAAGCCAGGAGGGCCCCCCAGCTCAGCGACTGGTCCCTCCTGGATCTGGGGGGAGCACCTGGGGTTCTCCTGCAGCCAAGCTGGGAAAGTGCAGGGGGACCCCCCAGCAGACCCATAAGTGGACCAAAACGACTTCTGGTCCACTTCTGGGTTTGCCGCTGAATATGTGGAGGGCCCCCTCCACTCCTGTGGGATTCTCCATGCGTCCCAGCAGCGCAGCGATCACAGTTGCACCTGCTACCTCAAGGTATGTAGACATTTTTTTTTAAGTTGCATCTGTCCAAATTGCTGATTCTCTGAATTAGCATTGAATCTTCACATTCTGATTCGGCCAAATTGAATCCAGGACAGCAATCCAGATCAAATCACTGTCCCTGATTTGGGCCAAATTCGAATCAAGTAGGGCCCACTTTGCACACCTCTAATAGATATAAAGATTCCACTAATGAAAAGAAGACTTTTAAAAATAATTGTTGGGAGACATCAAAATTTACTGCAGGAGAAGGGACTGTTTTGTCCAGCTCTAGTAATGACCTTTGCTAATACTAATGACCAACACAAGTCTGATCCAGATCACAAGAGGAATGACTGACCTCTGCTAAGGACTGCATTGCAGTCAGTTTGGTGTATTCTTGTTCCAGCATATCCAGCTTCTCCAATTTAGACTGAACATGCGACTGATCAAGTCTCTCTCTCTCTAATGTGGCCTGGAAGAAGACAAAAGTAAAAAGGCAATACAATTTTTAAAGTGCAACTCCACTAAATCCTCTACAGATGTCCAAATTGTTATAGCAGCTTCACAGTAAAACAAAACAAATCACTGATTTCTCTCCATGTTTGGTGCAACTATGCCTTCAAATAGCATTCAATGACAGGTACCTCATAACCATAGAGATGTCCTGAAGAGCTGAGGAGGAGATTAAAAACAAGCATCTTCAATTAGGTATTAGAAGCTCCCTGAAAATACTGAAAACAGACATTCAGTAGATCAAGGTTGCAATGACTGACTTAAGAGCTGTGGAGGGCTGGGGAAGGAAAAATTCATATTTGGAACAAACTGGGCTAGTTTTTATTTTAGAGCCTAACTTTAGGTAGCAAGTTTTGAAGGAAAAAAAAAAGAAAGAAAGTGGCTGTATCGTCATTTATGAGAGTTCTGCCATTATCATTGGAGTTCATTGTTCACCCATATAGCCATAACAAGCAAGAGAAAAGGAGCAAGGAAGCTCTACACAGTGGCACAGCATAACAACGCAGGTTTGCTTGGAAAATCCAAGTTTACCTGTTTGTCCAACAGGCTTGTCTTTTCTTTTTCTGCATGCTCAATCATTTTCCTCATATATTCCAGCTGCTTCTCTAGAAGTCTACAACGTGATTCAGCAGTTGCCAGTTGGGAAGCCAGTTCTGAAGATATCGGAGACAGTGGAAATGTGAATTCAGTTGTTGTCGTCGTCATCTGTTTCCTGCAGCTCTCACAATGTGCTAAGTGCCGTTCCAAAACTAAGCAAGGAACAGTCCCCATCTCAAAATGCTTAAGAGTTCAAGTGCTTAAACTTAACTTAAACCTAAAAGTTAATTCAGATTAAAGTAGTGTGTTCTTAAAGGGCAGAAGCTATTCCTGAACAACTCCATGTATAGATAATTAATGCAAATCAGACTGTACCCATGAGGCAATTTCAAAATGGAGCTATTCCAGAATACAGAGATGCAAAATAAATTAAATTACATACATGTCACAGAACACATGCAACAGGTAGACAAAGTTCTTTGGGTAAGTGTGATGTCTTTTATTAGATCAACTAAATCACTGGAAAAAATTGTTCTTTGCAAGCTTTTGGGTACAAACACCCTTCTTTAGGTATAGGGAAAGTCTGCTGTTGTTTTGTGCGCTCTCCTGGGTGGAACAGAAGCCAAAATGTCTACATCTGAAAAAGGGTGTTTGTGCCCAAAAGCTTGCAATGAACAATTTTTCCAACTATTTAGTTGGTCTAATAAAAGACATCACATTTACCCAAAGAAGCATGTCTGCCTATGTCCTTAGACCAACAGAGCTACAACCAACAACCCTGAACACATGCAACAGGATTTTTTTTTTTTTTAGTGTGACTAAAGTTACCCCCATTAGCTCTTCAGGGAGTGAAATTATCTCTTTATCCCCAAGTATATTAATAACCATTTAGAATAATAGAGCCCACATCACATGTATCTGGTGATCCCCAACCCACTTAGTTCACAGTGGTTACCAAATTAACCAGCAATTTTCCAGCTGTTTGCCAAAACATTTACTTCACAGGGTGCTACAATCAGCTGTTGCTTATCAGTGGTTCCACCCTGTGACCAGAAACTCATTACCATGGATCTGGGTTTTCTGCTTGCCATGGAAAAAACAGATTTTCTCCTTTAAAGGAGAAAAACGCAGGAAACAACAGGTTTCCCCATGCAGGCTAGCAGAGTTCCAGCCTGTAAGGGGCTGCTTGGGACTGGGGAAGCAGGAGGACAGCAATCAGAGGCAAGGCATGCACTCCAGGGCAGGGGTCAGGCATCAGAGGTGACACATTGAGGCAATGGGGGGCATGTGCCCCCCCTCCCCAGGTTTGTGCACCCACAGTAGGGCACAGGGCTGCAGCCTAGCTGGACTGGCACACAGCTGCTTCAGGGGGACTCCCATGCCAGCTGTTCCACCAACAGTGTGTGGAGTAATGGACTAAGTGGGGGTATGCTGACTTCACCTCCTCTCATGGCCTACTGCTTGCATGCTGAGCCACAGCTCTATCCCAAAGGGGTGATGGGATTGGGGGGGCACCATGGGCAGCCTGAGGGAACGGACAGGTGGCAGCTGGGCCATGGCAGTGGGCTAGACCTGTGGCCTGGCACACAAGCAGCTGGCAGCAGGAGGAGGTGAGGGCAGTGTGACCCCCTTCCCCTCCTGGTCTATTACTCACACTGCTGCTGGTGCAGGGATCCCAGGCAGTGGCAATGAGTCTTGCCACCCCACTCCACCCTCCCACACCAGGTCCCACCCGCTGGGCCCGACTGCAGCCCCATGCTCCACTTTGGGCACAAATCTGGGGGGGCACATGCTTCCCAATGCATCACCTATGACATCAGCTATGGTCCTGGTCCTGCCATGGCTCCCCGCCAAACACTGGGGGCAGCAGGTCAGGAGTGAAGGGCAACCGGAGGGGGGAGGGGGAAGGGAAGGGAGAGCTGTGGCTTGCGAGTGAGGGGCACTAGCATATCAGGACTTCTCAGTGTTACAAAGCAGCTGGGGGGACAGCTGCAACTTGACCCATGTCCTGGTGGGTGAAGGGGGAGCTCTGATTTTCTACGATAAAAAAAAACTTCCACCAAAATATGTAGATATTAAAATAAATTATAAAATGACTGAGGCACTGATAGGCTTCCAAATTACTTTAAAACTGTAAATATCTCAATAGACCATTGTGTTCAACTGACACCTAAAATATGGTTTTTAAGTAGGAGAGTTTAGATTTTTAAACAGCGAAGACCAGGATCCCTGCTCATCACTGAATGGCCTCTAGAGAGACAAGACTACAGTCCATTTAAGACATGAATCTCTTTTGCAAGCTTAGACACAACATTAGAGTCTTGTCCGGACCTTACCTTGTAAACTGAACAAATATTAATCAGCTTAGTGCTGTTTGGCTTAATGAAAGTTACACGGTAAAGCAAAAATCCTACTCTGACTGTCCATCACCTGCACAGTTGACTTGCACTAGAGGCTTGGTGAGCAAGGGCAGGACTAGGAGCTACAGGAAGGACAGGTCTCACTGCTCCTGCTGAGTAAAGCAAGTGCTGCAGCCCCAGTGCCTCCCGCAGCCCCTCAGACTGGCTCTGCTCCCAGCTCTAGGGAGCCCATCTGGGGTGGAGGAAATGACACAATGCCTCCCTGCCACCACTTAAACAGCAGGTCTGCTTTCCAGGAGTAGAGCAAGCCTGTCCAAGATGGAGGGGAGCAGAAGAAGAGGGGTAGGGGGCAGCAAGGAAGCAGTGTCCCTCCAGCTCAGACTGGCTCAGTCTGCTCCAGGCAAGATGCTGCGCCCCTGCTTCCCTACTGCCTCCTGGGATGCTGGAGGACTTCACCTTGGGCAGAAAAGCTACAGAGTGGCTACAAGTTAATGGAGCAGGAGTAAAATTAAGCAGGTTAGAAAAAATCCTGCCCTGAAGTGGCATATTGTTAAACCAAATAAGGAGTGGTTTAAGCCATTTAAATGGTGTTAACTTGCAGCCAGTCCAGGTTTTAAAAGCTCCAGAAGCTACCTAAAGTTACTGTGTAACAAGGTCCTTAATATACAGCTACAATTCCTCTAGTTAACACCCCTGGGAGGAGGTGGGGAAACCAAACAGACAAAATAACTCCATCTCCAACAAATCTACAGTTTAACCCTTTTTGTCACACCCACAAAGCACAAGACTGAATACTCATATGCACATTTAGCTCCCCTTAAAATAATATAGCATAACACAGATTCTCATCAGCTGGAGGAGGATGGTGGTGGTTCAGAAGGTAGTAAAGACTGACAGGTCTTCTTGAACTTCCCCTCCTCCCACCCCCTGGCTTTTCCTTGAGCCAATGTTCTGTATCAGTAGGTCTTAACTTTTTTAGATTCAAAGCATCAGACTCAAGGCAATCCTCCACAACTTCTATAAACTGAGCAGCACCCCATTTCAAACACGTACTTATTAGAGGGGTTACCTTCAAGCAGAGGGGACAGACAGACAGGGTAGGGGAACAGCTAGGCAGGGAGAGAAAAGCCTGCCCTTATATCTGCTTATCTCCTCACACCGGAAGCCTGAGGCTACCTTTGTCTTCTTATCTCCTTACACTTTCTGCAGTATCCTTCAAAGGATCTCAGGGACACAGTAACCCTGTTGATAATCACTGCTATATATTTATAGATGGCTTATTCTAATATTCTAGTAATTGTTCTTGGAACTGAGCTAGTTCTCTTGTGGACTTGGAAGATATCAATTAGTTGGGATATATGCTCCTGTGAAAGTTACACTATAGGGAGAATGCTTTCTTATCTCCTTCCCTTTGCCACTGTGGAATGCCATTCAATACAGCATTTCTTCTCTTCTCTTCCTTCTCCACCTTAATTCACAGTCACCACTGACTAAGCCATTTTGTTTTTATGAGTTGTCTAAGAATTTTTATAATGGATATTTTTATTAAGCTGTATTCAATACATTTGGTTAAGCTATATCATAGCTTTAGCAAATAATAATATTTGGATCATCCAATGCTCTGAGATGACCTGTCTCAGCTACACAAGTGAACTGCTTTCTTTCCTTTGCTAGAAGTCATGTTTAAAAAAAAAGTTCATTTGGCAGTCACTCAGAAACAGGCTTTTGGGGCCTCCTGCTTTAGCCACACTTTGTAGCATTGAACAGGCCCCTTGAAAGTTATCAGCTCTAGCTACAAGCAATTACTCATTTCTGCCTTGCCAGACTCAGTCAACAGAAACACACTACTATTTAACAGGATTCCACCGAGCCACACAATTCAATTCTCACCAAAAGACAAAATATCAAGTTATTATAGCTGTTACATTAGTCACCATTAGTGTTATCCATAATACATTATTTCTACCTGGCCTGGCCCAATGCTAGTGGGCTTGACCAACAAACTTCATTCTACTTTCCTATGCTACTGCTTATAACTAAAATGCAAGGCTAAGCACATAGTGTCATAACTAAGGTTGACACTAGGTCCAAAGTCTGCATTCAACATCATGGCATTTCAGTCATTTACCACATTCGAGGCCTACGACATAGTTGTTCAGAAAAGCATTGCACTTTAAAATAAAAAGCTGCAGTAACATCTGGAGCACCTCAGTGGCTAATCTGAAAACCCTCATTTTTGTAGAGGAAAGAGAAGGAAGGAAGTTAACCCTGCCACATATCTGGGTTCAAACCTGCTGAACACAGGACAAGGCTATGCTCGAGACAAATAGCCTGCCTGCAGCTTCCATCACTGGTAGCTGTGCAAGGGCTGAAGCAATGCAGATAAAATATTTGTAAGTTACCCAGCAGAGTCAAGGTCTTAATCCTCAACTATTTTGTTAAATTTCTCCATCTTTGCAAGACCCACAAAGTTAACAAATTGTACTCACTGTACATCCTGGTTGAAAATTCTCCACAGTGCTAACACCTCTGGGTTAAGTTGGCTGGTGCTTGCTCTGATATTGCTTTGTTACCAAGTGTCATAACCAAATCAGTTGAGTGTCCAAGTCACAATAGACCGCACGGAGCCATTACCCCAAATTTAGTCACGTTCTGCTTCATTAGTTATTCCTACCTAGCAGTATGTTATTGGCCACTCCGGACATATAAAAGTTCATGCAGCTTCCGCCCAAGTCGGAGACCTCCAAGCACACAACAGAGTAATCACGAAGAACTCTGTAGCATGACTGAGGAAACTTGGTGGACTGATCACCCACCGCTATCTCCCCGTCACCGGGTCCTTTCGATGTACCCTGTTATCCTGCAGGTTCCTTTTCATTCAGCAACTCATTTATTAGCAACTCATTTACTTAACCGTGACAATGCAAGCAAGCTACCTCGAGGCCTGCACTGCCATTCCAAGCGGCGCAAGTAAAATAATCTTTTAAAACCAATAAGCTGTCTCGCTTCTCCATCGCTGCCCGCCTGACATCCAATTAACTTAGCGACCCTCTGGATGGCTCCGGCTGCCCAAGACACCAAGCAAAAGATAAATGCAAACAAACCTTGATTTTGCTTTGACACCTCAGTCTTGGATTGCTCCCTCTGTTGCATTTGTTCAGTTAGCACTTTCTTATAGTCAGCTGTTTCTCTGCTCAGATGCTTCACGTTCTCCTCTGCCTGCATGCGTTCCAGCTCCAACCGGCGAATTTTTTCCTGGAGATTCTTCAAAGCAGAAAGGATTGCTGCAATTGACCGAACATGATTAGAAATTCTTATCACACATCAACCAAAGGCACTGCCTCAGGTCGTTATGGATCTGCCAGTGAATGCTTAGCCACCATCACCACATCTGTTATTCCCCCAAAATGCTAACTCGCTTTAGGAGCAGTTTCACCTTGATAAAACTGCACATCTAGGGAATTGTTGAGGCTGTGGCTCACTAGTTTCAATTAAATGGTTTTAGAAGAAGCTGCTTTTTAAAGCAGCTTGTTCAAACGTTGGGGCAGTTTCCTCATTGCGGGATCTTGGGCTCTGGCTCTTAACACTGCAAATATTACTGATTATCTTTACGGGCAGCTGATCCTTTCCCAATGGCACTTGACACCTGCTAGGTAACTGTATCTAGTACCCAACCACAACACAGAAGACTCCTGTGTAAATTAATGGGAACAATAAATATGCTGAATGCATCTCATTTCACTGAGAACTGGTAAGGAAGTTCAGCACCTAGCTTACAGTTGAGATGAAAAACTGGTACTCCTCTGTGCACTGAGCAAATAAGTCTGATTTTAAAGCACACAATAGCATTTTGGCATGGCTACAAACTCCACCAGTGCATTAGTTTATACTGTGAATGCTCACCAAACTAGAAAGGATGAGAGAGAAGAGCTATAAAACCCTCTTGCCCCAAGGGCTCCTCTGTTCTCCTAACCTACCCTTATGGATGGGATGCCACATTTGTAGGACTCTTCCACTCTTTTGTTTCTGCACCAGTTTTCTTTCCTCCCCATTCAATTCGACTTCCATGTGCCAAGTGACCACCATTTTGTTAATCCCAACCCCTCCTTTAACATTACCTCTCAAAACCTTTAGATGCTTCAACTAACCCCAAGGCAATTATAACAGAACCAGCAACACATTACCAGCAGATGGACCAACTGCAATCTAATACATTTATGTCATTCAAACATATTGTTACTCCTGCAATGGGCACACAACCCATAAAGAGTCTAGCTAAAACACCATACAGAACACGTATGCAAAAGACATCATAGCTGCAGATTTCTATTGCTGAAATCACAGTAGCGCAATAGCCTTAGACTGAAACCCACAGGCTGTGTCCACACATGCTTGGACACTTGGTTCCCCAGGGACAACTAGCAGCAGGACACCTTGTGCCACTGCTAGTTGTTCCCAGGAAATGTCTGTGCCACACACCCTGTAACATGTGGCAGATTACCATGGGTGGGATAGAGGAGGCTGGGCCAGTACTGGTCTGGCCCCAGCAGCCTTACCTGGGGTCCTGGGCACTTCCTGGGGCTGCAGCAGTTGTGATCCTGCTGCACAGAGCCTGGCTGGCAGCCAGAGGGCATTTCCAGCTGGCCAGGCTTTGGTTTTGAGCAGCGCATGCTGCCCTTGCATGCATTGCTCTACTGTTTCCCCATGGGTTTTTCTGACCTGTGGATATCCAGAGGTCAAAACTCCTGTCCTCACTATGGTGTTCCCTTGAAGCACAGAGAATAACTGAATGTGCGGTACTGCACAGCCGTGCTCATCTGGATGGGGCCACAGTGAAGCAAAGAAAGAATGCACCTTTAATAAAAGATTCCTGCATTTGGGAGTAAGATTACTACACTCAGAAAAGGGTATTACTATTTTGGGTGGGGGGAGCAGGGGGAAGAAACAGTCCTAGAAAAGAAAGAGCAGTTACTAAACCAAGTTTTGCAACAGCTGACAAATTCCGAAGTGAATTATTTATGTACAGGAGAATGAGTGGAGAACTTTGTGGTCCTCAAAGTAGATATAATAATTGTGTGGGTGAATATTTGTGTGACAACTATAAAACCCTTAGCAATTAGAAGTCATGGTCAAAAACAAATGCAGCAAAATATTCAGGTAGCTGCACAGTTGAAGTGCAGGGTTATAGACAGCATAACTCTTCCAAAACTGACAACAGGACGCTAGATTCAAGTAAATATGGTAATCTAAGAGGAGGTATTTTCCTCCATTTAATGAGGAAAAATTCCCTCATCTTGGATTTGAATATGGGGGTCATGGGAAGCAACTATAGCCACTCTTCACAACTTCATTTCTATTCCCCAGCAGCCTCTATTCCTCCCTCCCCACTGCCTCTTACCCTCCAGGTCTACCCCTGCTCAGCCATGCAGCAGCAGCAATGGTGGCAGCAGCTCTGGTCCCAGCCTCCTCTGGGACCAGAGGTGCTGCTTGGAGGGGTAGGTACTGGAACAACCATGTGCTCTATACCCTGGGCTGGAATGGGACCAAAGCTGGAGGGTAAGCATGCCCTGCTGCAGCAATTGGCACGACAAATTTAAAGACAACCTGCCAATAATTAGATTCTACACATGGAAAATTATAATAAATATATACTTTTTCCATACATAGAATCTAATTAGCAGGAGAGCACCCTTTCTCCACACTTAAACATTCTTATATTTCAGCTATGTGTTCCCTTGATTAGGTATCACCAGCACATTCAAGCCAGAGCACATACTGCATTTTAAATGCCACTCCAAGTTCAAATGTCACTTCCCCCAGTCAGACCCGCACTACAATCACTCCAATCATGTTATGTTATAACCCAGAGTATGAATGAATAAAGTGCGTTAGGTTCATTACCTCCCCTTTCTTCCAGCTCCCATCTAGTAAAGCTCTTCACCTTCCACTCCTCCCTACAGTACTTATGTCACTTCACCTCATTCCCCCTCATGCTTTAAAATCTTTTGCCACGTCCTTAGTGTTCCTTGCGCAATTCTTCCACTTCTACCATTTATCCCTGGAATACCTCCCTCAGCTTCCAAACATCAAACCTCTCCCTCATCTTCAAATCCATTCTACAGAAAAAACTTTTTCTGAGCTCAAAGAAACCCCTAATTACTGATAAGGAGAGGTGACATAGGCCTCTATGAAATGCTATTAGCCAGCTACCCATCCACTAAGGCAGGGGGGCACCAAACTGTGGTATGCAAGTATGGGGGTATGTAGAAATTGTGTAATGGCAGATTAAATTTTCATTTTAACAAAAATTGGCATTTGAGGGGTTAAAATGTAAAATGTATGCTGGTACGGGGACCTGGGCAGCTGGTAAATCTGGAAGGGGGTATGCAATAAAAAAAAAGTTTGGGAACCTTTGCACTAAGAAAACTATGTTGCTCCTACCTAGGAAAACTTAACTGGCTTGGGAGGTAAGACACAGTGGGACCCTAGCTATGGAGCAAAAGCTAAGCTCAGTTGCCCACTTCAGACAAACACCTCTTTCATTTAACCGTTCCCTGGACAAATCCCTTTCAGGTGAATCAAGTGAGGGAACTAGGAGAATAAAGCAAGAAAGGAGAAAAAAAAGAAAGAATGAGGAGAAATGACAAGGAAAATGAGGAAGACGCAATGAAATTGGAGTATGTGTTACAGGATACTTAGAATTCCTGACAGAAGCTTTAGAAACATCCAAGACAGACAGGATTTGGCTGGATTTATATGTTATTACCTCTGCTGTTACTTTCTGGATATGGTATTACTGGTCTCCCAGGGGTGTGCAGCAGATCAGAATTAATGAAGGGCTTGTGCTTGGGATAGTCTACAAATGAAGCTGTGGAGAGTCCACCTGTGAGTGATGCAGATTTACCACTTCCTTGGAACATACCCTGAAAATGAAGCACAGTTGTTACTTGGAGTCCTCTTTTCACAGACACCAGTTGCAACAAGCAGAGAGAACAAGATGCAACGTTAATTATAATTATCGCTGAAGAGGCTGATTACATGTCCTATGAAGAGCCAAGAAGGGCAGCTGAGAAGCTCTCTCAGCCTCAAATGTAGTATATTTCTCTTCATCCCCAACTCCTCCCTATTCCTGATGAAGTGAGCTGCAGCTCACAGCAGCTTGTGCATCTTTCATTTAATCAGTCTATAAGGTGGACCTCTTTCTTACCAATTCTTGATGGGTGAACAAAGACAACAACAGTTTCATTTTTGTCGAAAGCTACCTCTGCAAGAAGGTATGTTACAAATGTCAGATTTTCTTTACCATGATTTCAGCTACAAGTGTCATTTTAAGTCTAACTGAACTTAAAATAGCCTCTGATGTAACCAGACAAACTTGTTCTTTGGTTCCATTCCATAGTTTCCAGGATATGCCTGATTTCTATTTACTTGTAGGAACTGATAAGGGAGTCTTCTCCTTATGGAACATGCATGGTATGTGGTAAAAATATGAATACACTCTACTGTACTTAAGGTTTCTACTATTTGTTTGGCATAGAGAATTTAAGTAAAATGCTGGTATTTACATCTCTTAAATGAACACACAAGCTGCTTGCAGGCATTAAAAAAAACAAAACAACCAATTACAAAAAACAAAAACAAACAAACAAACCAATACAGCCCTTTACATGCTGAGCTCAGCACATGCCCAGAAGAGGCAGCATGTTGGCTGAAGTCAGCTCACCTGACCTGTATAGGTTGGGTGCTTTAGTTGGGCTTTTTTAGTTGTAGTTGATTCAATCAGCTATTAGATAAAAGCACCAAAAAGCTCCATTGAAGAGCCTCATCTATACAGACCCTGCAGAGCCAAGTTGAAGCAACAAGCTGCTTCTTCTGGTAAAACCATGTTTTTTTGTTTTTTGTTGTTTAACATCTGCAAGCAGCCTATTGTTTCAGTTGTTACTGCTGCACCCATCATTAAGCAATAACAAAATAAATGCATGCAACCAGATATCAGAAAGATGGTCTTTTTTAAACCTCCTATAGTTTTACACTAAACATTTATTTTAGAAATACTGTGACAATTTGAAAAACCTGCCAGTTCTAGTGCTATCTTAGTTTTGCTACCACTAATGTTTGCTTGTTTTTTAAGGGGGGAAACATTTAGGTCTTCAATTAAGTGCACAGCCAATCAAACTCCTATCACACAGCATCATACAGAGCCACTTAAAATGCTACAAGGAAGAATTTCAGGAAGTGAGAAAGGAAAAAAGAGAAAAGAAAATCCTCAGGTGATTCCAGTCTCAATCAGAACCAATCTCACTGTAAAAGAAATGTGGTTCATCAGTATCAGAAAGCACTGAGATTAAGAAATGGTGATTAAAGTTAGAGCTACTTTATGATAGTGCGTAAGTACAAAGTACAGAACTGTGAAATTGAACTACGAGTCATACAGACAACTTGGATTCTCACCTCTCCCTGCCCCAATATTTATTAATAGCAGAAACAGGACTGATCTCAGAAGAAACACATATATAAGGATGCAAGTGCCACTGGAATATAAACTTTTGGGAATATACTCAGCAGTCCAGCCAGCACACGGGGATTATATACAGACACATTACCATCCACCATATTAGTATTCAGTTGAACATGTTTGCAAACAGGAAACCTTGAACAAAGTATAAATAAAGAATATAGTAGATGACTAAATGCCATCAAACCAACAGCATCCATTAGCTTTTTTTCCCTCCTTTTTAGCCAGTCTATTTAAAGTCAAGAACACTATGTAATAAAGCAAAAAAAATATTTGCCACCCTCAGTCTTAGCTGTATGTTGTTTAGGCAATTTTGGCCACTGGCTACATACACTAAATCTGAATGTTGCAAAGCAGAGTCAATATAGACACCTGCTTGGGATCAATGTTGACAAACATCCTGCCAAGTATTAACCATGGTATAGCTTAGACAAACATTCCTTGCCACACTCTAAATAGCTACATTCCATGCTGCCAAATAGGGTTTACTTATGAATGTTTCCTATGATACTCTACAAGTCAACAGGATTGGGCTGTTCCAGATGTTTTGCAATTTACTGACAAATAGCAAACTGGATTTTGAATTAAAAGGTTCAAGATACAGCTGGTAAAACAGCCAAAATACACAACTAACCACCATACCCACACAGCCCAGAAAAACTCAATCATCATGATAGCCTGGCCCTGCCTCTTACATGAAATTTGCTTAGTTCTTTTAGGCCTGAATCCTGATTTTGGACCTTATTACAGAAGACAGCCCCTTTATACATATTTCAGGATATTCAACCCAAGGGTACATGAATGCACAGGAACGTTTATTGCGAGGGAAGAGAGGTGGGGGTACTCTATCCAAATCTACGTTCTGCCTCTCAGCTACCCTGCTAGAAGTTTATCAAATACCCCACTAAGAAATTGACTAATTGAAATTAACGCAATTCTCACTCAGGAGCAACAGAAATAAAAAAAATTAAAAATAAAAAATCAAGATGTACTCATATAAACAAGGGAGAAAACATACACTGATGAACTGGATTTATCTAGGCCAGGGGTGGGCAGTTATTTTGAGCAGAGGGCCGCTTACCAAGTTTTGGCAGGCTGTCAAGGTAGTACTGCCCCTTGACAGGTGCCCTGCCCCCTGATCACCATCTTGGGACCAATGTCCCAAGGACAGCATTGGTGGGGCCCAAAGTGGCACAGCCTGGCAGGAGTCTGTGGAGCCAGGCTGGGCTGCAACAGCAGGGAAGAGGCAGCTGGACCAGCTTCATCGAGCCTCTGCCACTTTGTTCTGGGCCCCACTGGCACTGGCCCTGGGACACTGGTACGGGCCCTGTGCTCCCATTGGCTCCCTGTCTGCTCACACCCAGCCCTGCAGTACAGGCCAGGGGCAGCGCACAGCCCCGACCCTCTGCTCAACAGCAGGGAAGAAGCTGGTGCTGAGCATGGGGAAAAGTGGCCCTCAACTGCCCCATGGCCAGTGCCCCATGTTGCAGGTGGTGCTGAGTGTGGGGGAGGGGGAGGAAGCAGCCCCTCCCCACTCCATGCTCCATGCCCCGCACTGCAGCTGCTTGCAGCCTGCCTGGGGCTTCCTGTGCCTGCTCTGGACAGCCCCACACGAGCTGCGAGCGCTTGCAACACAGGGCACTGGCCATGGGGCAGGTGAGGGGCCACTTTTCTCTGCACAGGGAAGGAGCCCAAGAAAAGCTGAGTACAGGGGGGAAGCATCCTCTAACCTGCCCAGTGCCCCACACTGTAGGTGCTCGCAGCCTGCATGGGGCTGTCTGGAGCGGGCACAGGCAGCCCCATGAAGGCTGCAAGCAGCTGCAGCACAGGGCTCCAGGCATGGGTGGGGAAGGGCTGCTTCCCCCTGACTACTTCCTTGCCTGGGGTCTCCCCCCGCTTACCTGAGCTTCCCACGCCGAGGCAACCACGTGTTTCCAGCCCAGAAACCCCGGAAGAGGGTTTTGGAAGTGGGTGGGGAGGGGAGATGGACAGGACATTTTTCACAGGAACCAAGGGCAGAGAAATATTAATTTTCCAAATTTTTAAGGGGCCCTGCAGGCCGTATTCAGCCCGCAGGCCGTATTTTGCCCACCCTGACCTAGTCTGTACAGCAATTAAATTAGTCTACAAAGAAATAGAGAAGAAAAGAGGAGGAGTCTCCTCAAAGTGTTAGCAACCTATGCCAAATGGAGCCACTAGATCCAGCCTGCAGAGTTGGGACTCCTCACCACAGCAGCTAGGGAGTAGGAAGAGGAGAGTGGCAGCACTTGCTGGGTTCTTGCACCAGCTCATCTAGGAGACTCAGCAGGGTCACTCAGCTACACTGCCAGAAAATATCCACAGAATCATAGAAAATGAGGGTTGGGAGGGACCTCAGGAAGTCATCTAATACAGCCAGCTCTCCTGGACTCCTTCGCCTCTCAGACTGGCTTCCCAGGGGATCCCTTCCCATGAGTTTCCCGAGTGAGTTGAAGTCTGCTTTTCTGAAGTCCAGGGTTACCCTGCTGCTCTCCATCATTCCTTTCCTCAGTACCCTGAGCTCAATTATCTCATGGTCACTGCTGCCCAAATTGCCATCTTCTAATACATTCCCCACCAATTCTTCCTGGTTTGTGAGCTCCAGATCAAGAAGAGCCTGGCCCTACTTGGCCGCTCCAGCACTTGCTCCAGGAACTTGTCCCCATCACTCTCCAAAAACTTCCCAGATTGCCTGCACATTGTTGTATTGACCTCCCAGCAGATGACAGGGTGATTGAAGTCCCCTCCATGAGAACAAAGGCTCATGATTAGGAAACTTCCGCTAGCTGTTTGAAGAAAGCCTCACCTACCACTTCCTCTTGGTCTGATGGTCTATCGTAGATACCCACTACAACATTTTGTAGGTTTTACCTGCTTGATGGGGTTGTTTAGAGCTATGAGAATAACTGATCTTGCAGTCAAAAAATATACTGACTTGCTATTTCATTCTTTTTAGTTAACTTCAGATAACATTTCCAAACCCCACCCCCTTACCCTGTGTCAAGACACTTAATTTAGAAAATGCTGAACTGAAACAATTTTATCATTCAAAAATATTATTCTGGCTGGAGCAATTTGATAGTCATGAATAGTGTTGATTAATCCAAATGTGCATTTTTAACTGAACAAAATATTCAACCAAAACCTTTTACCCAACTCTACTCTTCTGAACTCTTACTGTAAATAAGACTAATCCACTTCAATTCAAGCTCTTATTCAGAACCTTAGTGGAAAAAAATCCAAGTAATTAGCGTTACTCAGAAAGGAGTACGAGGACAGAGCACTCATCATAAGTGTAACCAAGTTTAGAAGTTTCCTAAATAGCTTGTTCCTACAAGCTCTTAGTAGTTTAATTGAGAACATGGCAACTGAGCTCTGACAACAAGAGAAAAGGTGTCAGTGACAAGGAGTAACAAGAACACAATGCTCCATAGTTCAGTTTCACTATTTGATTTCACATAATGTATTATTTGCATTTCCAAAGTGTGTGAAGTGTGGGCTTCAGCACAGTTCACGATCAGCATACTTCCCTTTCTGAGAGAGTGGGTACAGGAAACCCCTGAGTGGGCAGTTTCAGTTTTTAAGACCCACATGTTAATAGCTTTTTTGAAAGCGAACGGTTTGTTCTCAGCCGTCTTGATGCACAAGATAAACAGAATTAAGAACAGTAGCCCTGTCTAGTTTTTGGCCTACAGGACACATGCATGGCCACATCCCCTCTCCCACAAGCTCACTCCTGCAGGTAGAAAGCTGAGGCTGGGGGAAAGTGACAGTAAGACCGAACTGAGCAGGATTAGTCTTAGCAGAGAGTTACCACTACCCTGCGGCCAAGAAAAGGAGATATGTTTTTTATCTCATGGGCCACTGCCAGCAGTTCTCATAGAGAGGCTCACACACCCCTTCCTGCCAGACCACACCTTATATTGCTAGGGAGGAACTGCTAAAAACTAATGCAGCTGCCTGCAAAACCAGCAGGTCTGGCTTCTGAGAGCTATAGTGTCAGGGAAAGACAGCCAGCCATTTCTTCTTGGAGAGGAGGAAAAAAATGGGAGAGCAACATTTCCAGAATATCTTCTAGTATAGGAGTTGGCAACCCCTTCCTCCGCTGGCATGCATGCCAGACTAGGGCACACCAGGCCATTTTACTTGGCTTGCCACAGCCAGCCCAGGCTCTGGGAAGCTGCCACTGGCCAAGGAGCCCAGGCTGCTTGCAGCAGATGGCCAGGAGGCTGCAAGCTCTGCTGCAATCAGCCTGTGCTCCATGGCTGGCAGCAGCTGGGAGGCCACAATCAGATGCACTGGGCACCAGAGCCCTTCATCTCTTGTGGGTGCATGTGCACTTTTGGACAGACAGCAGCAGAGAAGCAAGGGTTGCACTGCCCCAGGCCCCTTCCCTGCCATCCAGCTGGAGGAGTACACAAAGTCCCACATCCATGGAACCAGGCCAAGGGCTCTGGAGCCTGCTAGAAGTGAATTAAGATTTATTAGGGCCCTGCACAAACACAGAATTGGGAGTCCCGTCTAGAGGTATACTGATCTATCAGTGGTATATTGGACTGGCACTGATAAAAGGAAAATTAATGTTATTGGCTACTGGCTTTTTTCTGGCTGGCATAGCCAATTAACATCACTGACAAATACCACATGCATGTGGCCCGTAATGCAGCAGGGCAGCTTGGAGAGCAGCATCCTGGGAGTAAGTCGGTCAGTGGGAAGGTGTGTGGGGGACAGGAGTGTAGGGGGGTATATGGAGGCACCCCCCACACAATGAAGGAGGGTGTAGGGCAGGGGTAGGCGCAGCTCAACCAGGGCGGCCAATGCAACCCCAGGGCCAGGAATGGAATGGAGTCGCAGCTGGCTCGTCCACTGGGGGTAAGGGGGTGGGGAAGGGGAGATGGCTCCTTGCCACTATGCACATCACAAGGGGATGCATGAGAGGCATGGGTTGCATGTGCCCACCCCCCAGATTTGTGTGGGGCAATGATGGGCTGCCCACTGCAGGCTTGGGACCAGGGGATGTGTCAGTAAGCAGTGGTGGCAGCGCTGAGAGGAGTGGCTATAGGGAATTTTGGGGTGGCTATAGCCTAGCAAGGCCCCCCTAGTATCACCTCTGCTTGGGGTACTGCTCTGTTGCTCATGTGGGGGGCCTGGGAGGGCTACAGGCACCCCAAAATTCCCCATAACCACCCCTCCCGGCACTGCCACAGCCACCTACCACCTGAGCCCACCCCACATGCACCCCAGCCCCCCCTGCTACAAAGAGGATGGCACACCCCCTGGCCCCAAGTCCTTAGCAGACAGCTCACCCTTGCCCCGCACACAAATCCAGCGGGCACATGCCCCCCATGCCTCTCCCAGGAGTGCACACAGTAGCTGGGAGCACCCTCCCCACCCCCAACAAGCCTCCCACAGTTTCGTTCCACTCCCTCCCTGCCCCAGGGTCCTATTCACTGCCTGGGCTGGACAGCACCTACCTCTGCCCCCTCCCTCACTACGGAGGCCTCGATCTGTACCCCCACCCCTATTAGACGTACTTGCAGGGAGCTGGCTGCCCAGCTGTGCTCCCGTCCACACGTTTACATTTTGCAGGTTCCCCCACGCACCCCCTGCTGCTGACTGATGGAGGGGCATGCTTCTGGTTTGCTCCTTGGCAGGGAAGCAAAAGCTAAGGTTTTAAACTCAGTGTAATTTTTGTTTCCCTATTGCTGATTGGCTGAGGGGCCCCAGCAGCTGCTTGCTGCCCACTAGCTGGGAGACAAAAATGGTGTCAGGTTTAAAACCACAGCTTTCACTTCCCTGCTGATGAGGGAGCACTTGTAAGCCACAAGTGCAGCCCCCAATTGCCAAGGGCCCCTGTGCTCAGGTCCATCTTAATCCACCAGCTGGCAATTAATACACCTATGCCTGGTGCAGTTATTTGCAGCCGCACACAGCCAACCCAGGCTCCGAGCAGAGCAGCTGTAGCAGGCAACCAGCAGGCTGCAAACAGCTGCACCAGGCTATGGAGTTCCGGCACCATGCATATCAGGGCAGGGTGGGGAAGGGGCCAGGGCAGTGTCCCTCTCTCACCATCCACCCAGAGGCACGCATGCAGCTGCCACCTGCAGCAATGACTAGGCACCTCATGGCTCCCCCGTGGTCTGCCCCTGCCATGCCAAGTGAAGGCATCAGTCAGGACTGTGGTGTTTTTTTCACTCCTGCCAAAAATATTCCCAACCCCTGTTCTACTAGGTGGTGCCAACTAGTCTACCCCCCATTCCCCACAGCTCTGCCCCAGAGTTCACCCCCAGTCATGGTTTCTGCTCACTGGTATTCACAAACAAGAGAACATAGAATGTGAACCCTGCTGCACCCCAGTGAGCTGGGCCCGAGTCATTTAAGTTACCTCAAGACCCATCAATGAGCCATAGCAGAGATCATCTTTGATGGCAACAATGCACTTCTGAGGAGGAAAATAAAGGGGGCCCTTCCTTTCCCTATATTATGATTCCTTCTTTTTTAAGCTTTTATTGAACAAGGACCTTGGTACTGGGTAATTCTGGGTGGCTCCTGGAGCTCCTAACGCCTGCATTGGCTGCACATTAGCCCCCCCAAAACTGGTTTTAAGCACTTCCTGTGTGGCTCAAAGCCTCTCTAGGCTACACCTTAGTGTAAACAATGCCCCCTCCCCTGTATCACATCCACTGCCTGCCCCACACCTTCCCAGCTCTCCATTCACTGCCCCCTTCTTACTTGTGGCTGCCCACCTTGGCTTTCCCAGGGGAACAGGATTAATCTTAAGAGGAGGATTAACCTTGCCATTGTCTGGGCCAGACTCAGCCTGGAGAAGAGCAGCAGAGCCTGGGGACGAGCAGCATGTTAACTCTTCCCCGCCTGCTCCTGCAGGGCAGACACCTGCAAAACTACAAGAGTGGGGAGCTTGCAATGGAGGTAGGGCAGATTCCTGCCTTTGAGTCCCCCAGGCCCCTGCTGGCCTGAAGTGGGACTGCTCCACACATGAACTAGCACTAATACCTATGGCCAGGTGTACGGCTCACAAAGTAACATATAACAAGCCCCAAGGTTCCTATTCCCATGTCTAATCTGAAGTCCGTGGTGTGCCGACATGTTCCAAACAACAATCCCTTGGGGAGGGGAAGTCACTGCCAGTACCAACTGACTCAAAGAGCTCATTAAAAAAATACCTGGCCTTCAGCTGGGAGTCTGCTTCCCTTCTCCACAAGGGCACGAGGTGAGGGAGAAGAAAGGGCCCTGCTCTCTGCTCTGAGAAAAGCTGGTGAGAAAGCAGCTCAGGAGAGTGGGGTACTAATAACACCAAGGTTGTAGGGTCGATCCCTGGTTGGCTAAAATCGGTGGTTTTCAACCTTTTTTTTTTTTTGCAGACCCCTATAAAGTTTTGAATGGAGGTGCAGACCCCTCTGAATCGTAAGTGTGGGCTGTTCACGTATTGTTGATTAATCACATTCATAAAATCATAGAAAACTAGGGCTGGAAGGGACCTCAGGAGGTCTAGTCCAACCCCGCTCCAAGCAGCACCAGCCCCAACTAGATCATCCCAGCCAAAACTGGTCTTGAAAACCTCCCAGGATGAAGATGCCGCCACCTCTCCGGGGAACCAGTGCTTCACAGCCCTCTTAGTGAGAAAGTTCTTCCTAATATCGAACCTAAACTTCCCTTGCTGCATCTTGAGACCACTGCTCAGGGGTGGGCAAAATGCGGCCCATGGGCCAGATGCGGCCTGCCAGGCCCTTCTATCTGGCCTGCGGGGCCCCTAAAAATTTTAGAAAATTCATATTTATCTGCCCCTGGCTGCCTGTCCTGTGGTGCTCAATGGCTTGCCAAAACTCAATAAGCGACCCCCTGCCCAAAATAATTGCCCACCCCTGCCACTGCTCCATGTTGTCTTGTGCCACCCCTGGGAACAGCCCAGCTCCACTCTTTTTCAAATACCCCTTCAGGTACTTGAAGGCTGGTATTAAATTTCTCTTCTTTTCTAGACTAAATAAGCCCAGGTCCCTCGGCCTCTCCTCACAAGTCCTGTCGCCCAGCTGCAGCCCGGGCGCTTCCCGCCTCCACAGGCCCCTCGACCCACCCGCCCACTGGTTGGCAGCAGCCCGCGGCTTCAGGCCCCGCCAGCGTCCCACGGCCCCTCACCATGTGCTGCGGGTCCCCGGCCGCCGCCCCCGCCGCCATGGCCCCGCGCGCGGGGGTGTGTATCCCTTTAAGACCGCGGCGCCCATGCGAAGGGCAGCGCCCGGGGCCTCTCCGCGCGCACCAGAGGCCTCGCGACTGACATCACACCCAGCCAATGAAGGAGTTCAGAGCGTGTTTCCTCACGGCTAGTCCCACCCCCAATAGAGACGACGCTTTGGCGTCATAAAGCCAGCCCCTAGCGCATGACGGACAGCTGAGCCGCCCAATGGGGAGATGAATTGGGGGCCTCACTGGGGGCATGGGGTGAAACCAGCGGCGCGGGTGAGTTCGCTCTCCACGCGTTTGCGCAAGCGCGGATACGCGCCGGAAGAAGAGACCGGGTCGTTGCCGAGCGGCCCCCTCCCTCCCCTGCAGCCAATGAGCATCCAGCGGCTGCGCTCCGGCGAGCCAATGGGAGCCGTCAGCCAATCGGGAGCCCCCCGCGGGGAGGCGGGCGGGTGAGCCAGGCTCGCCCATTGGGCGGTGACGGGGCGGGGCGGGGGCGAGGTTTGAAGGCCGGTTTGGCGCGCGGCGCTGATTGGCCGGCGGTGGGGCCGGGCGGGGCGGGGCGGAGGCTGCTGCCGAGCGCAGGGAGGAAGCGGCGGCGGCGGTGGTGCAGGCTCGCGCGGGGCCTAGGCGGCGCCGCGGTGTTGGCGCGCGGCGGCGGCCCAGGCCCAGCCCCCCCTCGCGGGGGCGGATGGCGACGGCGGCGGCCCCGGCGCTGTACGCCTGCACCAAGTGCAACCAGCGCTACCCCTTCGAGGAGCTGTCCCAGGGCCAGCAGCTCTGCAAGGTGCCCCCGCCCCGTCACACGTTACATGCATTGCGCGGGGAAAGGGCGCCATAAAGCTAGGCCGGCGGGGAAAGGTCGATGACTCTTCCCCGCCTGGGGTCCGTGCAGGGCCGTGCGGCAGGACACTTCTGAGCCCTTCAGGGGCTGGCAGCAGACCCCGGAAAGCTTGTATTGCTTTCCTCTCCTGCTCCCCCCACAACCCATCTCCAGACAGATCAAGAATAATAATAATAGAAAAATGGCCGTTTTCAGGCACCATTTCTGTCCAGAGCTTGGCGTATGCCTGGTTCACCCGTGCCTGTGTCAGGCAGGGGAAGGAGCCTGGGGAAACCCTGCGGGCACCCCGAGGGGGCGTCTGCATGGGGCGAGCTAACGGCCCTTTTTGCTTTCAGGAATGTCGCATCGCACACCCCATGGTCAAATGCACCTACTGCCGCTCAGAGTTTCAGCAGGAGAGGTAAGGCACGCGTCAGGAGATGGGGACAGGCAGAAAACACGAGCCGGGGGCTAAAACGTTCTTGCGCGTCAGCGGGATTAAAATCCAGAGTTCAGAAATGGGGCTTGATGTGTGACACTTGACATCCAAAAGCAGCCAGCAGCTTTTTCTGATCGCGCACACCTGCCGTGAGGGAAACTGATCATCACGGGTGAAAATATGAGCAGTTTAAAGTGAATGGTAAAAAGTTTGCCGAACTATAGCAGCAGCAATTTGCTTCCCACTTTGCTCAGCATGAGATACAAGAAGATAAATGCATTGTATACTTGGCTAATTTGGACTTGTGATATTTTAAATATTTTATGCGCTTGTATGCATGTTTGGTAATAACTGGTAAGGAATCAATACATCTTTGTTGTTGAATTCAACTTTGCAAAATTTTCTCTTTAGCAAAACTAACACAATATGCAAGAAATGTGCCCAAAACGTGAAGCAGTTTGGAACGGTAAGTTGGCAGTTTATTCTCAAAAAGGCATGCAAGAGTCCCATTATCCAGCCAAATGCAATAAATGTGCAAAGAACAGCCTGTGTCTTGATATTATGATGCACAGTTGAATATTTTAGTTCAGGGTCTAAAATAATTTCAGTTGTAAATGCACTTTTTGTGCATAAAACTGGAAAATGAGTCTTTTGGGATGAAGCTTTCTATTCAGGAGAAATCTTGTGAAAAGTTATACTTTCAACAGCTGACTACTTTTGCTGTTTTTAAAATAGGCACACTTTTCCCCTGCAGGATTTTCAAGAGTTGAAATGTGCAGCCAAGTTCAGTAGTTACAAATAATTAAGTAGATGCCTTGAATGTATACACTTGCACATGCATCATTTTTTTCAAATGCTTATATCTAGGGGCTGCGATTGCTGTCCCTTATCTTCAATATCTGATTAATGAGGAAATCTGATCGTGGAGCAGGTTTAGTATATAACACCCATTAATGTTTCTTAAATGAAGGTGACCACACTAGGGTTATTAAAAAAAATGTGGCTTAAATTAATTTTAATTTGCATTTCCTTACCTTTAATTGCCACTTAGATCTGTGTTAAAGAAGTTGTGCATATAATGGGTAATTCTTTGTTCTGATATACTATTTTGTCAGAGTGCAATGTGGACATTGTGGGGAGGCAGCTGAGATTCACTATAATAAAAAGCATTTCTCGTGAAACAAGTGCTTAGATCCTATAAACTGTGCAACTAGAGTCATACTTTGTAGATAAGATACAACTTAATGGACAAGTTAAATATAAAAGCTCTCATCATGTAATCTACTTAATACTTTGTAAATTGAAACAGGATGTCCTTTGAAAGTCCTAAGGGATTGTAAACCAAGTATAATACAGATGTGCCAACACCTGTAGCAACATTTTATTAAAAGCGGAACTTGTTTCAAAGCAAACTGAACTTCAGTGGCATTTTTAGAAACTCTGGGAATTTTAGTTCCCGGTTCCATAGGTTTATCAGCTTTATTTTGTGATGTAGATTAAAATCAATTGACCTTCAATTATCAGAAGAGTTATTTTGTTCCCCAAGGGATTGTAGTCTTAACCTGGAAACATGTGCCTGCAGCAGTCAACCCCCTGCATTTTTGAAGGGCTTGGGATGTTCTAAAAACCAGTCAGAAAAATATTAATTTTACCATTTACCTTTTGTGAGGCAGAGATATTTTTCTGGTATCTTACGCTGCATCACCTATATGCTTGAGAGAGTTATTGGACAAGCTGTCAGGTATCAAGTGTCTTTCGTTAGGTCTCCTCAGATCTTTTGGGGTGGGGGGGTGTTATTTCTTGGTAAAGTAAAAAGTTTGATTTGGTACTTAGAGAAGAAGAAGCTGTAATCCAAAACTGGGCATTTCTTTCATAGAACATGTACACAAGTGTTTATTTTTCCCACTTGGGCTGGCATCTTTTAATGGAAAAAAGGTGTAGAGAAAATGGAATGTTATGCTAGTTGGAATGCTTTATATTTAAAGCAGGATCCCTTAAATATTTATTAGCTTAGAAACACCATTTTATTTTTGAAAATACTAACATTAATTTAGTATGGTGGGAGTATTGTAGTCATGATGGTCCAGGGAAAGTACAAGAGGCAAGGTTATTTTTGTGATATCTTCTGTTGAGCCAACTGTGTAGTTTCTTGGAAGAATTTTATTATACTGACCTTAATTCTGCTTCTCTGTTATTTTTCAGCCGAAGCCTTGTCAGTACTGTAATATTATTGCAGCATTTATTGGCACAAAATGTCAACGTTGCACAAACTCAGAAAAGAAATATGGACCACCTCAGACATGTGAACAGTGCAAGCAGCAATGTGCTTTTGATCGAAAAGAGGAGGGAAGAAGGAAGGTATGCATTGTCCTTATTGAACTGTAACAGTTTAACATGAAAACAAAAGGTATGACTGAAAATCTTCTCTCTTTAAAAGTAATGGTGAATTTCACTAACATCAAAAAGTTGTAAAGAGCATTGCATTTACTTTTCCAATGTAAGGACCTTTCATGAAACTTTGCATTAAATATGTGATCCATGAAGACTGGATACTAGTTCCTCTGCTGACCAACCTGCTCTTAAAAAATCTATTTTTTTTACTTTTTTTAATGCCAACTCTAAAATATAATCTAACCTTGGCAGGTGTATAGGAACAAAGTTAATGCAGTGGAATAGTGCGAGTGGGTTTTTTTTCCCCTACTTCCCACAACCTTGAATAATTCATTTCTGTAACTTGGATTTCTTATTTCCACCTTTTCCTATCAACCTTCAAGACTTCCTTTTAACCCTGAGTAGACCTGTCCATTTTAACTTCTCAAAAGTGCATAGACATGGCTAGCCAAGTTAGTTTGGAGTTAGGCAGGAGATAGGGCAATGTAGAATCTTAAAACAAATTGGTTCAGAGAGGCATATGAGCTTTTGTGAGCAACAGCCTGTTCCATCAGATGCTAGGAATGGACTGGCAGAAAGACAAGATTATATATAGAAAGAAAAGAAACAGGAGGGTTGGGTGGGCTGCTAAGAGAAGTAATAAGTGGGTTGATTAGATCGGTTGAGATGAACAAAGCAGTTAACTCTGGTGTTCCTCCAAGTGTTAAGTTAGCCCAAGTAATAAGATGTTAATACGTAGTCCCTATTCGTCTGCCTTGTGCCTCTTGTGTTAATCTAGTCACACAGGTGTCTTTTTATTAGTGACAACCCTTTTTGTTCCATATTGAAAACAACACTGCCATCAAACATTTTTCCTTATTTACTATTGAAGCCTGGACCAGGTTCATATAGCACTTCTTATTCTGCTTTGGGTTAAAAAAGCTTCCATGGCCACGTGAGACCTAAGCTAAAAGTGACTGCTTCAGAGCAAAATTTTCCAGTTCTTGGAATATGTAGTATGTGTCTATATTTGGTAGAACCAATTCGCAGTGTAACATACAATGTCGAGAAAAGCAGAATAAGCATCCTGTACATTAAAGAATGAACTTCATATACCAGAATCACAATGATTTCTCTTGAATATTGAACTTATCTTTCTAATACCTAGTGCATGATTACTTAACTGCAATTTTTTCCCCCAAAAAGGTTGATGGAAAGTTGTTATGTTGGCTCTGCACACTGTCCTACAAGAGAGTTCTACAGAAGACAAAGGAACAGAGAAAGAGTCTAGGGTCTTCACATTCTAATTCATCATCCTCATCTCTGACTGAGAAAGATCAGCATCATTCAAAACACCATCATCATCACCACCATCATCACCGTCACAGCAGCAGCCATCACAAGTAAGTATTCTAATTAGAGGTAAAGTGTAACTGTTAACGGGGGGTGGGGAGGCACAACTCTGTGCCACTGGTGTTGTCCCCACTGTTCCTGGGTGCTGACTGTGACTGGGTTGCAGCCCTGTGGTCAGTGCAGAAATTGTACTGCCCCCACTGTGGCCAGTCCCTGACTCCGGCTCGACTGCAACCCTGTGCCCCACCGTTTGCGCAGTAATCTCAGGAGGGCATGTGCCCCCTCCCCTCTCACCCTTGGCCCCCCCACCCAACATGTCACCGATGATTCTGATTCTCTAAAAGGTTCTTACTTGATGGGATATGTAGTGAGGTCATAGTTCAGGAAATTTTAAACATCACTTAACAGCAACTTTCAATTACTGAATTGAAAGTGGAAATCAAATATTTTGGCGTGAGGGGGACATGCCACAGACGGGCCTGCAGTGCAACATACCACACAGTCGCACTCGTCTGGACATGATCTTTGAATCTCCATGTTCCCATCACTTGAAGAGATGAGAAGGAATTCAGGAAAAAGCAGATCTTGTTTGTAGCCTAATTACCAGGTAATAATGTAATTGCCTGTAGATCTAGAAGAGTAATTTAGTTAAATGCTAATGAAAATACTTTTCTTAGGAACACTTTACTTCTGTTTTGTTCCTTCAATTTAGGAAGAGTTCTTCTCCAGTCAATGTAGTACATGTGAGTCTTGTTGATAGTTTATGAGATGCTGTCCCATCAGCAACAAGGCAGTGCTATTGTAAGTTAGGCTTTTGATGGTTATCTGGCCATTCTTACAATACTTTTTGCTATTTTAATTTATTCCTGAAACTTTTCTGAATATTTGCATCAACCTTGCTGTGGTTTAAACAGCATACTAATTTTTTAATTGTCTTTTTACAGCCATATGTACATCCTAGTTAGCCTTAAATGGCTGGTTCTCTGAGTATCTTGCTTTTGTTTTTTACTACCATATTAAAAGTACACTGTGGTATGAATCATCATAACTACAGATAACACTTTAGTTTAAATTCAGAGCTTTTTATAATTCCTTTCCTTGTATTTCTTAGATTTATGTACTCCAGCATATTGTTCAATGACTCCTTTAGTGAAGCCCGCCTGAATATTTTCATTCTAATTCTCATTTTAATTTGCTTATAACTTTCTTGGCTTCCTCTTATGATCAAACAGTGCTTTGAGTAGGGATAACTTTTAAATAAGATGGGCTAATTTTGAAATTGAAAAGCAAAAGTGACAATTGGAAAAACAGTCTTTCCTTTACAAAAAATAATTTTATTCCTTCTCATCCATCTAATTTGAGGGAGAAATTGACTTTGCATGTAAATAAGGAGGACAGAAGCCTAACTTCTCCTGAAAATCCTTTTTGATTTAAGATATAACTGGTCAAATCTTATTTCCTGAGACCTATCAAGCATCTGGTAGATAAAACAATGTAAAGTAACTTGACTTTTAAACAGACTTATACATATGGCAGAATGTATACATGTTTTTGGAATTCTATATTATAGTGTTTCTGGGCAGATGGCCACAGAAATGGTTGCCCCACCAGACTGACACTTTCTTGTGTTAGCAGTTTCTGTTTTAAGCCCACTTCAGCCATATCAAGATACCCAACTTTTACCCATGAGTAGAGCAGTGGACATGCTGGGGATGGGATGGAGTTTAAACTGTGTATTGAATTAAACTGCTCAACAAGGGCTCATTTTGTTTCAGTGCCATGGTCTGGGTTGCACCATGGAGCCAACTACTTTTTTTGCTCTTACCTGTACCTTTCAACTGACTTGATGTACTCATCAAAGTAGTTCTGCTCTGTCAAGTATTAAAAGAGCAGTGTGAAATTCACAAAAATTAAGAAATGCCAATATTAAGTTTTTACTGTCAACCTTAACTCTGCCTCTTGTTCTTTATGACAACATTTAATTAAAGGATTTGATCTCAATAAAGCATAATCATAAATGTGATTTAATAGATGCTTTGGTCACTAGCTAACAACACATGAATAATTAGTAAGTTCCTCTAAAAATGATTGGGGCAGGGCTTTGTCTAGACATAGATATTGCTTGCTGGTCAGAACTTAAAAAATGAATATGTGCATGTTGTTTGGTTACAATGACTGGAAGCTGAATTCTTGTTAACTGTATGTTAATTGCATGCATTTCAGAATAGGCAGCCTGAGTCCAGAGCAAGATCAGGGACTATGGAAACAGAGGTAAATACACTAACCATTTCAGAATAATTTAGTAAATTTGCCTTACAGTTTTTATTGAAAGTTTTGGGGGTTTTGGAGGTCTGGTGTATGATGCAACGCTACTGCTTTAAATTTACATTTTTTTTTGTATTTGATTCTAGCCATAAATCCTCTGCAGCTATTCAGAATGAAACTCCAAAGAAAAAACCCAAACTGGAATCCAAGCCATCCAATGGAGATAGGTAAAGCTGTATTTTCTACAACTGAGACAGTTCAGCCAAGTAGAGCATTGGGTTTATGGCCCTTAGCTACTTTTGCTTGGAGAGTAAAAAGTGAAAAATGGAATTGTTCATCCAGGCAACTTGTGGGTTGCATGTTTTAGTGCTGTCAGTCAGCTGAATGGCTTTATGAGTAGAAAACTGGCACTGTGTTTCCTGCTTTTTGAGGTGTTCTGGGCAAAATAAAGTAAAACTTGAGTATAAGACCACAGTCACCAAGCAAATGGTATTCCCTAAAACTATTTTTTCAGTTGCGTGCAGGGTTGAACCTGCTGCTTGAAACTGACTTAATATCTAGAGAATGTTTTTGGACCTAAATGTTTGAGACTACACTTTTATGCTGTCTCTGACCAACAGTGGGAATAAATGTAAAAAGTGGCTGCTTCAATTGAGAAGTGTTTGACCCCCTCAAAGCTAATACTCAATTATATTTCTGCAGGTGTATGTAATGTGTGCCATTAGTAAGGTAATTTGCCAGTTGCATCCATTTCTGTCAGGTACATATTTTTTTTGCATTAGTCCTTAAGGATGTTTGTGGAATTGTTAATTATGCAATTTGAACTTTGAAAAATATGCCATTTTTGGTTGATAAAAGTAACAGTTGTATTTTTATTTACTTTTAGTAGCTCTATAAATCAGTCAGCAGACAGTGGGGGAACTGACAACTTTGTCCTCATAAGTCAGCTGAAAGAAGAAGTGATGTCACTGAAACGTCTTCTGCAGCAAAGAGATCAAACCATCTTAGAGAAAGATAAAAAGGTAAAAGATAAAAGTGGTTAATAAGAACTTGGTGAATTTCCTTTGTATCTTTTATGTTCATAACTGTTTCTGTAAAAAAAAAAAAAAAAAATACAGTTGTGTGTGAATGTTAAAACAATATTTGGAATATTTTTATTTTTGTTTTGTGCATAGGTATCACACTCCTATCACATCTTTAAATTCTAATCGTAAAAGCTATGTGACTCTTTTAAACATGGATAGCTCATTCTAAAATGGTCTGGATTACTAAAGTTTGAAAGTCCTTGCCATTCCACGATCTTAAATGGTTAATGTAAAACAATTTGAACAGAACCAACTTTGTATAAAAGCTATCATTACCATTACTGCTTTTGATAGCTTCTTCAGAAAATGTTCATTCTCTCTCTCTAATGAAGGAGGCCACAGGTCAAAAAAGAATCTGACTTGCCTATTTAAATGTGCTTTAGTGGGTGAAGCGTACAAAAAAGGCAGTAGGAGGAAATTTATTCTTGCATTTGCTTGTGTGTTCACTGCAGACAACTTGCATTTGTACCCTTTTTATAGGGAAAGCACTCTTAGCAAGTTAATTTTGTGAGGTAAGAACTCAATTTTTTATAGTTTAACCTATTGTATTCTGGTATATTTACAGGCATTTTAGCTTTTCTTAGGTCACTGGTCTTAGTATGTAATCTGTCTGCAGTGCAACTTGGATTAAGCAATTTTCACTAAAACCGTGGAGAGTTTAATTTCTGGTCCCACTTAACGATACTGACATTCATCTATCCTTAGTGACATTGATATTCATCTATTCACTTCATATATATGGTTAACTTAGTAGCCATTGATTTCCAAAAAGGAGTAAGATATTTATCAGAATGTTTATGCTTTAATGTTTTGGTGAATTTTGTTTTCTTAAGAAAAACAAACAAATAACTAAAGATGAATGATCACACATAGTAGCTAAACATTTACTAAAATGTATACTTTGAAATATTTTGTTAGTGTTGCATTTAATTGGTTCCAGGTTCTCCATAACTATCCAATATTCTCTTTGTGAGAATTAATCATCAGGTCTAGTTTATATAGCTATATCTATATTAGAAAAATGTAGCTGGATGATCAAAAAAAATGAGGCTCTACTTGTATTATAAAGGCAAGAATTAGTTTTTTTACTCTACATAGCATTTGTGTACTGGTGTGTTAGAACTGCTGCCCCAAACCCAATAACAAGGTGTCATTGCCACCTTGAAATACCCTGCTTCAGCCTTCAGTACCAGTGCTTAATGGTATTAACATTTGGCTCATCAGTAAGGCACTTCATCCAAAAAGTGTCATCAGGAGTCATTTGGAGGAAACTACTTGCCCTTCAGATCACCACTTCTGAATCCGCAGGCAGCTTCACATTGAAGTTCTTGACATTCCTGTTTTCATAAGTTCAAAAGAGGGATAGCTCTAGGAACAATAGGTCAGTATCTTGAGTAACGTATGCAAGGATCTTCTAGTTTGCAGTAGCATCTCTAGTGTTTGCTTTTGACCTTTCATCAAAATCAGCTAGAGCTTAACAGCCACACTCAAATGTCATCTCTTTGACACACAAAAAATTGCTCTTATATGCACAACCCCCATATCTCCTTTTGCTGTTAATCTTCCTAGCACAGTGTTTCATTATTTTTGAGACCTCATCAGTGCTTCAAGGCTCACATCTTGCTCACATATCTACCATGATTCTTGAGAGAAGCATGGTAGTTACACACTTGACCAGGATTTCCCCCTTTCAATCCAGCTGCACAGCCACGCCTTTCCACCGTGTGTGAACCACTTGCTGGAAGCATGTCGGATGCCTCAACTTGATTTGTTTTTCAGATTGCTAAGAAGTATATAGTGCCTTGGTTGCACCAGCAGTGTCCCCTATCCAAGTGAAGAGTAGTGGATCACATCAGTCCTGATAAGAAAATACCAGTCAGTTTTTATCAATGAGTTGTTACCCCTCACTTCAGTAGCTACTAGAGATGCATTGTCCGATATTGGATTGATCCCGCTATAAAGAAAATTGTCTATATCGGATATCAGCTCGTTGGGTCAGTAATTTGGCCAATAAATGCCCATGCTGCGTGCAGCACAGCAGGGAGCAGAGCTGGCAGCATGGAGAGCTGCCTCCAGCTGGTATCAGCTCCCAAAATCTCTATCAGTGTACCTCTAGTGACTATTTTGTCTTCCTGGGCAAAGAGGATATTAAACTAGACTAAAAGGAGCTGGCCTTTGAAGGACAAACATCAGAAGCTTACCTGTGATGGATAATAGTGTGGACATTAGTTGCAGCTTATTAGGCACTAGGGCCTCCTGTCTCAGGCATCCGTTTGCTTTCAAACAACTGGGTTTTGCAGGCAGGTCCAGAAAAGTTCTACTCTAAAAATCCCACGTAATCATTATATTCAGAAGAAGAGCAATTTTCAGATTTTCAGCTCCACTCAGGTCAGAAGGGAACTTTCTTAGGATAGCTAATTTTTCAGAAAGCTAATTGTTTTTTATCTCAGTTACTTTTAATACTTACTTATAATATCTGGCTTATTTGCTTCTGTGGAGGCTTCATTTCCTGATAAATCTGACCAGAGTGGTCCAAAATGGCTTATTCTTCTGTCTACTGCACTTGAGAGTTAAAATGCATTTAGAGGATCCATTTTTGCCTGTCTTGCACTCAGGATCTGAGACCCAGGAACAAGTAACTTTGCCGTATATGTTTTCCATGTTTTTTTCTCCATTACTTCGGTGCTTGTAAAAGAAAAGATTTTTTTTTGCAATTTCTCAGTTGGTCTAATAAAAGGTATCATTTTGGAACCAAGAGTTCTAGATTTTTGCATTTATTTTATGGATCCACTGAAATTTACGTTCAGTTTATAGGTGAGAAAGGCCTTACTGTAAGGAATCCTTTTATCATATCTTTGGAGGTGTCACAAGTTAATGTGTTATGCTAATTATGTATTAGTAGAAACATGTGACATGTTGCAGCCAAGGACTTGCAAAGCAGTCTTGTAGCTGAGAGTAGGGATAAGCACTTTAAATTGGTGTGACCAAATATTAGAAATGCTGTTGAGGAGCTAGACCCCATATCCAGTTCCTGAGCAAAATAAATACAGACATCTGTGTTCAATTATTTCACATCCAGCAGAACTAAAATACTACTTTTATGAAAAATTTAACACTATTGAGCTGGTATCACAAAAAAGTACATGACGATGAACCTATTTCCCCTGAGACTCTTTAGCTGGTCAGTCTGAAGCCTTCAGTACTTGTCATATGGACCTGTGAAATAGTACAGTTAAAAACAATATAATTGTAATACAGCATTCCAGGAAACCCTCATAGAAGTTGTTGTATTTTTTTAGTTGACGGAGCTGAAGGCAGACTTTCAATACCAGGAATCTAATTTGAGAACAAAGATGAACAGTATGGAAAAAGCACACAAGGAAACTGTGGAACAACTACAGGTAATTACTTTACAAAATAGTCTAAGTTAAAGCTGTCATTTTAAGAGTTAGTTTTATTTAAATACTTTTAAACATTGACTAATGATCTGTTATTTTATCCAGCTTAATATTCATACAGTCATTCACTCTCCTAAGTTGTTTGTAGCTATCTGCAAATTCAGGTATATTTTTCCATATGAGTTAATACTGAAGACATGGTACAAGTATGTCTTTGGAACTAAATGTAAAAACCCACTTTGTGGAATGCTTATTTACCTGTTTATCTGACTTAATGATTTAGCATAACCATGTAAGGTTGCATTCAGTACACTGATGTAAGCCACATTGAAAGCAACTGTTTGAGCAGTAAGAAAACTGGAAGCTATCATTTGTTCATTCTAAAATGTACAAATGTTTCTCTGATGCAAAAAATAGATATATTGATTTTTGCAGTGTGGTACAAGGAGTTTGGCGATCCATCTACCATGTAAAATTAATGGAAAATGTGTAATGTAGCTGTAGATACCATACACTGGTGAAAATGTCATCCATTTTATCCTTGATTATTCTCAGAATACAGCTTTTTGAGTACTGGTGGTGTTATAAATTCACAAGGCTGTCAGTGTCTCCATGCCATGTCATTAGTGGATATAATATTGGAATGGAAGCTATTAGGATTTTGCAAAATTGCTTTTGTTATGTTTAAACAGGAGAGCATTTCTATAAAACTTTCTTTTTATCTGTATTACAGGCCAAAAACAGAGAACTACTCAAACAGGTTGCAGCATTGTCAAAGGGTAAAAAGTTTGATAAAAGTGGGAGTATACTAACATCTCCTTGAGGAACTGGCTAATTCATGTGGGGGTTACTACTCAATGTAAATTTGGGTAATTCTGTGAAGCCCTTAAAATCCTGTGTAGTGGAAAAATATTTTTGCACACCAGATTAGTTGGCATGTTTCCTACACACTTTTATAATATGCAGCTTTTTTAGTTATTGTTCGGATTAGATCCTTCAACTGGCTTGAAGATTTTTTTTTTTTTTAAATTTTTTTGATATTGGGAACTTTTTTGCCAGCAATAGTATTAAACAATTGCAGAGAGGTAATATAGCAGTGCTCTTTTTAAAACACAACATGCAATAACAAAATAGGTGTACTTTCTAAAGAGTTCAAAGCAGCAGTGGAGTCCTTTAAAATATGCTAACTTCAGCCAAAAGTCCATTTTTCCAGTTTATAAATCTACAGTGATCCCTCTTTTGAAATACAGATATGAACACTGGGTTCTGGCAACTGTTCTTTTACTTTGTATCAAAATGTAGTAAAAGTAAGATAGAAATCATGGTGCTCTTAAGTGAGGCTCAAAAGACATAATGTATATGTAAATACAGTTGTAACAGTTATATTCTTAGTCATAACAGGTAACTAGCATTTTACATTCTTGTGATAGGG
This sequence comes from Caiman crocodilus, assembly GCA_030014935.1. Classification (NCBI taxonomy): domain Eukaryota; kingdom Metazoa; phylum Chordata; order Crocodylia; family Alligatoridae; genus Caiman; species Caiman crocodilus. The sequence continues at coordinate 179,847,804 of JAGPOW010003316.1, forward strand.
ATTTGCTGAAAAATGATCTATTGTACAGTATCAGAGGCAGTGTGTTTTTTGTAAGATTTACTGTAGACTTTTCTTGCAAGTGCCTTTCTCCAACTGTTTATTTATAGGAATGTTGGTATTTTGTACATAAGGTTTTTGTTTTAAAATCATGTTTAATAGATGGTTATGTATATATAAATGTGTGTACAGAGGAATCGGAAACAAAGATCAAAGTTGCTAGTACAGTGCTTGAAGCGGCAGTAAGAACTAGCTAATTGATGGGCAGTGAGTATTGGCTTTAGGTAACATTAGCTTGTGTCATTGGGGGATGTTGGGTCTTGCTAGTGCTGCTCATGCCAAATGCTTCCTAAATAGAGAAAAGTGTTTTTTGCTTCACTAAATTTTAGTGGTTATGTTTATTTTTCCATCTGGAAAAATGTTTTCAGTCCTAGTTTTTCAGTTTCACAGCAGACATGCTCCCAATGTTACCTTCTGAATTAATGATATAGCAAAGCTCAATATCTTATTTTTAAAACTGTAATGTTCAGAATGTTTTAAGTGTGCTAGCTGTAACTTATGGGTGGTCTTTTCAATTTAATTGCTAGATTCACATATTTTGCATAATAAAGATACACACCAAGAAAACAGTAGCCAAAACTGTAACTATTAACTGTAAAGTTAATAAAGGGAATGGATATTATCTCAAAACTGATAAATATTTTTCAGTTTATAAATTACATCAGTTCAGATTTAGTTTTGTTACCAATTGACTTTTAACACAAGGATTTGAGTTAGATTAAATACAAAATAGCATAGATGGAGGTCTCTGGAGAAAGCAAGCTAAGAACCAGCATAAATTGGAAAAGACTTCTGTCAGATGATATCTCTAATTCAGCTGTTGATTTTTTTTATTTTGTTTTTTTGGTAAAGTATAACTTCTTGCACTTCAGTTAACTTAATTGTGTGTGATGCCCAGCTGTTTTGAGAACTAGACTGAAGTTCTCTGGCTCTCCACCCCCTTGCTACTAAGCTGTGGACAAATTCACAGAGGTTTAGACATATTTTAGCAGAAACACAGACTTATAAATAATTGGAAAATTAAGGTAGCTTGTTTCCTACGGTGTAGGGGTTTTTGTATGCTAAAGTCAACTTTGTACGTTTATAAATACTGTTCTTTAAACTTGCTAATACAGCTAGGATAGAAGGTGCTGCTCCTATCCTATTGGGTTATTTGTGTGAGAGATTTGTTTTTTTAATATAGGCATTTTTCTGTATTTCTTTAATTCAGAATGCTATTTTGATACCATTTTTTCTGGTTTAATGGCCACCCACATCTAGTGGGTTTGCTTTTAAAACAAATTCAAAACTGCACATCAAATTGATGAACTGTCTTAAGACTTATTCAAACCTGTGTAAGCTGCAATAGGAAGTTTTTAAAAAAACAAATTGAAGTTCAATATTATGAGTACTTGTGGTTTATAAATCCCAGTGCTAAAAACTTTTAGGGGCTTCACAGTATTTAGTTCTAATTAAATACCTGATCTTTTTATTCCATAACCTCATTTTTAACTTGAATTTTTAAAGATTGTAAACTAGTAAATTGAATCCCAGTTCTGACAAATGGTGTCCTGGAGCTGTAGAATATCTGACCTAAGGAACTGATGTTCTTTTTAATGTGGATCTGCAAGGAGATATGTTGTACTGTATTGTGCTTTTTAGCCTGTTTTCAGATGTTGATTAGCATTGACCAGTGATGGCCATTTTGGCTCAAGTTATTTATGTATTTTAAGCCTGTGAATATTGCAGTCCCCTTTTAGATAGTATGTCTAAATATGCATTCTGCAGTGAAGATATTCAGCTGTCCACATGTATAGACTATTGAAATACTGTACTGGCACACATCTGACTGTTGACATTTTGTACCTTTTCTAAATCCAGTATTTCACAATAAAAGCTTGTCAAAATACTAACCTGTCCATTTCTATATTATTCTGAGAGATATACTTTGTTTAAACACCTGCAGTGCCAGAATTAACCAAAACTCAGTGTTAGTCCCATTTTTGAGAAAAATCATGAAGGCTTTATTATGCAGAATGCTAGCTTTCTGCAGTAATTACATACAGAATAATTTCACTGTTTTAGTTATACACATCAGATTATTTCTCTTGTCTGTCTATTATAATGCATAGAGTGATAATGCATGGAACTGTATTAATTGAGAAGAGCGGGGAAGCAACTATATATTTAAGTCAAACTTTAAACAAGCTGGATGATAGAATATAAAGAAAGATTTAACTGCAAGATTCCCATTGTCTCAATAGAGCTGGTTCATTAAACTTCAGACCATTTTTCCATGCCATGCATTTAGTCTTCAAAAAGCCAATTAATTTATGTTAACATTTGTATTCTGTCTCTAGAGAAAACTAGACATTTCCATTTTCCATCTCCTCAATTATAGAATCTCTGTTTTGGAAGGTAGACAAGTCTTTTTTTGAAGGCCACTCTAAAGTGGTTGGAACATATATGGTGCCAACAGTAGCATTGTAAGCAATAGGCAATTTGCTTTTTATAATGGACGAGGCAGATTTTGTTTGGTAATATCTTTTCTGTGCCAGCTTTGTAGCTTAGAGAGATGTCACATAGGCACAAAATGAGTAAATATGTCAGTGAAGCATCTCTCCAAAATTTATTGTTGGTTGAGGAAAAAAGATACTGCCAAACAAATCCTGCTGCTTATTTTCTTGACCATCACATTTAAAACACCACTTCTGCGTTACTATTACTACTTAAAGCATAGCATCTTGAAGTCAAGATAAAATTATCTTGCTAGTGTTGCAGTGGGTTAAGCTGACACTTATTGTAGATGGGAAAGGCTCAAATAGTTTTAAAAATTAGTTTTGGGTTAATTTATTTGAATGTGGATACAGTAGAACCTAGATACTACTTTTGTTAAGTTTAGATTCCTTATGGACTCTGTGAGCGTGAGGGCTTGCAAACCACCTGGGCACATATAGCCACAGCAAACAGCTGTGCAGGAGCACAGAAGAGGTTCGGCTACTTGCTATGGATTTTACTTCAAAGGGCACCATGAGGTGTATGGGACCACTGATGAGCTCCAGATAATCAGAGAAGCAGCATCCTTTGAAGTAGAAGCTGCAGCAAACAGCTGAGGAATTATCTTTAATCCAACAGCCCATGGCAAATGAATCAGGTTGCAATCACTTGCATACGAGTGGTCCAGTTTCTACTGTGTAATGTTAGTTTTCTTCGTAGTGCTAACAGGATCTGTTACAGTGCAGTGACTGTTGCTTGCCCCTAACAAGGCAATTATGGTATTATTATGATAGAGTAATTTTCATTTGGCCTGGTGTAAGTCAGTGTGTCACTAGCTTATGAAATCAGTCTTCATGTCACAGTGAAAACTGATGCAAAATTATCTAGACACGGGGTTTTTTTTAAATTTGGCTTTTATGACATTACCTAAACCAATGTTTTTAAACTGAATACAGGGTCATCATAGGGTTTTGCTTCTGATTTTAAAAAATAGATTTAATTTAAATCAATGCAGTCCATGTGTAAACAAGACCTTGCACGGCCCCTAATGGTCTTCACAAGCTTTGAATTCATACTTCTTAGAAAGAAAAACACTTTAAAGTGGTCGATTGCAAATTCTGATCTCAGTTGTTTTCTTTAACATAATGAAATGTCTGTCATTATTTTGTATTTATGACACTTTTTATTAAAATTCCATTAATATCCCTTCAAAGGTCAAATATAATTTAATAGGAAGAAGTCCCTCTGTTCCCTCCTCCCCTCCAACACACATGCATGTGCACATGCACACTCCTGGGAACAGAAACGCATGAAACTAGCGGAACTGTCTCATGTTCCTCTGTTTCTGGGACGTTTGGGAACGTTCCAGTTTTCCACTTGACTCTTGAATCAGTTATTTCAGCACAGGCCCTTTTTCAAAGATCTTCTGGCAATTAAGAGCAAGTTGTGCTTGGAAAGCTTGGTTAAGTTTGAGGAACTTTCAAACGTTTCAGACAAGTGCTTACATAAACTGCCTTGTTTCACAGTATATGAAGACAGAGATTTTCCTTTTGTTTTTTAAAGCTTCACCCTGCCAGAAAAAAACAAAATTCTTAAAACCTGGTGATCTTTCTGTTGCCCTAGCTGGTTCTGGACTACTGTTGAAAATGTTGCCACTACAGCTGTTCTGGTCAGGGACATGGCTATGAGAGATTTGTGCCAAAATAAGGGTATAGACCCATCACGTAATTGCAAATGATACATGTACAAGCTGTTAGGATATAACTGTCCTGTGTGCCCCTATATTGATACAAGTGTAACAAAACCATTGTAACTCTAACCCTGAATGAAAGAGTTACAGTGATTTAGTGCAGGCCAGTTTCAATGGGAAGGGGCAGAGTGATAAGATCTTTTCTACTCTAGAAAAATTTCCTACCGCTCACTGAGTCATAAAACTGCTACTAGTATTAGTGGAAGCTTTAATATTGATAGGTCACTGGAAACTGTCTGAAGTAACACTGTTACTCAACTGTGCTCAAGGCACATGAGGGAGTGATATAGCTAGAGCAGGGGTGTCCAAACTTTTTGAATGTAGGGCCGGATCACAAACTTTTTAGCACCCAGTGGTTCGGCGAGCCATATTCAAAGATGTCACAAGAAGTGATATCATATCAGGAACTGATGTCATGTAACCCTTGACCAAAGGTTAGACTGGAGATTAGGAAGATTAGACTGGACATTAGGAAGAACTTCTTCATAGTTAGAGTGGCCAAGGTCTGGAACAGGCTCCCAAGGGAGGTGGTGCTCTCCCCTACCCTGGGGGTCTCTGCCTATGCAGGGGGTCGGACTCGATGATCTATTGAGGTCCCTTCTGACCCTAACATCTATGAATCTATGAAGTTGCAGGGGTTGACATGGCATTGGTTGACATAGCATGCATGCCTGCGTTGACGTGGTGCTGCAGGAGCCACTTGGCTACAACTGGGTTGACCTGGTGCTGGAGAAGCTGGGGCTAGGCCAGCCTGCTGGTGCCAGGCCTGGGTTCACATGGTGCTGCAGGACCCACCTGGGCAGAACCAGGTCGGCACCAGCCAGGAAAAGCTGCATGCAGCTGAAGCCGGCTTCCTATGTGCTGCTGGAGATGGGAGGAGACTGGCCAGGTCTGCACTGGCCAGCAGAAGCAGCAGCGGAGCCGTGTGCTGCTCGGGATTGACTGGTGCAGGCTTATCCTGTCCTGAGCGGCACATGGCTCTGCTGTCGCTTCTGCTGGCTGGTGCAGACCCGGCTTGGCTTCTCCCATCCCCAGCAGCATGTGAGAAGCGGCCCCCTTGCAACCTCATGTGTGGGCGGCCAGGCCAGGAGAACCACAGTGCCTGGGGGGAGACTAGCCAGGGGAGCAGGCGCTGCCTTGCTATGGGGCAGGGCAGCAGGGGCCGGCACTGCCAGCAACCACTGCTTGGCCTCCTGCTCATGGCTGCTCCCCCGGGCCCCGTCACGGTAAGCAGCTCCCCTCCCCTCGCTGCCAGCTGGGGCCCGCAGGCCAGCCCTGCTCGCCTTGCCACGGCCCCACTACCGCAGCTCCGTGCTCCACGGCACTCCCTGCCCACCTCGCTGTGCTCCCTCTGTGCTCTCTGCCTGCCCCGCCACCTCTGCTCCACACTCTGCAGCGTTCCTTGCCCACCTCACTGCGCTCCCTCCATGCTCCCTGCCCACCTCACCTTTGCCGCTGGCTCTGCGCTCCATGGCTTCACACTGCACGCAAGCCAGATAAAATGGCTTGGGAGGCCACATGGCGGTCCGTGGGCCGTACGTTGGACAAGCCTGAGCTAGAGTGTCGCATCTTGCTGCTTTTAGACCTCCAGCCTGAATGGTTACATGTCCATTTACAGCTAAATCAACAGGGGCAGTTTTTAGTATGACTTCAGACTGGGGCACAAATTTGTGCCTTTAGTGGACTGTACAAGACACCATAATACCACCATGCCTCTGCTGAGGAACAGCAGCAGCCCAAAGGCTGGAGAGAGTATGCTGACTCAAACTTCCTACCTGGGCACATATGAGGACTTCCTGTATAAGAAATGTTTCTTCTATAAGCAAGTTTCAAGAAGTGACAGCCAACATCAATTAATCAAATCTCCTTGCTGTGTTTCTTGGCTAATTTTCCTTGTTCTTTCAGGTGACATAATTGCTTCAGTTTGTGACATATGATTGTTAAGCAACCCCTTGCGCTCTCACCTGCTCTCTACTGCAGACAGTGTGACTGCTTAAAAAACAACTATTTGTGTCCATGCAAACTTGCTTTTAAATCTTGATGTGATCAGAGTTCACCCAATTTTTCCTCTGTTCTGTAAGTGCTGAATATAAAAAAAGGGGCAATAAATGTGAATGACTACTTTACTTCTCTCTGCTCCACAGTTTGAGCCCTCTTCCACCTTTATTTGGGTAGAAATAGATGTCACCAACTGAAGTGCATTGCTTGTGCCAGGATGGGTCTGCGCACAGCTGATCCACTTAATTGGGTGAAATGCACCTCACCCATTGTCCTCTCTGTCAATGCTGCAGGGCAATAGGTGACATGTTCTCCCAGGCCCAGTCCTGCACGATTCAGGAATTCCCAGGCAAGATTGAGCCACTCCAGCCCTGGGAATGTCTGCCTGGCAATCCCCACTTACTGAGCCATGTCCCTGGGATCTCCAGTGCGTGTGTCAGCAAGCAGGGAAACCCTGACTCAAGCCCCCAGAGCACCTGCACGGGGTGAGTTGTGCAGCTCTGTGTTGCCATATTCTCTAGCCATAAAGCAAACATATCTGACACTAAAGCAGCACAAATTATTGCAACCTTTTGTCATGACCCCATTATGGCACTACAAAGGGTAGGGACACCTGTTTGCTTTTGTTTTGTGCCGCCATAAACATTTTCATGAAGGCAGAAAGGCAATGAAAGTTGATGTCTGTTTCCACCCCAGGTAAATCTTTTCATTTATATAATGCAGTTAAAAGACTGTATTTTATTTGGCATGGTGCTTAGGCTTTCTGCTTCTTTCCTAGACCTGAAAAAGGGCACTTTGTGTCTGAAGTCTTGTCTAACATCTCTCCCAGCTATAAGCTTGGTTCAATAAAAGATGTGGCCAAAAAAAACCTTGTGAGAAGCAAAGATTTTGTGGGTGATACCTTTTATTGGGCCAACTACATGTTTGGGATAGATTCAGACAAGTTTTCAAATGAGGTTCAGTCTGCATATTCTATTCCTACCATGCAGTTGGTCCAATACAAAGTGCTACCCACAAAAATCCTTGCCTGTCACACATTTCCTGGATCATTACAGCTGCAACAGTACTCCATCACTACCAAAAACGCCTTTCTTTTCACAATGGCTGCTATATACTATTAGCCACTAGATGTTGCTTAAATTACATACTTTCACAGAAGTATATGCCTGCAAGTGTGCTACCGCATATTATCAACTACACAAGAGCTTTGCTTAGATAGAGAACTTTCTCCCTACAAATGAAAACACAAAACAATAAAAATCAGACTGTCTTGACTGCTTAAACAGCTATGTGCCATAAATGCATTTTAGTAGAACTGAATTTATAAAGATATAGATGCATGTTCATTTTGAATAGTTAAATCAAAACAACTTTTTAGTGCTTGACTAATAACCAGCACTTAAACTGTGGTATCTAGCCATGAATCTCAAATCATTTTACTTAAAAGGAGCAGGACCCCCCGCCCCCCCCACCAGTATTACAGATGGGGAGTTGTGGGAGAAAATGTGTCCACTGTCACGCAGCAAGGCAGTGATAGTAGCAGGAACAGAATTAAAGGCTCCTGACTTCTAGTTCACAGCTCCATATAATGAGTGCCCTGCCAGGTTGAATCCATGTTAACGAGAGGGAAAATAATAATTCCAGAATGCGCAGGCAGAAGGTTATGCTTTTGGCACTGAATTTAATGAAGATTGACAATTTCCTTTTTTTTTTCCTGGGTCTGATGTAATTCTGATCCACATCTCTCCCAAACCATGAGATTGAGTTCACAGAAATGTTTGGAATCTTGTGTCTTGCCAATGAAGGGTATAATTCAGGTCGTCACTTAAGAATTCAACATCTACGTGAATTAATTCCCCAAGCAAGGTCATGATTTCAACACCAGTAATCAGTTTATTAAATGACCAAGCGATTTCATCCATATGTTGTGTGGGGCATGTTTTGTATTTGTATCATAGTCAACAAGAAGATCTGATTCAGAAATATAAACAATACCAAATGAATAATTAGTATTGCCAGCTCCTTTGTGCTATTAAAATACATACTGCCTGCATGGAAAAATCTATGTCTAGCCAAAATGTTGATGACCCTTAGTAAGTGTTGTAAGGAAAACCTTCAGACCCTCAATTTTTTATCTATATTCATTCTTTTCAGTTCAGTTTAGTCAAGCAAACTTAATTTTTGTATTAACTTTCCAACTACTAAGCAAATATAATAGGGAGAATTTTCAATTTTAAAGAGAGAATTGCAAAGTAATCATCTAAATATAGTTTGCTGAGCTTGTAAAATGCATAGGGGTTTGAGAGTTGTTGGGTTTTTTTTCATGAAGAAGCAGTTCCAGGAGCTATTTTGGGAAGAAAGCTTCAAGTAAACAGGGCATGAAGTAATGACCTCTCACCCATTTCTTCCCTGGTAATATGTTGACAATATGATGTAATTCCCATACTATGCAAGTACAGAAAAAATCTGCCAATTTTTCTTGTATTTTGTTTTTTAAAAGGACAGAAGCTGGGTAAAAAATTAAAAAAAAAAGCCTAAATCTAATATTTGAATTTGTTTAATTCTCACTGAAAATTAATGAGACTTAGGACCTTGTTATATGGTAATTTTGGGTGGCTCCTGGAGTTCTTAACCCCTGGATTGTCTGCACATTAACACCTGGAGCTGGTCTTTAGCACTCCTGCATCTTAAATTTCTGTGATTCCATGGCAGGATTATCTCTAATCTGTGTTACCAAGTGGGTGTTACACTAAGGGGTAGCCACTCAGAGATACCTTGGTGTAAACACCTCACTCCCGCTGGCCCAGATCAAGGCCACTGCTCCTCCCCTTGCCCCCACAGCACCCCAGGTCCACACTCGCTGTCCCCTGCCCACGACTGCGTACTTGTGGCTGCTCACGCTATCTGTCCTGGGGAGCAAGTAGGGAAGGGTAAAACCACTTACCTGGCAGACACCGCTGGAATAGGAGGTGGGGGATTCTCCCAGTTCAGTCCTTTAGGTCCCTGCTGGCTTGAAGTGTAACTGCTCTAAAGTCAAGCTAGGATGGACACCCATCAGCATTTGTGTAACAAGGCCCTTGGGCTCCAAAGTGTTTCTGAAAGTGGGTCTTGGGCACTGAGAGAATGGTACCTGCAATTTTATTGAAATATTCAGTGGGAGTTTCTAATCCTTTTAAATTACTGCCTGGGTGGTACATTTTGTAAGATACTATTTTAGTAGCATAATGTTGATAACTAAGTCTGACTTCAAGTATTTCGGATACCAGAAGTACAGTATGTTTTGAGAGGGATTTTGTTTGTCCCCCTAAGCCTGGAATCAGTGTGTGTGTTGAAATCTGGCCTTTGTTAAGTATTTCTGTGTGGATACATACGTGTGTAAGCTTACAGTTGTATATGCAAAGGCTATTCATATCTGTTGTTGAATGCCTTGGTTTTGGAAAAAAGCCATTTGTGTATGTCCTCTCCTCTACAGCCCCGACCAGCAGTCTTTGAAATCCAAGGAAAGACTCCCATTGACTTAAATAGGACTTGTATTGGGCACTATTTTTTTTATTTAACCCTATCATGTAGTGCATCAAAAACCATAGACCATTGGCTTCAGCAAGGCTTGCGAAAAGTTTTGTTTGTTTGATCACAAATTCCATGTAAACTCCAACCGTATTCATGTATGAGGTAGCCCATTGTTTTTTTGTTGTTTGTGAAGGCGGTGGTCCCCATTGCTGGATACTGGGCATTAACTGTGCAGCAGTCTTATAACCATGGATTCTAGTTTTCTTTGATTAAAAAAAAATCCCCTATTTTTGGATTAAAAAAATAACTCAAAACCCACATTTTTCCATGATTAAAATGAAACACCGCAATAGATAGATACTGGATTTTGGGTTAATTTTTTTAATCCAAAAATTGGGTATTTTTTTTAATAGGAGAAAACCAAGATTCTTGCTGATAACACTGCACAGTAGTATACTAGGCAGCAGCCATGCTAATACGGTACTACACAGTAAACATCACTAAAAACCCAGTAGCACAAGTTACTTACATTGACTTAGTACTCAGTTAACCAAGTACAAAAACATGAGCCGTAACTACAGTGCATTAATGAAGGTGTAGACATGCCCATTGAATATCATTTTCCTTTTGCTTTATTGCAATATAACACATAGGAACACGATACTTCTTTGAGAAGATTTGTGACAACAGTATTTTCTGTTTAGGATACGAGCACAGAGAGAAATCACAGCAAAATTAGAAGTCTAGGTACATCTTAAATTCAACTTAGAATGCATTTACATTCTGCTTTGAGTCAAATACATTGAACAAAGATTAAACAAAAATAATTTGTAGGCAAATCAATATGAGAAGTAGCTAATAAAAATGTTTATGGTGAGAAGCCTGCATACTTAATTTCTGGGTCAGATCTGTAATCACCCTGTGCAAGTATGTGCTTAGTCTCAGAAGAAACTAAACCAAAAATGATGTATACAGGAAAGTAAAGTATTTTATGAGGAGAAAAAAAAACACTTTTTATTCCAAATTATGATTGCAATTGGGACCACACAAGAACTGGCATACTGGTTTGAGAAATCAAAACCAGGAAATCATTTCTCGTCTGGTAGTTTGGCTCTACTACTGTGCGGAAACTAAAGTAGACTGTGACAAAATAATATATTCATGGGAAGGTTTCTTCTTTGTCCTGTTTATTGGAAGTTATCTCAAGCCCAGAAGATTTTTACTCCTTGACCTGTGGCCTCAGTGATATTTTGTGACAGTGAGTTCCATAGACTAATCTGTAGTTACACAATATCTGAAGTACCTTATTTACTCAAATAGAAGATGACCTTGATTATAAGACAACCCTGCAATAATTATATTTTACACAAGGAAAATTTATATATCTGTTATAATTTTCCAGATATAGAATCTAATTATTGGAGGTTTGCCTTGAATTTGCCCCCCTCCCACTGCTACAGCAGGGAAAATAAATCTGGGGAGTCAGGAGCTCCCATGCCTTCTGCATCCCCAACTTCTTCCCCCTGCAAGTTTTAGCATAGGTATTCCAGAAACACACTTTTGAGCAGCATTTTGACACCTACTTATACATAGTACAAACTATGCATGATATTAAAGACTCATGATTTACCACATAGTCTATTGGGCTGGGCCTCATCAGAGTCAACAGTGTTTAAAGCCATGGTGACCCCATAGCTTAGCACCACTCAGAATGTGTGTGAGAAACGTGTTTAGTGCCGGGGCAGTGAAACCCTTCCCCAGGCCACTGCCTTTGTTGCCCCAAAGGCGCTCCTTTGTTGCCCTCATTAGCCTCTCAGGGTCCTTCACCCTGTTGTCTTTCCTACTATGCCCTGATGTTACAAATGGATGGAGAGGGTGTGCCTAGAGGGCAAAAGGGGTTTTTGGATGAGTCACGGGATGGGGTCCCCAGGGATGGCCGTGACGCCCCTAGGGCCTCGTGACCATGCCAGTCTTGGCCAACGGGCACCCTTTTCCTCTCCTGCCATGTCTTGCTTGTAATTATAATATAGGGAGGCTGCCCTCTAGTTTGGGTCTGGACATGGTCCTGATGGATCTGCTGAATCCTGTGGGTTCTTGGACCCCCTTTTGGGTCCCGCTCAAAATGGATGCCTCACAGGACACACTCAGCCTTATGAGCTAGATGCGTGGCTCCAAAACCACCCCTTTACCACACCCGAAGCCTTACAGATGGCATTCACACATTGTCTCTCTGAGGCCCTAGCTTAGCTAGGGCTCCAGTCATCTCTGGGCTCACCACAGCCCTGTCTCTGCACCCACACTGGTGCTGGGCTCTCTGCAGTCCTGTCTCTGCACCTACACTGGCACTGGGGTCTGCTCACCCCTTTTGTCACCATGTCCCCTGGTGCTGGGGTCCGCTCATCCTTTTTGTCACTGCACCCCCTGGTGTTGGGGTCCCCAAACTGTAGTGGGGCCCCCAACATGGCCTCCTCCCTCCCCAATAGCCTTAGCCCGATCCACCTGTTTATAAACAGCAACCAAAATTTGAGCCCCTGGGCTATAATATAATAGAAGCAGTTCAGGATGTGGCCTGTCCTTTCAAAAGAGTCAAGCTTCCCCTCCAGCACTAAGTGCCTTGTAGGCCAGGGTACCTGGTGAGCTCCTGGAGCCCCATTAGCCCTATATGCAGCATATCAGGCAGCCACAATGTCTCTGGGCAATTCTTCCCTGGAGGCTCCTTCCCCTGGCTGCTGCCAGAGATGTAACCGCTGCTGGTCTCAGCCCTGGGGTTTGTATGTGCCCAGGGCCCTGCCTTCTTCCAGTCAGCTGACCGGGTGCAGGTGCAAGCTATTTCTCTTCTTAGCCTGCTGCCCGAGTAACCTGTATCTATGGGGTTTCTGTCTGGCTTTTCGGGCCTTCTCCCAAGGCAGTTTCTGCTCTTAATGGAGCAGGCACCTTAGTGGCCTTTGTTTGGGTTGAGACCTCCCTGGCCTTGTCCAACTTTACTCTGGTTGGGCCCCTTGGCCTGGGGCCTGCTGTCCCAGGACCGCAAGCTCCCAGACCCCAGCTCTGATCATGCCTTCGTGGTTCTGGCTCTTCTGGCCCCCTGTTCAGGCCCTCATGGCCTCTGAGCTACAGGGCCCCCGGTCTTGCCCCTCCTAGTTCTAGGCTTGTGCCCTCAGTCTCTACTGTCCCTTGCCCCAGGGCAGACTCAGGGCTTGCACCATCAGTGTTGGGTATACTTTGCCCCAGGGCAGACTCAGGGCTTGCACCCTCAGTGTCGGGTATACTTTGCCCCCGAGCAGACTCAGGGCTTGCACCCTTAGTGTCTGCAGTTTGTGGCCACAGTTCTTCTGTCAACAACAACACCTAGGATCTGGGGTGCCCCCAGGCACTGTTCTCAGTGGCTTCTTTTGTCCCTGCAGCCACTATCAGTCCTTGAGTATAAACAAAACCCAAAAACATGAGTGTCTGCTCCACACCCAAAGGTTCCCCTTTCTGGGGTTAATCTTGCCCTGTGGAAGCCCATGCCCAATAGGTCTGAGATACTTACCTGCTCCTGATTCAGAATGCAGGGTTTCTTCTGCCTCCGCTGCAGCTCTGGATCCTTTCTCTGCTGCCCAGAGTTCTTCCTCTGGGCTCCCCGACTTGGCTTCTGCTTGGTTTAAGTTGTTCCCTGAGCTGTAATTTGTGTTTGACTGGGTTTTTTGCTTACCCTTCCTGTGCCTCCCAGCCTTCCCCAATCAAATATGCTACTTTCCATGGCTGAGGTCCATACAGTAATTCAAAGGATGAGAACCCAGTCGGCTCTTGGAGTACCTCTTAGAAGGCGAACATTAAAGAGGCCAGCATTTTGTCCCAGTGTCTGGGATCTTCGCCTGTGATTTATCTAAGCATGCCCTTTAGGGTTTGATTGAATCTCTCTACCAACCCATCAGTCTAAGGGTGGTATACTGATATCCATAATCTTCTAATGCATAGTGTTTTGCACACCTCCCAAACCACCCTCAGCATGAAGTTGCTGTCTTGATTGTTTAATATCTCTTTTGGTAAGCTCACAAAAGTGGATATATTAAACAACTCATCAGGAGTTTTCAACCTACTAATTGCCCTGAGGGGGACTGCCTTCAGATTTCTTGTGGCGTAGTCTGTTAATACTAAAATGTACTGGTACCCAGCTGAGCTCTTTATGAGCAGCCCCACACTATCTACTGCTACTCACTCAACAGATTCTTCTATTAATGTCAGTGGTACTAGCAGGGCTTCCCAGGACCTCCACAGGTCCACCCACTGACACTCTGGGCAACATTTACAAAAATCCTCTGCTTCCTGGCAGATTGCTGGCCAGAAAAATTCATGGAGCAAGCACTCCCACATCCTATTGCTACCTACATGGTCCCCATGGGGACTTTGTGTCCCACCTTTATGATAGCTTTTCTGTACATTCTTGGGATTTGTAGCTAAACTATTTCCACCCCCTATGTGGACACCCGATTCACCCCATAAAGAAAGCCATTTCTCATCTCAAACCAAAAGTACATTTGGGCAATGTCTAGGGGGACCACTGCATCATCGCTCCAGGCTATGTTCCCCTCCTTAAATATGTGTTAAAATACATCTTCTCAGGTTGTTCTGTTCTCAAAATGTATGCAACGTTGTGGCTCACCATGACTTGCAAAAGAATTGGCTGTGAGAGGGACTGCACGCAATGGGCACTACTGCATGCTTTATTCAGATAGGCTGTACTAACCTTTTCTTTTGGTAGGTTCTTATCAGTATGTTTGCGTGATGTGGGCCTTGTGTTTTATAGTCATGCTCAGTGTTGGCTGCATTTAATCAGCTTTATGGCTGGTTTCCATTGCTGAGCACAAGCTGCTTTTGGCAGCAGTTTAAAAATAGGCAATGTTGTTAGTGATATTTCCTTAAATGCAGTTTTGATGAGGGGCTTTTTTCTCTGTGCCAATTGAGAGAAAAACCATCTTGTATTCAAGTAAATATGGTAGATCTTTTTCTTAGCTTGAACCACCTTTGTTGGCTTAGATTTTATAGGCCTTACCTGTGCTCTCCATGCTCAGAATATAGTCAAGTCTATCCTTATGTGCTAGTAGGATTTTTCTTTTTACATGGATTTTCTTTCCAGCTTAAAAGAAGCAGCTTTGTATTTCTTACTAGGCAAACTATATCAAATACCCAGGGAGGGAGGAGGGAAATTTATTTTTTATTTAATTTTCTTATCTGGTAAATTTTGCAAAAACCCACTTTCCAGTGCTTTCTCTTAAATACATGCCTCTCATTAATGAAATCAGCAGTTCTCAAACACTTCCTCTGATATGTTTCATCCAGGAACATTGTGATTAATGTGTTAATTATGCAGTTATATAGAGCTGACTTTTAACCCCTCCATTGAAGGGCTATTTTGATAAAGGTAGAAATTTTGCATTAAAATTATATCAGATAGAAATAAACATTTAGAAGTTGAATGTACTTTGCAATCAGTTACAATATTAAGTAAACCCCAGCCAGGCTCATAGCTGTACACAACACAAAGGGAGACAGTCCCTCCTTCAGTTAGCTCTTTATCTAAAAGTCAGAGAAAAAGAAGGCAAGATGGATTACTATAGTGAAACACTTTGGGAATGTAGTCAGAAAGTTTAATTTTAATTTTCTACGTGTCTGAGCAGCATGTATTCATGCTTACTCGTGCTAACTTGTGCCTTTGTTTTTAACAGAGATATTACCCAATTTGATTTATTACAGTGTTTTCTTCCTTGTCTGATTCCTTTTATTTTTCTGTAAACTCTCTGATTCTTATTCTTAATATGTCTACTTCCATTAAAAATAACTATTAACATTTTAGTACTTGTGCTTTCAGAGATACAAAACTCAGCACCACATTCAACAACTAGCAACTGAACTGCTGTATTTTAGACAATTTTTTCTTGCTGCTCTGTTATACCAAACATAATATGTGTTTTGCAGTAGTAGCATATTTTCAACCATCTGCATTTGCCTCCCACTCACATACACTTAGTCACTACATACAAACATACACCTTCTGCTGAACTTCATAATTATGTTCTTCTCTAATAAAGCTCATTAAGTTTTTAGTGGTATGGTATTCTACAAAGCCTCTTCTGGCAACCATTAGAGTCCAATAATACAGATTTACTGGCAAGGACTGCAGAGTAGATAACTTTATCCAGCCACTATTGTAAGCATTTGTTTCTCATGTGATTTAGTGACACCAGTTTTGGTCCTAGCCTTGCCAGTTAAGTTTTGCCAGGCAAATTTGTACATTCTATATGAGGAAGCCCTACAAAATGTAGTTAATGCTGATGAAATCACTATATCTCCAAAGAAAATACTCTTGAATGATAAAATATAGTAGAAAATTACACTTGCCATAGAATATTTTAATATGTCATATCTAGGTCTTAATCTGACCCTTAACACTGCTATCTGAGTACTTCTCAAGATCATAAAGTTTAAAGTGATATGTTTATCTCTTCCCTATAATCAGCAGGAACTGTACTCATTGTGTCTGTGTATTTATTTTTTAGTGTAGATTTATGATGAGAAGACTGGGTCCAAGTTTTGAGTTTTGTTTAGAGGGTGTGAGACACATGGCTGTCTAAAGTCTTTTTTGGGAACAGTCTCCAAATTTATGGCCAGGTTAATGTTTACATAATTTGACTCTTGAGTTTGAGTGTACCAGTGGGACATTGGTCTCATGGAAGACACAGTTACTCCAGGAAAGGCTAATTTGGGTCAGTGGTATAACAAGCTTCAAAGATGAGAATAAAAACCTTGAGAAGAGCACAGGAGTGGTGTACTCTGGGTAGTTGGTGCTGCAGAACAGATGGGCTGCCTGGATTTGAACCAGTTGCAAGTTTTATAAAGCTGACAGTTTCATTCCTGAGCAGAGAAAATTATAACAAGAAAGGCTGGGGAATCACTCTGCAGTCTTTGCACTGAGACTAAGGCTGAATCCAAAAGGAAGAGGACATAGTATTTATTTCAGCTACAGATAAAAGGCAGTTTTTCATGACAGCGGCCAGTTGGGAATCCAGTGACAGTAGAAGGTATAGTTAAAATCCAGTGCTGCAGACCACTTTATCTGTCTGAGGGCAGTCGCCCTCAATGGAGGCTGATGTCATGGAAGAAGCAGAGCCCTGGGAGATGGTAGAATACCATTGCCAATTGCTAGCATTTTAGTCCTTGGAGCTTCAGTCTTACCTAATCTTGCCACACTTGATCCCTCAAGAGGCTGAGAAGATCTTGGAGAAGCTGAATCCTCATAGGATTTGCAGGAAAGCTCTGCAGGTGGAGCAACAGGTACCCAGCAAGGCACATGGGATGCAGTCTGAGTGAAATAGATAGCATCATCTGGTTATGGTTTCATTATCCCCTTCCTCTTCTGGGGCTGGCTAGCAGAAGTCTGTATCAACCATATCAAATGCTGCAAAGAAGTCTTAAAATATAAGCAGGGAATAATAGTTCCTGAATGATAACTGCACCATGTCTGGTACACATCCAGCTCCTAGCATGAGCAGGAAAGGTCCAGGATGTAGTCATTAGCTAAGCAGGGTGAATAAGTTATTCAGTTAGTTACCAGGGGACTTTGTAGAGCAGGGAGATCATTGTCTATTACAGGGATGGCTGACCTGCAGCAGCTGTACCACAGATCAAAAAGGGACAAGCTGCATAGTGAGAGATAAGGCAGGAAGCATAAAGAACAGTAGATGAGCAAGGTGCACAGGGAGAGAAGCATAAAACAGAACACGTTGGGTAGGGAGCATAGGGCAGGAAGCAGAAAGGCAGCTGATTGGGCAGCAGAAGGGGATTGGTATGGCACTTAGAGAAGGTATGGAGCTATTTTGTGGCAGGCCTGCCAAAAAGTTTGGTCCCCACTGGTCTCTTACATTCTATTGGTTCGTTTAAATTCTCCGTGGAAAGTTTATCTTTTCTTAAATCAGAGTCTACTGATTTAATTGACTTCAGTGGAAGTTAAGCTTGTATGTACATGCTTTGCTGAACTGGGACCTAATTGGGGTTGGAGATTGTGGCTAGAGAGGAGGGATGTAACAGTGATCATAGGACTAGCATATGATTTCTGAGTCTTTTTCAGTTCCTTTGGTCACAGATTGTCTCTGGCCATGGACAGGTGGGTTAGCCTCTCTGTGCTTTAGTTCTCTGTAAAAGTGGGAAATAGTCCTGACCCACTTATCAGGAGTGAAAATGCATTAGCAGTACGTAAGGGGTATAGGAAGAAAATGTTGCAGTTCTCTCCAATGGGGGAAAACATTTGGTGGAGGAGACAGAAAAATCACTCCTTCAATAATAACACCAGCAATGCATTTGTGAAAAAAATGGCTGCAATTTCAAAGTTAGAATTGGCATTTTACCTGCTTTGGCCTTATTGTTTAAAACTCATGGCAAAATATATCCTACCAGTGCTGTAGGACTTCAGTTCATTTGTGGCTGTCAGTTCACAAATTACTTGAAATGCTTATCATTCTTAGTTGTTACAGATAAATTTGCAGTTATTTTTTTTTGGATGGCTCTGTTATGTTAAGAACAGTTAACTATCTCTTCCTGTTGAATGCAAAAGATTCACATTGTATTGCTGATGTACTGAAAACATTCAAAGTAAAATAATGGAAGGCAGGTCCCAGGATTAAGACACTGGACCCGTTTTAGCAGTCTGAGTTCAGTTCCTAGCTTTGCCACCTTGGTTTTAATCACTCAATGCCTGTTTCCCTTGCAAAATAGACCTCATAATGCTTCTTTTCTTTGAATATTTGTTTTGTCTATTTAGACTGGAAGCTGTTCAAGACATGGATTATGTCTTATGACACTGCTCACTTTATAGTTTTCATAGATTTCATAGACATTAGAGGCTGGAAGGTACCTCGTGAGATCATCGAGTCCAGCCCCCCGCCCGCCATAGACAGAAAGTCAGCTGGGATCAAGTGACCTCAGCAAGAAAAAACTCCACGTATTTTCTGAAAGAATCCAGAGTAGGTGCTTGCACCACCTCTGGAGGTGTCTGTGCTAGATCCTGGACACTTGCACCATAAAGAACTTTTTTCTTATGTCTAGTCTAAATCAACCTTCCTTGAGTTTATGGCCATTAGACCTTGCTATCCCTTGGGGAGCTCTGGTGGACAGCTGTTCTCCCAGGTCCTGATGTACCTCTCTTATGTAATTGTAGGCTGCTATCAAGCCCCCCTTGGAACCTTCTCTTTTCCAGACTTGAAGAGTCCCAAGTCCCTCAGCCTCTCCTCATATGGCCTGCCCTTCAGGCCTTGGATTATACAAGTGGCTCTCCTCTGTACTCTCTCTAGCTTCTCCACAGCCCTCCTGGAGTGCAGGGCCCAGAACTGGATGGATTATTCCAGCTGTGGCTTCACCAGGGCCAAGTAAAGAGGGAGGATGACATCCCTGATTTTGCTTGGGATGCATCAGTAGAATCATGCCAGAATATGGTTTGCTTTGCCAGCCACAGCATCGCACTGGGAGCTCTTATTCATCTTGTGGTCAGTCAAGACCCCCAAGTCTCTTTTGGTCATGGTGCTAGTGAGCATCACTTTAGTAGTATCCTGGTCTTGATAAAGCTCCATTTTATCATAATTTAAAATAATAATAATAATAGTGAACTTCCTGTTTATCGAGTCTTAATTTTATGTATCCTGGTCTTGACAAAGCTCCATTTTATCATAATTAAAAATAATAATAATAATAATAATAGTGAACTTCCTGTTTATCAAGTCTTAATTTTATGACTGAAGCCCATTGACTCAAATAGTAGGAGGTCTGGCTCTTAAATGAACTGTAACTCTGTGCATTATGGGTGCATCTACACATTCATTAACGTGCTGTAGTTATGGTACATTAAGCTTAGTACCTGTAATTACAGATACTAACTTAATGTGCTGTGATCAGTGCTCCTGCAGTAGCACCAGTGCACGCTTTTTTTGTGATGCTAATGCGCAGTAGACTAATTCTACCACACGTAAGCACATCATCACATTTTTTTGCCTGCTGTGCTAATGTGTGGTAGTAGTCTATTGTGTTTGTAGGGTCTCGTGTAAGCGCTCCCTGTGTGTTCTCTTTCCTGATCCAGTTTCATTTGGACTCAATTTTGCTAATTGAATTACTATTCCAAATTATTAAGCCCAATGCAGGGATCACTAAATGAAATTTGGTGGTATTTGTCACGCAGAAAATCAGCTTTATATAGTGTAAATTTATAAAACTATGGGTTCCTTTCCATTTTTCTCTTTCAAAAGAAATTATGAGCCACCAATCTTCCTTGTACCATTATAGTTTCTTACTATTCCTTTGCTCAGGCAAATATCTCTGGTAGGTTTTGCCTGAGTATGAAGCTTTGGAGCCTTTTGCTATTAGTTTGCATTATCTGCATCAGCTGCATCAATGCTCAAGCCTGCAGTAGCAGCTCATGCTTTCCAGCATTTCAAAGAGTGTTTCACAGGACATTTTTCTTCAAATAAGCCATGGTTCTTAGTGTTTCTATGTCCCCAGACACTTGAGGCTCTTATATGCATTCTTGACATTTAAAGGTTATTTTCTTCTTAGAAAAGTGAGATAAAAGACAAAGAAAATAATCTGAAACCCACCAGAATATGCATGAAACCACTGACCCAGAAACTTAGTTAAAAAGTAACAACAACTCTTGATTATTTCAACTCTGTCCTTCCTGCCCCCAGTCTTCTCTCTTCTCTTCCTGTCATTGGTTTAGGCACAGTCGTGAAATTCACTTCCTGCAGAGGAGCCAACAAAAGGACTATGCATGTCTTCGCTGAACTTTCAAAACCAACTCTTTAAAAAAATTAATTTCAGCCAGTAAGACCAAGGGCTTCATCTCGCTGTATAATAGTAAGTCTCAAGTACAACCAGGTCTCTGTAACACTGTGTATGAGTTCTTTCATGTCTACCTTTTCAAAGATATAATTGTTTGTTCTCCCTGGTCTTCTGGAAGGTCATTCTCCATTCTTAGTTAGCTGGACCATTGGGTCACGCTCTTCAAATTGCCTTAAACACATCAGTGATACAACAAGATAGATACAGAAGGCCTTCAAAGTTACTGGTATGCTAAGGGATGTCCAAATATTTTCTCCCTGGCTTATGAGTGTTAAAAGTTTGGTGTCTTGGTTGTCTGCTGTACAGTTTTGACAAAGCAAAATTCATGAGGAATAGGTAAAAAGTTCCACTGGGTTTTGTTTCTGTGTTCTTCAGTTCCCTTTTCCAGCAGATATACATATCAGGATTATATTTGGCCTCTAGCTTGTGCTTGATTGTGAAGTTGGCACTTGTATACATTGTATAATCTTTTAAAATAATTTTAACAAGTGTAGATGCTTTTACTGATGCATTCCACGCCCCCCTCTTTCCCCCCCAGCATTTATACTATATTGCTCATTTTCATTTCCTGTTTTTCTTGCAGTGGAAACCAACTGTTACATTTCCCAAAATTCTTTACATTTTCCAGTTAATACAATTTGCAGTTAGTCACTAATTTAGTGGCCCAATTCAGATTCTTATATACAATTTTCACATACATGTTCAGATACAATCTGTAATACTGTCTTGTATTTTGCCTGTAAACATCAAAGAATGTGTCCTATTCTGACCTCAGTTAAAACTGTTTGAATCCAGGGTGTCTTCACTGATAGGGTTACCATATTTTCAGTTTCAAAAAAGAGGACACCACACCTGTCAGGGGGGAGGGTACGTAATATGATTGTGGGGAGACAGTGATATACCTGTGCCCTGCTCCTGCCCCTTACTCCAAAGCTTCAGCCCCACCAGCCCTGTTGCTACCCTTCACTCCCAACCCAAATTACCCCACCCTCTAAACCATGCTGGTATCCCTCACTCCGGATCTGCAGCCCCCTGGAACTGTGCTTCCAACCCACAGTCCACCCCCACAGTGCCCCTCACTGCCAAGCCACAGCACCCCCTGCCAGTGCCCCTCACTTCTAACCCACAGCCCCCTCTTCTCCTTAGCCCTACAGCATCTTCTGTCCGCTCCACACCTTCAAGCAAGGGCACCAACCTTGGTGCTGCTGGCTGGGCCACACAGCTCACTGCTGCCCCAAAAGGGCCCCCCACCACCCACTTCCACAACTGGAGGAGCAGGCATGACCCCTGACCTCCTGCCCTGCTGCAGTGCCAGTGCCCAGGCAGCTTCCCCCAGTGCAAGCAGGCACCCACCCCCCTCACACATCCATCCTCACCACACACACACAGAGATAGTCCCCAAGCCCTGGCCCTCCAACACTTGCCCCCCCCCATAGACTTACCTGCATGCAGCTGCTGGAGCTGCTCCCACCACTCTGCCTGGCTACATACCTGGTTGCATACCCTGTCTCCAATCGCCTTCCCCACAGCTCCCCCTAGCCCCAAGCATCTCCTTGCTACGGCAAGCCAGGAAGTACCAGAAAAAACTTTGATGCTGAGCAGAGAAAAATCCTGGACATTTGTTGATATTTAAGAAGCTACCCAGACAGAGATGGGAGGACCCAAAAAGACTTCATGTCTGGGAAAACCTGGATGTAGGTAACCCTTTTCATTGAAATCAAAGGAATTATTCTGCCTTCACATCAGTGTAAAATTAGAATCTGGTCCAGTTGATTTTCATAGATTTTATAGACATTTGGGCTGGAAGGGACCTCAGAAGATCGAGTCTAGCCGCCTGTCCCAGGGGCAGGGAGTCAGCAGGGGTCATAGGATCCCAGCAAGATAAACCTCCAAATGTTCAACCTGGTGCTCGCGGCTGATGGGAAGGCAGAGACCTTCAATGGGTTCTTTGCCTCGGTCTTCCTGAGGGGGGACCAGGACATCCCTCCAGTTGGAAGCCTGTATTCCCCCTCGGGAATCACTGCTAGGCCGGGGGTAAGGGTTGACCTGGTGGAAGGGCTTCTGGAAGGGCTGGATGTCTTTAAGTCGGCAGGCCCAGATGACTTGCACCCAAGGGTGTTGAGGGAGCTGGCGGGGGTGATTGCTGAGCCCTTGGCTTGGTTATACGAGCTCTCTTGGAGCTCTGGACAGGTGCCGGAGGACT
>JAGPOW010003316.1:179870759-179898259 GCA_030014935.1 Caiman crocodilus
CTTTAAGAGTAGATTGGATAGGTACTTGGCTGAGGTCCTGTGACCCCAGCACTCGTTCCTGCCATTGGTGGGGGGTCAGACTAGATGGCCTGCTCTAGGTCCCTTCTGACCCTAGATACTATGATACTATGATACTATGATGTCTCTTGAAGGTGTTTAAAGTCGGTGCTTGAACCACCTCTGGCGGCAGTCTATTCCACATCTTGGGGGCTCAGACAGTAAAGAAGTTCTTCCTTATGTCCAGCCTGAAACAGTCATGGAGACATTTGTGACCGTTCAACCTTGTCATTCCTTGGGGCGCTCTGGTGAACAGACGTTCCCCCAGATCCTGGTGAGCACCCCTGATAAACTTATAGGTGGTTACCAGATCACCCCTGAGCCTGCGCTTTTCCAGGCTGAAGAGTCCCATAGCTCTTAGTCTTTCATCATAAAGTCTGTTTTCCTGACCTCTGATCATGCCTGTGGCTCTCTTCTGCAATCTCTCAAGCTTCTCCTCATCCCTTTTGAATTGTGGAGCCCAAAACTGGACGCACTACTCCAGTTGTGGCCTCACCAAAGCTGAGTAAAATGGGAGAATGATGTCCTGGGATTTATTTGAGAAGCATCTATGGATGCAAGCCACCATTTTGCTCGCTTTACTAGCTGCAGCATCACACCAAAGGCTTATTTTCATCTTGTGGCCAATCATGACCCCCAAGTCCCTCTTGTCCATAGTGCTAACCAGCATAACACTGCTGAGCCTATAAGCATGCTGCAGGTTTTTCTTCTCAAGGTGGAGAACCTTGCATTTTTCGATGTTAAACACCATCAGGTTCTTGTCTACCCATATCCTGAGCCTGTCAAGGTCATCCTGGATCACCTTCCTGTCCTCAGGTGTAGACGTTTTATCCCAGTGTTTGGTGTCGTCAGCAAACTTGGCCAGTCCACTTCTAATACCAACGTCCATATCATTAATGAAGATGTTGAATAGTATAGACCCAAGGACACAGCCTTGAAAGGGACCCCACTGGTCACAGCGCACCATGACAATTGACTTCCATCAATCACCACCCTCTGGGTCCGGCCATGGAGTCAATTCCCCAGCCAGAGGATTGTGCTGAAGCCGAGGGTGCAGTTGGCCAGTTTTGCTAAGAAGTGATCGTGGGATACTAGGTCGAAGGCCTTTTTAAAGTCAAGATATATAACATCTATCTCCTCTCCCTTGTCCAGGTGATAGGTCACCTGGTCATAAAAGGAAATAAGATTGGTCAAGCAAGACCTACCCGCAACAAACCCGTGCTGGCTATCCATCAGGATGTTGGCATCGGCCAGTCTTTTAAGAATGGCCTCTTTGATAATCTTTTCTAATACATGCCCCTGAATAGAGGTCAGGTTGATGGGCCTATAGTTTACCAGACCCACTTTCCTCCATATCCTTCATTCTTTAGCGTTACAAAATTCATTTCCACAAAGCTATCATCTGTTTTAGTTTGTATGACCACTAACAATGCACTTTTAAAGTAAAACAACCCTACCGCTTGCCATGAAATTTTCGAGGGTGACAGTCTCTCTTAAATTTATGTCCTGCGTATAAAGCAGGTCTTGCGACTGAAACCCATAGTAGTGGGAACCTTGTTAATGGGAAGTAATTTCATGTTAATTAGTAACATTTACTCAATACAGTAGTGGACTTTTGCTGCAAGCCCACCTGCTGTGATATAGAACATGAGGAGCTGGTTATACATTAGCAAATAAGACTTGATAGAAGAAATATTTCTTTCCTTAGAGAAGTAAAACTAAAAATACAGTTAAAATCATTAGAGCTTTTTAACAGATCCCCATTAGAAGGCATCAAAGAATGTAGTGACCTAACATTAATTTGTCCACCTTCATGTTAGCATGTTAGCTTTCTGCCAAAGGAAAGTACCATGATTTAATCATTTGTTAAAACATTTTCAGTGGCAATTGTTTCTTTGGAAATGCTGCAAAATAGAGTATTTTGGAAACAGTAATATTTCATGCTGTGCTGGTGGAGGGCTAAGGTGTCTGTTTTGCAGCAAGCTACAGATGGCAAACTATGAGTTAGCAAAACAGAGCGTAAAAGAATTAGTTGCAAGGGATAGGCAAAACACTAGAAAAGAGACACAGTGTATTGTGTGGAGGCAGGGAGAGGTGGAATGGATCTTTGCCAGATATCTCTCGGTCACTGTTCACTTCAAGTTTTAGAATATGTACACTGAGCCCTATGCATTGCAGGTCAGGTCAACAGAGTTACATCATTGATGCACATGGCTATTATTCTTTGTTCTTTAATATTTCACATTCTTTTCTTTCTCTACTACTTCAGGCTTTCTGTTCTTACCTTCTTTCAATGCCCTGCACCATAGACCTGCCCCATCTCTATCCTCCCACTCCATCCATCCATTCATCTCATCACTTCATTCATCACTTCACTTGATCTGTCCCCTACACTTTGCCCCTAGTGTCAGCATTTCCTTCCATACCACCATTATACTTTTACAAACAGGGCCTCCCCCCAGACGATCCACTTCTACCATGATGCCTATATGAGAATTATGGCAAGGCTGTAGGTAACTGGGCACAGACTGTATAACTTCGTTTATAAAGAAGATTGAGCCATCATTTTGTTATTGGGACATTGTTTACCAGGTTGAAACCAAGCAATATATTTACTTTTTCTCTGCCTGTCATCTCTCTGTCATGTCTTTTTAGAGGGGAAGCTCTTTCCATATAGGAACAAAGCACATAAGTACCTGCCTATTTTAAATTTGTATTTAAGTCTCATGGACATGCTTATATGCTTTGTTGAACAAGCATGAGCTTTGGCATCTACTTAGTTTTCTTTTACTGAATGATTTGCTTAGGGCTTCCTAGAATCTATTGGAAATACTGCTACTATCACTACTTCTACCACTGCAATTACAACCACTACTGCTAACATGCTAAGAATCCCAAATTGTACTAAACTTTGGACATGTCTTCACATGTGCACTTAATGCACAGTAACCAAAATTATTGCACAGTAAATTTAAGCTAGTATAAATGCACATGTAGACATGCCCTATGGTATGTATTTCTATATACTTGCTTTTTTTATTAGACTTGAGTGCTGCTGTCCTTCTATGATATATTATAGCCAAGATTGATTTACTGTATCATTTGATTATAGGTTGACCCTACATATAACTCACCTCTTTGTTTTCAGTTTCAGTTTTAAGAAAACTAGATATTTCCCTTAATCTAAATCAGTAACTACAAAAAAACCCTGAATTGTTACTGTGCAAAAATTCCACAAGAGAATCCAATAATAAAGGAAAGAATGAGCACAGTTAAATGAACAAAAATGCTAAAAAAAAAAGCCCCTGAATCAGGAGTGACTGGTGCCTTACAATTTGTGGGTGGGCTGAAGGGTGGGCCCTGGGAGCAGGTCAAAAACCCCATATCCACTCCTATACTTTTGTATCACAGCTTAGTGTCCCTCCCTCCCCCACATACACATGCTGTCAGCCTGTGTGACAAAAAAAATGCCCCATCCTGAGCAGTGCTGAGTTGGTCTCAGGGAGAGGCATGTGCCCCCCCGCCCAACTTGCCTGTGCCCTGAATTTTTTATGGTGCAATTCTTATTTTAATATTTCTCATACATTTAATTGAATGAATTGGGTCTGTGGTTATTTGATTTTCCCCTGGGATTTTTACTGCAGGCACAAAAATATGGATAGTACAAAATTCAAGACTGTTAGGGGCCAGATTATAGGTCAGGTACAAACTGAATTTTTCTGTGATTTTTTGGAGGGGAAAAAGGGTAGATTTATATCCAGAGCATTACAGGATTTAGTTAATGAATAATTATTTCCAGAATGATTTTGCAACCCTAGCTAGGTATCACTGAATAATTGTTAAACTTTTTGAAGAGATGATAAAAATAAATGGAAGACAAAACAACCCAGAACAGTAATATAGAGTAAGACCTATTCTTCTCTGTCTTGAACTGGCAGAATCAGGAGCAACTCCGCTAGAGTTAATAGAGCTGCATCAGTATAAAAGCATTGTTACTAAGATTGGGAATTAAGCCCAGAAATGCTAAAAAGGCTGAATTGTGATGCAGTGTAGGTCATATCATTTACCATTACTTGGTATTACTGGATTAAGTAAGGACAAAAAACCAAAACCCTCTGCAGTGAGAAGGATAATGGGAGGTTTACTCTACACATCTCCAGAACAGAAAGGAAAGATAAGAATACCTCTTTTGGTCATGTGTGGGTTTACCTTCAGGACTGGGTTCACGGGATTCTCCCAGTCACACACTTTTGCTTCCAGG
Source organism: Caiman crocodilus (assembly GCA_030014935.1). Lineage (NCBI taxonomy): Eukaryota > Metazoa > Chordata > Crocodylia > Alligatoridae > Caiman > Caiman crocodilus. Next base: position 179,875,078 of record JAGPOW010003316.1, read on the forward strand.
GGAGCAAATGGGCAAGGAAATGGGTGACACCGGGCTTGTCCCAGCTGGCAGATCTTAGTGTGTGTGTGTGGATGTGAGGGTAGTTGTAATTTGCTGTCACTATAGGCTGGTAGCAAATTGCTCCCCTCTGGGCCAAGGGGAAGCAGAAAGATAATTGTGCCTCAGAGGGATTTCTAAGGTACAGTGTCTTCTGAGGGTAGTCCCAGGGTAGTCACAATGTAGACAATTCCCCCCGCTCCCCTAGCTAGCCCATTGTTACTTCCCTCATTCCAAAAAAATGAACCATTCCCTTTGGAATGAACTTCTTGCAAAGCACCTTTTTTGAGTCCACATGCTGTACTGCCTGTTGGTGCAGAGCCTGGTGAGGAATAATATGAGGGTGAGAGTTTGGAGTTACTCAAAAATAATTGGCTGAAATATGAAGTCCCAGAACTCAGGGAGTTAGCAAGCAAAAATATAACTCCAGACAAAAACCTGCAGCATCATTTAATAGTTTGAGTCCACATCCAGGCAGCTGCGTAAGATAAGAACATTCTTCAATGATGGTTGTTATCTAGAACATCCTACAGGCAGACAGTGGTAATGGGACTTAGTAACCAGTTTACTAAAGGTGATGCAATGAATCACTTGGTATATCAGTGCAGTCAGACCCTAAAATGCACATGTGGGCAGAGCAATAACTAGATTATTGTAGTAATGGATTTCTACATTACATTCCCTGCAAAGCATCACTTTTCTTTAAAGTGCTCTTTAAATTGTATTTAGGAAAAAATATAAGGAAATTCACAAACAAGACCTTTTGCAACAGGGACACTTAACTGCCAGCACCCTTAAGAACTCTGAGTAAGACATGCAAGCTGAGATGAAAACACACTCAGTACTTGCACAGCATCTAGCAGCAAATGTGGGAAATGGAGAAATTCTGGATGCAGTGAGACTTACCAAGCTAACTCTCTTATGGCATCAGTCAGTCCTTGTGATTGACAGTAATCCACAACACACTTTTAGGCTCAGCAGTGCTATGCTAGCCAGCCTTGATGACCCTGGATGTTTTGATATACAACAAAATGAACGTGAGCCACCAGTGTGATGCAGTAGCTGGCAGAGCTAACCAAACACTAGCATGCATCTACCAATGCATCTCAAGCAAGACTGAGGATGTCATCCTCATGCTCTACTCAGCCTTGGTGAGATTGCAACTGGAGTACTGCATCCAGTTCTGGGTGCTGCACTTCAGGAAGGATGTGGAGAAGCTCAAGAGAGTCAAAAGGGGGCATGATTAGAGGCCTAGAGACCAGGTCATATGAGGAGAGGCTGAAAGACTTGGGACTATTCAGCCTGGAGAAAAGACTCAGAAGGGACTTGGTGGCAGCCTATAAGTATATCAGGGAAGTACATGAGGGCCTGGGGGAGAAACTTTTCACCAAGCCCCCCGCAAGGAGAGGACTAGAAATAATGGGCACAAGCTGATTGAAAATTGCTTCAGACTAGACATAAGAAAAAACTTCTTTACAAGTCAAGTACCAAGGTTTTGGAACAGGCTTCCTCCAGAGGTGGTATAGTCACCCACCCTGGCCATCTTCAACAAGCATCTTGATGCCCATCTTGCTGGGGTCATCACACCCCAGCAGTCTTTCCTGCCCAAGTGCAGGAGGGCTGGACCCAATGATCTGTTAGGTCCCTTCCAGCCCATAGTAACTATGAAACTAAGAGCTTTCCTGAACACCTCTTAGTTGGATGGATATAAGCACTAACACATATGACTTGGAACCAAAGGCCCAGATTCAAAAGAGGACTTAAATTCCCCAGCACTAAATATTCCAATACCTAATTTTTGGATCCACCTAGTTAACTCAACAGCCCTCAGTTAGCTTCCCTTATTAACACAACTTGGCTCCCCTAGTTAACTGAACAGATCCCAGTTAGCCTTTCTAGATAATGAATAGGGGCTCCCTAGTAATGCATGGGGACAGTTAGGTGCCTCAAAGCAGGATCCATGAAAGCAAAGAGCCTCGTACGCTAGCCAACAGGAAATGCTAATGACTTAAATTCCTGCTGTCTCTGAACTTCAGAGCCTTGCTTAGTAGTAACATGAGACACCTTACTCTGGCAGTTATAGCCCAAAACGTCTCCTGAATGCAGGTGCCAAAGGCCCCTCTTGCAGGAAGACAGCTGTGGATCTTGTCTCTTAAAAGGAAGGTTGACTGTTGTAGTGTCAATATTTTCCCTTCTTCATTATGCAAAGCTCAGGGAAAAGCACTCACCCCTGATATATCAGACCTAGGTTTTAGACCTTTCTCAGCCTGGGAGAATTCAAATCACATTTTGGATCTCCTAGAAGAGTGCCTTAATTACCAGGCTATGGAATAGACTTTGTACAAGCATTTCCCCCAACCTCATTGAATCTGTTCCTTATTTATATAATAGCTTTTTAGAGTCAGTAGGTCAGAGAGATGGAGCAAGATGATTTAGACAGGGATGACCTCCTGAGATCCTTTCCAGCCCGTCTTTTCTATGATTTTAAGACTTGGTGAGCTGGTAGGGCACTGTAACCCTTGATTTGATTATGGAAATGTCCAGAAGCAGCTCTTCAAATGCCAGGAGATCTGTAGTGTTGAAAACTGAGGAACCTCTAGACGTTAGACACCTCTAGGGTAGCAGCTAAGGATCACAAAGGGATTTGTGTCCACTAGTCACGTTTTAGTTGGCATTTATTTGCTTTTTCTTTAATGTGCAATTCAGCAAAGTCCTCCTAAATGTTTATGCATATATTAAGTCCTGGGTGTTTCAGTTCTGATTTATTTTGGCATTTAGGTGAGAATGGACCTTGCACTGGGAAACGTAGCAATTGAGCATGCTTGGTGTATCTGCTGTTTTGAATCCTGAATAGATCCTGAATCCTGCCTCAGGCTACTTGGGGTCTCCCTTTACTTCCCTCTCTGCAGGGCATTAGACATTCTCAGATGATAGGGAAGGATCAGGACCCTGTCTTTTGTCCAACAGCCTAGTGGTTAAGGCCCTAACCTAGGGAGCAGGCAACCTGAGTTCTAGGTCTCATCAATCTAAGAGACTTTAAACCCACATGTCCCATTTGCCATGGAAATGCTGTAGCCATCATAGTGTGCATTTATGTAGGCTGGAGACACCTTATGAAAGCTGGCCTAATTGCTGAAAAGAAATACAAGAATCATTAGAGCCAGGAGGAAAGCAAGCAGGAAGGTTCCTTGCTCTATAGCCCCGTGAGGAGGACACTCCCGTGGGAGGAACACTGCCTAGCCCCTGCCCTGGTGATTAGGACACTTGTCTGAAAAGCAAGAGATGTGCTCAAATTCCCTGTCCGTGAGTGGAGCCTATAACAAAGTCTCCCACTTCCTGTGAAAGTGCCCTAACCACAAAGTTACCAGACAATAGGTGTGCTGTCTTCTATACCAGTGGCTGGAAGGCCTTCTTCTGACATTGTGTCATGATTCAGTAAGATCATGAATTAGGCCAGGGCTGCCCAACTCCTGTGCAGGGGGCCTTATCCCCTGCAGGCTGCATCAGTGAGGGCTGCACACTGTACAAGCCTCACTGAGGCAAGCCACAAACCCCCCAGGCTCCACGCTGTACCCCAGCTGTCCTTTGTGCCTATGTGAGTGTCTCACACCCCCAGCTGCACCATGTGCCTGTGCAGGTACTCCCCCTCATCATGAGCCCCCAGCTTCACTCTGATCTCCCCATGTCCCAGTGGGTGGGGACAGGCAACAGAAACTGAAAAAGAGAGAAAGAACACAGAGTGTCTGGCTGGTTTTGCAGCCAAAGTGATTCGGGAGGTTGGCCAGGTAGGGGCCCAGGAGCCTCAACTTAAATCTTCATAGGCCTTGTGTAGCCAACAGCCCATCAGTTGGATAGCCATGTGTTAAGTGATTAAATCTGGGTGAGGGTTTAGTTGATGAATGGCCCCAGGAAGGAGATGAGATTTCAGACGCACGTCCTATCATTTGGCCTATGCATCTTTCTCAGCCTAGCATGCTGCTTGCTGTGATAGTGACATAAAGACACTCATTGGAAAGTGAAAGTAGTATCTATTCAAGGCATGGACACTCAGGATACCTATCTCAGGGTTTTGAAATTCTGTTAAGAGGCCTAAATACACTTACATCTTAAGTGAGACAATGCCCAGCAACACCGTGATTAAGTGTCTTTTGGATTGGGGCTTTGACCCTGACATTCTGTCTAAACGCTAGGGTGGGCACGTGTCTGACGTTTCATTTTGCATCTAAGCCAAAGTGCTTTCCAGCACATCTCCACTCTTTTAACTTCAGAAGTCCACGCCCTAAACCACAGCAATTTATACTTAGTATAATCTCAGCTTCTCCCATATTTGTATACTGAAAAGTCCTTGAAGGTCACTTACGAACCTTAACTAGAGTTCAGAGTAAGTTAGCTGAGCCTTGAGAAGCTATTCATTAATGCATTATGCTGCTTTCTTTCCTGGCTCTCCATTTTCTTTCCTTCGACCTTGGACTTTTTCCTTTCCTGTTTCTCAGCTTTTTGTATGTTTTTTCCCTGGATTTCTCTAGGTCAGGTTTCCCTGGGGAACTAGCTCACAGCTGAGAATTGCCTGACTAGTCTCTTCTGCATTGTACAGACTTGTCACCGGCATTTTCACAGCTCTCATCACAGCCTTAGACTTGTGATGTCTGGCATCTGGGGAAGAAAACTCATTAGCAATAGCATTTTGTACAAGCTTTCTGATGAGCTGTACTTTTTAAAATACAGGGTGGGACCAAAATATTTCCTGAATGCCCTCCCACTTTTGCCCAGTCAATAGTCTCACTTGCACTTGCTGTGAATTCCTTCATACTCCTTGAATTGGAAAATTCAGGAGTTTTCTGCTGAATCTGCCCCAGAGCTGTTTTTATAGAACTAGACTTTTAGCTGTGATCAGCACCCAGTGACTCCCAATGAGAAAGAGAAGATGCCTAAATGGGAGGCGTGTCTTTGGGAAGAGCAGAATAAGACCATGCAGCAAGCTAGCATCCACTAGCAAGTTGTCGCAGAGAAATGTGACGGCGATCATAGACCTGAGTCAGTATAAATAGACACAAGTCATGCCTTGGTTTTTGAGGGAGATTCTGTACTGCACCTTCTAACAAACCAAAAGAAGCCTCCATTGTGTCATCCAGATTCAAGACTGTCATGAACCCCGGAAGCTGCTCCAGCTTTTCACAGCCTTCTCTGGCCGACGGATGGGCTGCACCACAGACCAGAATCCTTGGAGCAGAGGGTATGGACACAGCCTCTCTCATCCAATCAAGCACATTTACTTGAAATCAAGACAAGGTGTTTTTTTTCTTATTTAACAATGGGGGAAAGCCCCATCTTGGATTCAAATATGAGGTGGGGTGGGGGGAAGCAGTTGCTGCAGCTCTAAGTCTGACCTTGGCCCTGGCTCTGGCCCAGGGCCAGGATCAGACCTGCAATTGCTGCCTTTTCCCCCTACTGCCTCTGTACCCACCTACCAACTCCCTCCCGCTGCCTCCCTGCCTTTACCCCTACAGGCTCTGCCCCCTACCCTCCCATCGGACTCTGTTCCTGCTCCAGTCTGGGATAAGGGAGCACACAGTTGCTCCAGCCTGTTTGGCTCAGTAGGAATGGCAGTGGCAGTGGCAGCAGCAGCTTCAGCCCAAGCTCCAGCTCTAGCTCCAGAGCCTAGTTGGAGATGTCATTGCCACTGCTGCTGGACTGGACTGGGGCCAAAGCAACTGTGTGCTCCCTGCCCTAGGCTGGGCCAGGGACAGAGCCCTGCCAGAGATAGTCGGGGGGAGGGCGGTGGACAGAGATGCCAGAAGTGGTGGTGGGGGAATGGAAGGGGATAGACTACAGGGAGTGGCAGGCAAGAGTGTGGGCCAGGTGAGTACAGGCACGGGGGGCAGGTGGCAAGGGATGCAGGCGGGGGGTGGGGCACGTAGCAGTGGGGTTGGTGCCAGGGGACAGTCACGCCAGGGGGCCAGGTACTAGGGTGTATAGCCACAGGGGGAAGGCAGTAGACAGGGGGGTCAAGTGGTGGGGCAGACAGGTGACAGGGGGGGCAAGGTTCAGGGAAGACAAAGAGCAGGGGTCAGGCTGCTTAATTCCCATTACCACCTGCTCCCCACCCCATTACCTGTCCCCCTGCCCCTCTTGCTGCACTGCAATGGTGGGGAAAGGAGCTGGATTTAAGATGACCCTCCAATAATTAAACTCAGTGTATGTAAAATTATTAAAAAATTGTACATTTTCCAAGTATAGAATCTAGTTACTGGGGGGAGGGGTCAGCTTAAAATCAGGGTTGCCTTGGATTCAGGTAAATATGATATTAATTTCAGTCCCTGCCAAACAACCTGTGTAGCTGAACAGTCATGGTCAGCAGCATGTCAGATAATATGAGTCCTCAAGGCTTCATTCTTCTGTTTTCAAATGAAGACAAGCCCTCACCTTGTCTTCAAGACAAGCGCACGCTCAGGGGCAATCTGATGGCCACTTATAAGTGTATCAGGGGTGTACATCAGGATCTGGGGGAACAATTGTTCACCAGAGCCCCCCAAGGGATGACAAGGTCCAAAGGTTATAAACTCCTGCAAAACCGTTTTAGGCTGGACATGAAGAATTTATCACTCAGACAGTGATTTAGAATCACTGTCTGAGCCCCCAAGGTCTGGAATCGCCTGCCATCGGTGGTGGTTGAAGCACCTACTCTGAATGCCTTCAAGAAAAAATTGGTTGTTTATCTTGCTGGGATCCTGTGACCCATGCTGACTTCCTGCCCCTGGGGCAGGGGGCTGGACTCGATGATCTTCTGAAGTCCCTTCCAGCCCTAATGTCTGTGAAATCTGTGAACCTTACCTTACCTGAGCTCTGGCCATGCTGCCAGCCCCTGAGGATAAAGAGATCACACCCTTGCCTCACATCTGAGTAATGTAATTTACTCCAGTCTCTAGAATTTGGATCCAGCTAAGACTGGCATCATGCAATAGCAACAGGAGCAAGAAACAAGAAGCACAGAGAGGCTGTTGTCATTGGATAAAAGGAAAGTGCTTTGTAGACATAGCCAAGAAGTGAGACAAAAGAGACAACTGCTTTGGGAGGTGGTAGCATTTCCTATACTAACTTTACCTGCCTTCTGGCACAGGTCAGGGCATAATGCAGTCACGAAACGTGAACACTGCTGTGCAGGACAGAGAGTACTCCATTCTGCATTCACACTCAGAGCAGGCTGAATTTCCATCTTAAGGGAAATTCTAACATTTTGAAAAAGTGCTCATTCTGAACTGGAACAAAACCTAGAATGTTCAAAATTTCTCATGAATGGATATTCGGTACATTTTGCTGTCTAATTTAGAAAAGTCAAAATATTTTCTTCTAGATTTTCAAAAAAAATGGAGCAGCTGCTTAACAAGAACTCCTTATGCAGTTCAGGGCTTTCCCTGATTAGGGGACTAACCAGGAGGACTCCTGGGGTGCAGACATAAGTTACCTTTGTTGTGCAATCAGGCCCCTGAGCACGTTCCACAGCCATGCCATGATGTACCTATATAGCTGCAGGGTGCATTAAAAGTGGCTGATCATATGACAAATGAATCCTCATCAAATGAGAGATCAGATGAAGGCACTCCACTTTGGAGCATCTTAGGGAACTTCTATTCCCTTGGGTCATTTCTGTCGTGTGATCGCGGCTGTCAGTCCCCACTGCTGTCTACAGGAAAGGAGGGTGAGAGAGGAGCGTGGGAGCGATCCGTGGGCTGGGGTTTGCCCGGCCTGAGCTGGAGGGATAGAGGTGGATTGGAGTTCCTTGGCCTTACATCCCTCCCCTAGACCTCCTCCTCCAGCTCAGGTCATGCAAAGCCCAGCCTGCAGATCACTCCCCCTCCCTCCCTGCAGACAGCACTGGAGCTTATTAGAATGCTCCAGCAGCCTCACTGTCTTGTGTATTCAGCACCTCTGCATTTCAAAATGGCAGTGGGGTGCTTTAACTAAAGCTCAGTGAATAGGACTTTTGAAACACAAGATGCTGAATACACAAGATGCTATGGGAGCTTTAATTAAAGCTGCTCCCAAGAGCCTCTCTAATTAAAACACCTCTTCCCCCCACCCCGGAGCATGTGTATAGCTACCCTGTAAGCCTGTGCTCTCCCTGCAACCCAGGGTAAAAGTAAGCAGTATATCAGGCAGGTTTGTGACAGAAACTGGCCTGTATTTCTATGCAAGTTTGTCAAAACTGAACTGTTACCATGAGAGTGCAACTGCCTGGATACAATGCTGCAAGGCCAATAAACCTGGTCCAAAGCCCTGAAGTAAATAGGAATCTTTCCCTTGACTTTGCAAAACTTTGGCTCAGGCCCTAGGAGAGAGATCATGAATATAGGTAGATGCCTTGTTAGTGGTAGACAGGGGCTATACTGAAACAATAGTGATTACCAGGGATCCTGGTTTTCTCTGATTAAAAAAATAAATCCCCAATTTTTGGAGTAAGAAAGTAACCCGAAGTGTGGATTTTGGGTTACTTCTGAAATCCTCAAATCTGAAATCCCATGCCATTATTCTGAAGTACATGTACCTTTGAAATTAAAAAAGTAACCTGAAATTAAAAAAGTAATACAACATCCACATTTTTCTATGATTAAAACACCACTAGTGTGTGTGTGTGTGTGTGTGTGTGTGTGTGTGTGTGTTAGTGGTGTTTCATTTTAATCATGGAAAAATGTAGATGTTAGGTTACTTTTTCAATCCAAAAACTGGAGGGGTGGGGGGGGGTTAATCAGAAAAAAAACAGAATCCCTAGTCATTACAGACATGCCTATTCTCTGCTCACACCTAGCTCTTTTGTTATCTTGTGTACTTGTGTGGAAAGGACTGAGTGCACATGCAGTATAAAGCTCGCTTTACCTGTAGTCTTACATGCATTTACATATAGCCTCCTTACAGTGGAATACAAGAGTCTTGCACACCATGCTGTGTGTTGTTTCAGACCCTTCAGGATCCTTATGGGTGACCACAATGCAAAGTAGAAACCCTGGTGAATGAAGAAAGATTTTCTAAAGAGACTACTGCAAAAGATTAGTAAAGTGGAAAAGTGGAGCAAAAGTTCTTTAGTCAAGCCTTTACCAAAAAAACCCAATCCTGGCTGCTGATACTTACTATGTAAATATGTTTGAGGGAGAAACAATAGAGCATTTATTCCTTCTCTTGCTTAGGACAGCATTTCAGAAGCTGAAACCCATCATTTCCAAATGAGTCACTGCAAATTAGCAGATTTCAAAGGAGTCACCATGAAGTTTGCAGCAGGTGGAATAGACTGCAAGGGGGGTGGGGAATGAATAAAGGCAACACATCTTTGCCTTCCTAGCTCATTCACCAAGTTTAGCCAAGTCAATTAAGGGGCCTTTTGTATTTAACAGTGGGAGGCAGTGAAGTCTGGTGGTTATGCAGGAATTGGGAACCAAGAGCCTTGAGATCTAGATCTAGGTTCTGAGCCTCTATCCTCTCTTCATTCAAATCTCATTTAATAAGGGTTTTTTGAAGCCTAATTAACATAATAAAAATCCTGGCAACTACTTATTTCCAATCTAGATAAAAGTCAAACAAAAAATAAGCTGCTTTTAAAAGGGAAGGTAATTCATCATTGGAGCAAAACACTGAAGTACATGGTCATCATTTGAACTCTTAGAATCAAAAATCTAAACAATGTTTTACTTCAGCCAGATAGGGATTGATTGAAACATTGGGTGAAGTGGTGTTTTTGAAAGCGGGGGGTTCTTTCATTTACTGCATTAATCAAGACACTAGATGATCCCAAAGGTCCATTCTAGTTTTAAAATCTGTATTTAAACCTCAGGGCTAAGTACAGACAGTCAAAAAGCCCAAGGCTGAATTGATTAGATTGAGTCATTAAGCAACTAAACAGACATTCACTTTTGATTCTGGAAATGCAGCCACATGCTTGCAGTGCCTCAGGCCAGAAGCCGGGGGGCAGTAGAGCATGCTTGCCTGCTTGGCTGGAACAGACAACTTGAGTCATGTTTAGCCCACCCACCCTGTTAGGTGGGGGCAGAGGCTTGTGGGGCAAGGTGTAAAGCATCCTGAGTTGCTGGGGGACTGTGAATTAACTTGAATCTAGAGGGAATTTGGGACAGAAGTTCAGTAAACTGACTTAACCTAAATCTGATACTAAATCTATACAGGTTTATCTTATAGTGGTTTCAGCCATCTTGAAAGTGGTTTATGTGTACTGAACTCCTGTTGTATTACAGATTTGAACCAGTTTCCAATCACTTGTACTGAGTTGTGACCCTAGCCCTGCAGAGCAGTTTTAAATTAAATCTCAGGAGAAACTTGCTAACAGCAAAGACAGTAGGACCATGGAATAAGTTGCTTGGGGGAATTGTGGCATCTCCTTCTTTAGAGGTTTTCAGAAAGAGGTTGGACAGGCATCTCTCTGGGATGGTTTAGGAAGAGTGTATCCTTTTTCTGCACAAGCAGTTGAACTAGATGATCCCAGAGGTCTCTTCTAACCTTATTCTAGGAATCTATAAATCAGAATTTTATTTCCCAGTTTATAACCCAAGTTTGCTTGAGACTTGATTTTCAATAACCTCAGCTTCAGTGGACTTCAGATGGTGTATTTGGGTTATGTAGGCTCCTGTGTGCTTCTGCACCGTTACAGTGATAAGAGCACCATAATAGTGCCATGGTGTGAGTGAGAAACAATAATAACATTTCCAATTCTGACACTAACTGTTGTAAGGCCTTGAGGAAGTCAAAAGTTTCTGTAATTCCCATTTCCCATGCGTGAAATGAAGCTGGGACTTTGTTAAGCACTTTGAGGACTCTTAATGAAAGATTTTGTAATTAAGTATTATTTGCATGATGATAGTTATGATTAAAAGGTTGAGCGCATGGTTATAGTGATTAAGCCAATTGCTGTTATTCTTGAAGCATGTGGTATAAAGAGAACCAAAAAAACTCTCAGTGGTGGATACAAATGATCCCTTTAGTCATTAAAGGAAATCCCAAGGTGACATCCCAAAGAGAATAACCTCAGAGGAGACCTTTATAAAGACTAGTTATTACGTGATGGGGACAATAAAGGGAAATGAGGTTTATATTTGCCTATCCAAAAGGCCAACAAGAGTTCACAGATTATTCTTTACACAGATAAGCTAGACCTTGTGTAAACACTCATCACTGGAAAGTATCTGCTGTTTATTTTCCTAACTTGAACCTTAGGGTAACCACAGGCAGAATGGATGTTGGTTTGTTCTTAATGAAAAAAAGCCATGTCTTAAAAGATCCTTGAGCAGAATTAAGATGATCCTTGTTATTCATATTATGGGATACAAAAACTGATATAGTTAGAAAGCTTCCTTACAAAAGCTGTATATACTTCAGAATAATGGCATGGGATTTCAGATCTACATCTTTCTCCATCACATTAGAGCAGAACTGTTTGCTAAATTGCAGTTAAGTGACTAACCCCACAGCTCTGAGTTGAGTCAAACTCCCACTGAAGTCATATTGACTACTCAGGGAAATCAGTAGGATGTCAGTAGGAGTTTTGCAAAAGTTAAGGCTGCGGGATTGGGCCCTACACGTCATATATTGCACCATTGGAACCTCAAATATAGGTGCTTAGTAGGTGTAAATTGATGTAGCTCCTTCAACTGTGCTGATTTATATATACCATGGACCACATTTTCCAATATGACTTGACTGAAAAAATATGCTTTGGTCTGCAACTTGGTTATTCACTTATGTTAATTTATTTTTTCTTTGCTAATTAAAGTCAGATTTTAAAAAGACTTTTAGTGCTTAGTAATGCATATAGGTGCTTACTGGAATTTTCAAAAGCACTTAGATTCCTATGTCCCTAGGCACCTAGAGCATTTCTGAAAATCCCAGTAGGCACTTATCTGTGTCTTTAGGCAGCAAAATATCTTGAAACATCTCATCTGTAGTCTCTCAACCCAAGAATGATTCCAATTAATTGAGAACCATCTGTACATATTTTATGTTGGCCATCTTGTGTTGGCTTACACTCAGTATAATATATCAGTATGCTGCCCACACTTTTCTCTTTGTCAGGTCCTTCTGAAAGTTTTGACAGTCCTCCTTGGACTGAACTAAATGGAAGAGTTTTGCAGAAAAGTAGCAACTTGTTAAGTTTGAAACTCCTTTTGTGCCTGGGAGTTTCAGAGGCAGTCCAACAGAGGTGATTTTGCAACAGGTCCTTTTGTGTTAAAGCTTCCTATTCAAGAGAGTATAATTTGGTCTGCTGTCTACATGCAATGGCACTGTTTTATTTCACTGGGCGTTCCCCTGCTTTTACATTTTTGAGGGAAAAATTTGCATCAGCAAGAAAACACAAGATCCATCTTTTAAAGTTCAGCCCTTGATGACGTCAGTTTTTGTGACAACTTGACAGCATGATTTATTGCCACAGTTAGAGAAATAAATGGAAAGTTATTGTTTAACTTTAATACCAGGAGCTATTTGTTGATATTAAAATATAATTTGTTGGCTTCTGGTTAACCACGGTGCTAGTGTGGCTTAATAGCATCAGGACTTGCCGATTTCCCTCCCATAATCAAGGAACATACACATGATGTTCACACATGGTGCTGCAATTAAAAAAGGATGAGATTCACTTTTGTTCAGGTTGTAATATTTTGCCCATCCCCATGGTGTCTGAGCACATTATTTAAGTAGTCATCACAGAAGCAGAGGAATAAAAGATGGAGACTTTCCAGTGCTGAATTGATCCCAACAATATGTTTGTATGCTGTGATACAGGTGTTTTCTTGGATATGGTATGGCAGGGAGCATCAGAGCTGATGAGTTTTCATATCTGTTATGAAGTTATAGTGTCATGAACGGGATTCCCAGTCATGTGGTGCTTCACTTTCTACTGTTTCAATTCTTACCTTACTAAAGTGCCAGTTGCCATGATATTTAGATACCAAAATCCAAACAGTTTAAAGTTTCAGCTTTGTTCAGATGAGAGTGCTTTCTCATCTCCTCCTTAGGGGCTTTTATTATATAAGGAAGATACTAAGCCTATGCGAAGCAGCTAATATTCACTTAGGATTTGGCCAATTCAGGGGACAGTGATTCAATTCAGTGATTCAAATCACTGTCCTGAATTGATTTGGCTGAATCTGTTTTGGAGATTTGGCTACTGCCGAATGTGTGAATCTCTGAATCACCCAGGCCCATCCCCTGCCCACTCTCCCAGTCCCGGCAATGGCTGCCCTGCCCACCCCAGGTTTGGCACTTTGAAAAAAAAGTCCCACTCAGTGGGTGCTGCCAGGTGTGGGGGTGATCCCTACTCCCCCCCACGGTCTCACACTGCATGGAGGGCTCTGCCATGAGCCCCCTGACTCTCCTGCTGTCCCAGCCCCACCATGGCTGCCCTGCCCTGCCCTCTCCAACTCTGGCCCTTTAAGAACCTCCCCCAAACCCATACTCACTGGTTCCTGCCTGGTGGGGGGTGATCCCCACTGCCTCCCACATCATGCGGGGGGCTCTGCATGAGCCCTCTAAGGCCCTGAGGCCACTGCAGGAGCTGGTGAGTGTGGGGGGTTTTTTGCTTTTTTTTCTTAAAGGGCCAGAGCTTGGGCAGGTGGGGCAGCCATGGGGGGCTGGGACAGTGGGGGGTGGGTCATGGGGCTCATGCAGTGTCCCACATAAAACATGGCGCAATGGGGGACAGTAGGGATCACCACCCTGTCCAGCAGCACCCAGGAAGTCAGGGCTTTTTTTTAAAGCACTGGGAGCTGGGGTGGGTGGGACAGCCATGGTGGGGCTGGGGTCAGGAGGGGCTGCAGGAGCAGGCAGGGGATGGGGCCTGGCAGGGGTCCCCCAATGGTTCCTTCCTCCCTCCTCCAGCCTCTACATCCCCGGCCCCTACTTACCTGCTCGGAGTCCGGCTTCAGTTCCTGCAGCAGCAGGTGGGGACTGCCCGAATCATCAAAGCTCTCCAAATCTTTTCAGAAGATTCAGAGAGCTTCGAATCGATTTGGACTTTTTTTATTGGTCCCCTGATTTGATTCAGATTCGTAGATTGGCCACAGAATCGGGCTGAATCTCCTCCAAATCGAATCAGCACCCAAAGCTTTGCACAGCCCTAGAAGATACCTGTGGGAGAAGGAGTCAGTGATAGCCTCTGTTAAGGGAAGGCCTGTGTGTCTTATATAGTGCCCTTTAAGAGGAAAGATATGAATAATACATGCTGATCTCCCATGGCTTTTCTGGTTATAAGTATGGGAATAGATCTTTGTTAGGGATATTGGTAAGGGTAGGATCTGAATAGCATCAGTCTTTACAAAGAATACATAAAAGAAAAAAGAAATTACAACCCCATAATCTGAGACATGTAACAGTGGACTAAACAAGCCATAGCAAAAACACAGTAAGGGACATGGTGCTGGCAGGGCAAATGGGTGTGACCCAAAAATGCTTTCCCTTATACAATGTCTGTGCTTGTGTGAACATTTAGGGTCTTTTGTTTTTCCTCCACAATGTCTGCTCACAGTTGTGGCTGGGAATTTTGAAGGTGCATGAAGATTATAGGCTTCTACTTCCCTTCAATGGCATTGAAAATCCCAGTTCTTACATACTGATTTTAGAGGGAGCACAGAATTGTCTTTGATGCTATTGCATATTAAATGCAGATGGGGAATCAACATCCTTCTAAGTAATGCTGGCTTGGTCACCAAGCCTTTGCTCATGGGAGGTGTGGCTGCTCACCCCTGCTAAAAATCAGCCTGTGCTAAATTAGTGGGAAAGGGAAAATTCAGGAGCCTAGCACTGCTGAAAATCAGCCAGAACTGCCTATTTCTGGGTTTAGATCCCCGCTGCAGGATGCCCACATTTGAAGGCTATGATTTTTACATCTTTGCTGCACTTTCTCATTTGAAAAATAGGGATAGTAATACTTCTTTCCTTCCAATGCTGATGTAAGAATTAGTAATAATATGTCGATCTGTGGTGCTCTTCATCCATGGGTTTCTAAAGCATGTAAAAAATTATCAGTATTGCAACTAAGGCATATAAGAAAATGAATTGGTCAAGATCACACAGTCAATCTTTTGTATAACACCTTGAAGACATAAAGTGAAGGGCTGTATAAGCGTAAAGTATCCCTACTGCAAGACAGTCTGGGCTCAATCCTAATCTTATTTAGGTTTGGGCAGATTTACTGATGATTTACAGTAAGCTAAATGATACTCAGAAACAAAACTTTAGTGTTTGAATTTCCTAAAATGGATTTTGTATTATAAGCAGAATCTTCTTCTTCCCAGTGTAAATAGAATGATGTTGTTTTTAAACAATTAAAAAATACTGAATAGGCAAGCAATGTTTGCGATAATTATGGTAAGAATTTTTTCCTTTACCTCGCTGAGGGTGGAACCAACTATAGTTTACTATTTGTTTGTTCTGTATTTATCTGCCACTGATTGTTATTCTTTCAGACTCTTTTGTGGTGTGTGCTGCTGGAGTACATTTGTAAAGCAAAATTAGCAAACAGAACACAGATGTTGCTCTGTATCCCATTTTTAGCCATACAAAGTATAAAAAATATCTTCTTATGTAGTATTGGTTTCAGAACTGATTTTTTCAGTATGTTTTTGTTTATAGCAGATCATTCTTATTTAAATAGCCCCACTACTAAACTTTTTAGGAGATATAAAAATAAAGGTGCTCTAACAGGGTGCATGGTTCAAGGGTTGCAGCAGGAATTGCCAGAGTGCAGTGTGCCCAAGCTGTGGCCAGTAAGACTGTACCTACCCTGCCCCCCACCTCCTCCAGTGTCCCATGCTTGTTCTTTTCACCCCCATCCTTTTTCCATGTTACTGAAAGAGCTAGCTCTGAGGCAGCCTCTGAGTCTTTTTCTCTGCCTCAGTTCTCCATCTGTCAAAACAGTGGCATTTCCCAACCTCACGCAGGTTGCAAGACCACTTGGATACTGTTAAAATGTGGTGTCATATTGCCTCCTTCTGGCCTTGTATAGGTGCATTCAAGCGACCTTTGAGCAGTCACTCAACTCCAGCTAAGGGATATGTCCCAGAAACTGAGGTATTAGGTTACGCTCCACCCTCAGGGAAGCCCCGACACTCGCCTACCATGACTTGGTCTTCTCCTTGTCAGTGCAGGGGCTCCTTCCCAGGGTTTCCTACCATTCTGGGTACTACCCATGGGAGATGTTCTTGAGGCTCCACTTCCCCTGCACCCTGGCCATGCACCAGCCCTCTGGATCATTGGATGGTGGGTCGTCGGCCTGTTCCCCAGCTCACCTATCTTGGACAGCCGAGAGGCATGTATGATTGTCCCCGCCCGAGTGCCCAACCTTCCTCTGAAGCTCCTGTCAATTTTGCCTAGATCTTCCTTTGTGACCCTGGACCCGTGAAGGGTCTTCCTTTAGTCACGACTCTAGGTCCCTCCAAAACCAAATGGGATAGGAAAAAACGAAAATAATGAAAGAATCTGGGTGTGGGTTTCTGCCCACCCTACTCACAGGTCTGATGTCTGTGATCCCCTTCCATCCCTTGACATCGTCCCTTCTCCCTAGTGTGGGTGAGACGCTTTCAGAGGATCTCCGTGCCACCCCTACCAGGGCTGCAGGTCTTCTGGGGACATTGGCTGGAGAGCAGCTTTGCCCTCTGATGTCCCTGCCATCTCTCCTGCCATCACTTCGCTGCCAGCTTCTGAATCCACCGGGTGGCAGGTCTTTGTGATGTCATCCGGTGGTGCCGCCGCTAGCCAGCAATAAAAGCGGCTGGCGAACTGTGCCGACGGCCCTTCTCAGCATGACACTCCCTTCCCTGCAGGAAATAAGTATCCCTCTTCTCAGGACTCTTTCTTCTTTGCTTGGGTGGGTTGCCCCTGCCTTGGGTCCTGCCACAGGAGACCACTCCAGTGTCTCCATTTTTATTCCCCTGGGACACATATAAAAATCTAAAATGGATAGTTAAGAAAAAAAATATGGCACTCATCATGTAACTATGAGTACCAAGAAACTTCAAATTCTGAGTGTAGACTACATAAAGACTTTTGGTCTTGCTGGCCTTCTCTTGAATATATAACTGTCATTCTCCTGCAAAGTTAGTGAAGGAAAGTTTATTACACAACAGAAAAGGTATAAGCGTCAATTTCTGATGTAGAACCAGTAGGGGTCTACTGAACCCAAGAAGGTGGACAGCCAATTTTGCGGACCAGTCCCGGGGCTGACTACCATTTTTATGGGCTGAATGCAGTGGATCCTCCCTATGCCTCTGATTGGCCGAGGCACCCCAGCAGTCCCACCTCTTGCAGATTCCCAGATGGCCCAAAAATTGCAGCTTAATCGCTTACTATAAATGGCTTCCACAGGAGTAATCAAGGGATTGAGCCCACACAAGCCATTAATTGATGCATTATTAAGCAATCTAAGCATTTAATAGAACTCTAAACTGAAATGTGTTATGAAATTAAAGCTACACACAACGTTAATTATCACTAATTCCAACTATATATACTTTCTTAAAGGACATTGTAAAAAGGAGTTTACTCAATGGTAACTCTGAGACAGGCAATGTGTGCTAGCTATTAAATGCTAGCATGCTGCATCCAGCATCAGTAGCTGCAGACATTCTCTATCTCTGTGGTGTGGACACTTGTCTGTACACTGCGATGGTATGCTGAGTATCCACTGAGTTTGTTGGAATGGTGAGTCTATGTTTTGCCAGGGCATAGAGATGTGGAAACTGGTCACAGACATAGTCCCAAAACACAGGTACAGGCATAGGTATCCAGCACTCTTTGACAAAGTTCATGTAAGCAGCACATTCATTGTCATGCTCTTTCTGCCATCCAGGGATTGATTTCAGTAGCTGAGGATCACAGCTCAGAACAGGCACCTAGTTGGGGTCCAAAACATGAACAATACTAAGGAAGGAGGCAGCCAGTTGTCCAAACCAAGGTGGCAGTGATGGTACTCCTAGTACTGGTTCAGCCTCACAGTTATTGCCTGGAACAGTTCCTGTCTCCACTGGTTTTCACAAGGACCGTTTAACAGTTCTTGCGATGCCTTGTCTTCTACCCAGCTTATTAAATCCATCAGCTTGTTGTGTGCATGGTGGATTTCAGCCTGCCAGCCTTCAAACCATATTAGAAACTCCATGAACCAGGTGGCATTTTCAGCCACTAACATCACTTGATCTTGAATGTCACTCTGCCTTAAGAGATCGTGAAGGTTAAGCATGCACTATGTGCTAGGTGTGATTTCAGGCTCCTTGCTCACAAACTGCTGGTAGTACTGCATATGCTTGGTATGGTAATGGGCTGTGTTGAACCATGAATTTCATCTTGTGAACACAGGCTCTGGTGACAGTGGCATGTGAGTCCCCATTTTGACTGCTGATGGACTCCCGGTACTGGACCTTACAGTCTGGACAATGCTTGAAAGAAAGCTTTCTTGAAGGACACCGGACTATCCACATTGGGGAATTTTGTGCGTCAGATGTCACTTACTAAGACAGAATGTGTGCATTGCAGGTAACGTGAACTGAGTTGGGCAGCTTTCCTTGGAGCACATCAGAGAAATGCACATGTACGTGACATTTTTGGACAGGAATGCTGAGATCTTATTAAATGCTAAGCCATAGTTAGCTGTTGACAAGTACCTTCACTATGGCTTGAGAAATGGTAGAAAAATTGAGAGGTGATGTGAACCGGCTCAATTTGAAACACAGGTAGGTACCAGTCGGTACAAATAAAATGTACAGCTGATAGTTGTCCTGTGGGTCAGTGGCTTCATCAGCCACAATGGAGGAGGAGTCATACTCTGCCACGGCAGCCTTTGTAGACTGTACATGTGATGCAATCACTGCAGGGAGATAGGACTGGAAAAGCTTGTTGGCACATTGAAAACTGCCAGCATTTGGCATATTTTGGTTCAAGCAGACCATTAACTTTGGGTGATCAAGTTTCACCAGCAGGATGTTCACCCCCACAAAGGAAAAATGCTGCCTGTTGCCTTGCCAAGCTGCTTTCCATGGTCCTTTTAAAGAATGAGAACACAGTTACCTGTTTCTTCCTCTGACCTTCAGCCTCTGAAACAGCCTTTTGCTTCATGTGTGCCTCAGATCTAAGTGTTAGTCTATGCTGGTTTTCCTTGACACATCCAGTCACACTGCAGGCGGTACAGAATAGTCTGCCTCCATCTGTGTGCAAGGTCCCTGCAGAATACTGCCTGACACAGTCCAGCACTGAAACATATTTGGCTGCCCTGGAGGATTTCTTCTCAGCGTTCATGCTGAATCCTGCTCAGACTGTAGCATCCTCCTTTGGCTGCTTTTAAACCCAGCACCAAAATCCTCTTCCTTCCCTGATTGGCTCTGGACTGACTCCTGGACTGTGCTTACATCATAGGTTCAGCCTCTGATTTGTTCCCTCCCCCTGCCCCCGCCCCCGCCCCTACCCTGCGTCTGTATTGCAGAGCTTCCTTCCTTTTTCTCTGCATGTTGGTAGGTTTGGGTTGCTGGGGATTTTTTGCAGCGAGCCTGCCAAAATTGCAGAGCCCACCCAATTTTGCATTTTCTGCAACAAATGTGCAATCATGATTTCAGCAGGTCCCTAAGAATCAGAGATGATAATCAGAACTAATTATTTTTATTCCAGTAGCTCCTGCAGACCCCAGTCACCATGAATGCCCTTCTGTAGTGAACATTGGTTCCCATAGTAAAGGATATTCCCCCCCACAAGAGACAGACTAGCATGTAAATAGGTATAAAGGGAAAGAATACGAGTGAGGAAGTTTTTCCTATTTTACACATGGGGAACTGAAGCACAGAGGTGAAATCAGGGCCCTCGAGGTCAAAACTCTCATCAGGATCTATTAAGCAGGTCAAGGTTACAAAGGAGGTGCGTGGCAGAGCAGGTGTGGGAGAATGGCGGGGGACATTTCCATATTCTGCCAGACACTGCCAGGCAGGACACTGAAAGAACTACCTGATCTCTGCACGTTTCAGAGGCATCTGACAAGCATTATACTCCCAGGACAGAAGCATGGTGAGACAATAAGTATAAAACACAGCTCCAAACCTGAAGTCAGATTTGTGAGCCTGGAGAACTGGCAGAGTCTTTGAGGAGGGCAGGATTGCCTGAGGTAAACGTTATCCTTCCCTTTATGAAAGTCCCTGTATCTGTTCAGTTTTTAGCTTTGCTCCTAATGGTAATGCGACCCACAACTATAAGTAGGTACCAACTCTAAGTCCATTTTTAGATAAGGTTTGTGGTAATAACTTGAGAAAGCTATCGATGATGTAGCAACAGGGACAGCTTTAAAGTGGCCCAAATGCCAGTAACACCCTCTTTCCCAGCACACCTCCCTAGGTCTGGCCCTTTCAAGGTAGCAAAGCTAAGTGGCTGCAACTTGAAAGAAGCCATTTTGCGTTCTGTTTCTCTCTTCCACCTGCTAAGTCCTTCTTTCATTTTCCCATCTTATTGCTGCACATCTAACTACATTTACTTAGAGTTACCAAACAGAGATCAAGCAGTAGCACCTCATTTCCTTTGGATTTCAGCCCAGATGGTCATTACCTCTGACATACATCTTCCTTTAAAGTAGCCTCTTAAAAAAACCTGATTCCCAAGCAGCAGTTTTGTAGTGTGCTTGTCTAAAGTGCCATTGATTTAGCTCCTGTTTTTGCACAGCCCTCTTCTATAAATCAGAGACCAGAAGTTGGAAAGATTCCTCTTGGCATCTTAAGCATCTTGTCTTAGCTGTGGCTAGTTCTTCCCCTGCATCTCGGTCTCCTCCCTCCTTTGTCTGTTTGGTTTCAAACTGTCAGCCCTCTGCTTTCTCTCGGCTCTGTTGTGCAGCTACAGCTGGTCTCAAACACTGCGAAGGGAAAGGATTGATAGAACACGATACTGAAAGCAGCAGAACAACAAAGTACTTGCCAAACTTGCCTTCACGGCATAACACTTCCCTAACAAACAGAAAGACAGACAGTAATCCTGGGACATTCTTTATTTGTTTAAATCAGCATACTAGAGGCAATTTGTGTTTTCTCCTTTCTTGCTGGCCCAGATGACCGTCAGATGCTTAGTTCATTTTTTAGCTTTAGGAGTCAATTGAAGAACACTTAGTGGAGGCTGGCCTTGTGGTTAAGGCAGTGACAGGGGACTTGAGAAATGTGGGTTCCTCTCCTGGCTTTGTCAAGAACTTCCTATGTTGCCTAATGGGAAGCACTTTCGAGCTGAAGCTAGGGCCCATTATGGGTCTTTTGATTGGTTTTCCAGAAATGTAGTTGAGGCATATGAGATGAAATCCTGACTCCTGTTGTAGTCAATGGAAGTCTTGCCCAATTACTTCAATGGGACCAGGATTCCATCCCTACCAACTGGTGCCCCCTCTTGCTATCTTAACATAGGAGGATGCTTCCTCATATCTTCATTTTGTCTGTTTAGATGCGCAGAGGACAGACAGGCAGGTACTACATGGCTGTTCAGCAGTGAGCACAATGAGGCCTTGATCTTCTGTAACAGTACTCCTCTGGATAATGCGGTGAGGACAACCATTATGCAATAAGAATGAAATAATAACGGAAACTTAGATATTTTGATTTGATGGTTGGTTTCTATTATCAGTATTTTTCCTCTTTTATCCACTTTGTGTAATGTGTATATGAAAAACATCAGCAGAACCTAGTCTCCGTGTGTGGGAGTGCACATTCACATATTGCTTTGGGAACTGGCTGGAATTCCAGCAAGGAAGTTGAGTTTTAATTCCTCAGGGGACTCTGACTCTGCTCTTTCAGTCTGCTGAGAAGAAACATTTCATTTTTGAGCCTGACTAAGTGAAAAGAAATGATAGCTGCCGTGCTAAAACCCTGGCCTTTTGAATAAACACTGACTTGATTATCGGAGAGGTGGTAAAATCACTTTAGGTTTGAGGGCTCCGACTGCAGTGTTGAGCAATACGTTGAAAATAGCACTGCACAGACCTGTCTACGTGATCAGACAAAGCATTGCAGAGGCAGACAGCAGCCCATAGTGGAGAGGTTTCCAATGACAGACCACTTAAACCCCACTAAACCAGTAACTTGCACAATACAAGGTTCAGTGGCCTGCCTGCTGCCTGTTGAGATAAGCCTTTAAGAAGTACGTTCTTTTTTGTAGTCTTTTTGGCTGTGTTGTCCATAAGAAAGTGACAGCCTTCTCAGATGCGTGCCTGCTGAACCATATCACCAGCCCTGTCTACAATCTGCATGAAGGAAGTTGACCTGTGATGGGTAATAGATGCCAGCTACAGCTCACCTATGACTGGCCCAGACAGGGCAGGCTTAGGACCAAACCATTTTCAAGATGCAACAGAAAATTATGTCAGCCCCCACCCACCATCTGAATAACTTGTGAAATGAAATGAAGTGATACTATCTACAACAGGTATTGAGCAGTCTGCTGTTACAAGGCAGAAATGCTAAGGAACCCACAGAGGTCATGTTGTTAACTTATTGGCCTTCTCTGGTGTAATATGATTCCCCACCCCCACCCTTGTGTTGTCAAAATGGAAAACAAGCATGTAGAGTTTGAACACCATTTCTTAAGTCTGGTTTTGGCATAAAGTATAAAAGGGATAGTGTTTTTTTGTGTATAATGACAAGCTTTGGCCTTACCATTATGGATAAGCCTGGGTAACATTTGTGGTGGGCCAGCAGGAGGTGCTCCTGCACTGAGCTGCCCACCTCACTGCACCCACCCAAAAATCAAGCTTCAAGTGCCTCCCTTGGGGTGCCTACGTATGGCCGACCCCCCTTCCTGAAGCACACCCGTAAGCCTGAGATAGTACTGCCATCACCCAGACTCCGGTCTTTTTCTGGATGCACAGAACCTGTAGACCTCAGGATCCTGGAGTGCTTCTGTTATCCTGAAGCATAGAAAGTAACCTCCCTCAGTCAGCCAAGCAAAGGGAGCAAAAAGGTGTGCCCAAACCCTCCCAAGCGTATACCACAAGACTGGCTAATAGATAGGTTTATTGGGTAGAGAGGGCAGGCTTGGGGATAGGTGCAAGTCAGAGAAGTATCAAAAGAAAATCCCAGAGCAAACAGAAATGTCTTGGCAGCCTTTTGACAAGCGACTAAAACACTAGATTCTAACTTCCCTGCTACATTTCATGTAC
>JAGPOW010003316.1:179898359-179914666 GCA_030014935.1 Caiman crocodilus
CCCAGAAAGGTAGGAAAATGAGACAAAGGGAGCATGTCCTCCCTCCCTTAGGAATGTCTCCAGCACAGGTCACAGCCCAGCGGTAAATGAAACAGACTGAGGGGGCATGCCTGCTTACAGCAGAGAGAGATGGGGGGGGGGGGGCATGATTCCTCCACAACATTAACACAGTGTTGTTATTTCATGGATGTGCTATGCTTCTGTAAAATTATTCTGTTACCTCCAGAGGTCCTGTTTTGTTATCACATGATTCCCCAGCCCAATATTTGTAGTACAAATGGGCCCAATAAGATTCCTGTTCCCCCTGCACAAGGAAATATTACTAAAACAAACACAGCTGCCAAGTCATGGTTAGTGTTTAAACCTTACAGGAGATATTAGTCCATGAAACATGCTTTAGTGTAGACAAGGTTCTGTAGGTTTTGTGGTCGCTCCGCATTGGCTGTTCTCAGACAGTACCACAGTACACTGCATGACACCTGGCAATAAGTATTTTCAGATTGTCTACTTCTGAAGTAGGTATGGAAGCAAGTAAGCCTCCCTTTCACTACTCACTAACTGTTTTTGAAGGGGAAGCAGGGTCATTATGAAAAAGGTCATTATAAACACTCTCAGGAATGATGGGGTACTATCTTGGAGTTTGCCTTTTTCTAGTATGGAAGTCAGGTAAGGTGTTTGAATAGACTTCATA
Organism: Caiman crocodilus; assembly: GCA_030014935.1. Lineage (NCBI taxonomy): Eukaryota > Metazoa > Chordata > Crocodylia > Alligatoridae > Caiman > Caiman crocodilus. Next base: position 179,899,051 of record JAGPOW010003316.1, read on the forward strand.
GAGAGTAGATGTAAGCCTTTATTTTGTCTTCTGGTGACTGAAAGCATAGTTGACCCAGCCCCAGGGGACAGGGTTTAAACTCTTGGATGTTTCAAAAAATAGCTTGAAATGACCATAGTCACACAAGCTAAATTGTGGGGAGTTAAACAGTTTGCTGTTGTATATTAAGGTGCTATTTTTACAGACCTTTCAGGTGGATATAATGAGCATATTGGAGACATGAATAATGTCTTATAGGTAATTATAAATACATCAGTAGAAGGTGTTGTGTATGGTTATAAATCATCAGTGTAGGCAACCTATTGACCTGTTGGACTTTACAGCAATCAGTAACAATTGATGAACAGTTAAAGAAAACCCTTTTTGTGTCTGGCACCTTAGCATAATACTTGACAAATCTGCCAGAGGTTCTAACTAGCAGTCCTACCTTAGCCAATGAACCACTTGGCCACTCTGGGTTTCCTGACTGGTTGTTGGAGAAAGCAGCCTCCCCATTTAAACCCACCCATGGCAGCAGACTGCAGGCTAGCCAGTAGTTTTTTCTGAAGGTCTGCTGTGGTAAGCCTCCCTGGATAATGTTGCTCGTGGTTTTCTGACTTCTGACCCTGCTCAGCTCTGTTTCTGGACTGACTGCTTGGAAATTCCCCTCCACTTTGATAACTCAGTCTCTGGCTGCTGGACCTTGATTTGGCCTGTAATTTGGACTCTACTCAGTTACAAATTCCCCCTCTGTTTGGGTACCTTTGGTGGTCTAACTACTGGCCAGATCACCTACAGCCCAGTCCTTACATCTAAGGGCCTTGTAGTCCTTCAAGTATTTATCCACCCAAGGTACAAAAAGACTAAATGAGGTGCCCAAGGTCATGAATCTTGTACAGTGAATGGAACCAGAGTGCCCAAATCTAAGGCTCGGGCTGTAACCATTGAACCATCCTTCCTCCAAAGATCCAGCCGGCAGGGTGGAAAGCTGTAAAGAGTTGTGTTCACCCCTGACCTGCTTTCTCAAACACCTGTGATTTCCTTCCTTGACTTCTTCCAAATCCCTCCCCTTCCCCCCCGCCCAAGATCCACATGCAAACATTTTTTTTTATGTCCTTAATAAGGGGATCCAGTTCATGTTACGTTAAAGAACTTTGTAACCTCCGGTATGTGGCACACATTGTCACACAGCTCAAGGTAAAAGATCACAGCTGCACTTTTGAGTGTAGAACCATGCTTCTTTCAGTCCCATGCATTATATTGCTGACACAAGAAACTCCAGAGTGCCACCAGCCAATCCGTACTTTCAGATGCTTCATAATAAATTTTAAAACCCCACACATGATGAGGAAATGGCTAACTTCCTCCTGTATTGTTTGTTATGTATTTTTAAATGTATACAGTACATTGAACAGCTTTAGTCAGATGCATTAGTCATATTTTAAAAAATACAGTACATACATAACATAATTGCAGCAGCAGCTCTAGGACTTAATAGGGGTGGAAAAATCTATCCTAGTCATCTATCCCCACTGTCCGTGCACCCAGCACTGTCCCAAAAGTCTGAGATAGGTATGGGCTTTACATAGGGTAACTCTGTGGATTTCAGAAGCTGGTGCCGACTGGCTGTTGAGAATTATAATGGGTATTCTAGAAATGCAGGGGTGCAGGATGCAGTCTCGCCAGGAGTCGAAGCAGCACAGAGCACCTTGCAGATGGGCAGGCAGGCACTGCTGCCTGCCTGGCACACCACCCCACACCTGCCAGTTAATGAAAGTGTGGGGGAGAGGAGAGAGGGCCAACTTCCCGAATGTCCCAGATGAATGTCATGGATGTCCCAGATTTCCTTATGGTCAGCCAAGCTTTCCAGTGTACCCACATCTCAGACCTGGGCTATTTCAGACCATGTGCCCCCTTCTCCCCCATGGAGAGCATCCTACTGATGCTTTCCCTTTGTTTAAACTAAGAGGGCTCTGGCTTTTGTCTCAGCTGCAGCAAGATGGCACAGAGTAAGGCCACCCCTCAGGCTATTTAGGGCTTTATAGGTAAGTATCATCATCTCAAAATACTGCCTGATAATGACCCAGGCAGTCAGTGCAGCACTTGAATCACTGGTAACATGTATCGTCAGGCTGAAACTCCAATTTACAAGCAAGTGCTGCATTCTGCACTAGTTTCAGATGCCTGTCTTTATTTGACAACATGATCTCACTGGTATAACGTGAACAATGTCTTGGTACATTATATGCCTAGCTATGCAGGAAAAGAAACATGGAGTGCGAAGTGTCTGAGAGCCAGGGATTATTTTACATTGCAGAATCCTGTCTAGGAGGCTTGTGAAACTCCACTATCTGCGTGAAGTTTGCTTGAAACTGTGCTGAGCAGGCAGCCAGTGCTATGGTCTCTAAGGGCAGCAATGGGCAAAGCAAACAGTATATTTGGCACCGTTCCTTTAATAAGAACAAGGAGGCAGGTTGTAGAGTTGTTTTCAAACTAACAGATAGCAAGAGATCTAAAAGAGGAAAGCCAACTTGTGCAAGGCTGTACAGCATGTCCTGAAAAAGCAGTAAACATGATTAAAATGATTTAACATGGAGCAAGAAACAACTATTTTGCTCTCTTATTTATGCCTGTCCTCTACAAGGGCATCTTTATTATGCATTTTCATATGCTTATTGTCTTTAATTCCTCTATAGGGATTATATATTATTGTTGTATTTTGCCTGCAGAAATGTTCTCTCTATGCAGTTTTGAGCCACTCTCCCCTTCAAAGGAAAGGTCTTCACATCAGTTTTCTGATTTGGCAGCTGAACGCTTAGAAGTAAAAGAGTTTAAAAAATACAAAAATGAGTTTTCATAGACTGCTTTGGTTAGTGCCTATAGCAAAGCTGTAAACATTTAGCCTACTAAAGATGTTCCCAAAGACTTGCTCAGCATGATAACACAGGGCTGAGAGCCAAGGGTGAGGTAATACAGTAATTACTTTACCAGCACAATAGCTGAGCCAAAAGCAAAATGCAGTCCAAATCACTTTAAATTAAAAGTGCTTATTGAACTTTAGAATACCCTGTCTAGGCTTTGGAGACCTGTTTTCTCTTTTCCCTAACCACACCACCAACCTGATCCTTCCATATAAATGGAGTAGGGAGGATGTAAAGAAATTCCACATAGACATAATCTCTGCAGCAAAAGTAAGTAGGGAGTTATGATGCTATATACATTCTTACTATTTATAATATTAATAGCAGGCAGAGAGCTGTGTTTGCTTTTTTTTCACTGAATCCCAGCCAACAATAACTGCCATCCCCATGTCATTGGTTGTCTCCATGCACCAAACCCTTGGAGCCATAGGAAGACAGCAAAGGGATTCCTGGATTGTTCCCTGCAGGGGAGGAGGGATTGCTCTTGTGTCTTATGGATTTTATTTTCTGTTAAACTTCTGGTGTCCACTGGAAAGAGCTGCCATTTTGTGTTTGATTCAGCTGGAGCCTGTTGTAGGGGGCACGCACACAGTATCTTCAAAGTCTCTCATTCAGACTACATTTGTTCCCCCTTTTCTTGTTCTCTTAGGATGAGGTCCTCAGCTGAGTTACAGTAAATGAAGCTTTGCCAAATTTAGACCAGATGCAGAGCTGGTCCAAGGTATGTGGCTAACGTTTGTGCATGGAAAGCATAAACAGTCCCCTTTTAGATTTTTAATCCTTTCCTAAAACTTGCCCATTTAATTACAGGATGTAGCCTCCCTCAGCCTTTAGGGACGGCAGGCAAGATTCAAGAGAACTTTAGCACCTGAAGTGTGTTAGATGGATTTTGAGATGCTTAAGTCCAAAACCCAATTCCAAATTTGTGATCTGGAATCCCCTTACTCAGCTGCCACTTAACCCTGGGGGCATCTAAGGTGCAAAAGGACCTTAGGTTTCTACTTTTAAATTCCCTAGGTGTTTGCAATAACACCTGTGTGCACAGCCAATACTGCCCCAGTCTCAATCAACCCATTGTTTCCTCAGGTTAGGGGCTTGTTCCAGTAGACATTCTCAGCATACCTACCACAGGTGGACAGGATCAGGCTTTGCATAAAATAGTTTCAGCTGTATGTCGGAAAAAGAGTTATACTAACAGTAGCCTCCTCTTGTAGAACAGCCTTGTGGTTAGACTGCTGCCACAGGAGGTGTAAGACTCAGGTTCGATTTCTTAAGCCCTTGACTCCTACTTTCTAGGATGCTGCCTTGTCACAAAGCTGGAGAGAAGTCCCACTGCAACTGTGCAGAAAGGAACCCAGCATTTATGGGGTAAAAGAGAGGAGCTTGATAATCTTGACTGTGCAGCTTAGTGGGTAGGCCACTTACCTGTATCAGAGGGTGATCCTGGAAACCAGTCTCTGCTCTCAGGCCTGTTTCTGTATTTTGCATTACGTTATTGTTGGCTAAAACAGAGAAACAATCCTGGGAAACATCTTGACCCATGGAACATTTTCTCCTGCTGAATATTTACCCAGGCTACTTATATATGTCCCAGATGATAAGGGCTCCCCTCCTACTTCTTGGGAGTCTTTTATGATATTCCTCAGGTCAGAAGTGATACCCTGCCTCAAGCTTTTCTGTATAATACTTTCTCTGAATCCTTTCAAAAGGAGGAGAAAAAAAAGCCCAACTAATTTCTAAACACTACATGTGCTATAGCTCTGAGCCTGCCTGTGGTTGGAAGGGAGGTAGGGGATTTTACCTTCCCTTCTTCAGCACTGCCTACCCACACACACGGTGGGCATTACCATGCTTTCCTGGTCTCTTTCAAGTGCCACTGCCACCAAAACAAAGCCTTCAAACAATAATACTGCAGGAGTGGAAGTGCAGATTGACTGTGCTGAAGGTATCAGTCCTGGAAGTCCCCACTTCTGGAGGTGGCATTTCCAGGAATAATATTACACCACAGCTGCTCACAAGCTATTGTTTAAACCCTCAGAAGGCTGGGAGGGGACAGAAGCAAAGTACTGAAAAATAAATCAGTGAAAATACATTTTCTTTAAAAAGATGTTTTTGTAAATGGCAAGTCTGAAACAGAACAAGCAGGCTTGAATGATGAACCCAGGAGCTGCATTTTGAATGGACTGAGGGACCAGGAGGCCAGAAAAGATGTGTTTCCAGTAAGAAGGTTTAAAGGGAAGTGGTGTTTGCCCCTACCCTGGCAGTCTTCAAAAGGAGGCTAGACAGCCACCTAGCTGGGGTCATTTGACCCCAGCATCCTTTCCTGCCCAGGGCAGGGCGTCAGACTAAATGATCTGCTCAGGTCCCTTCCAACCCTACCAACTATGAGACTATGATGAGGGACTGAGCTATAGTTTTAGTAGGATGGGCTGAGAGGAAATTTAGGAATAGTGTGAAGGAAGAGGTAGGATTTGGACATTGCTTGGTTGTTTGAACAATGGAGAAAGAGGAGTCTAATGATATTCAGGGTAGAAGTGTGAACCAGAGGGAACGTGCTAAAGTAACAGGGAACAGTAGCGAGAAAGGAGGGGTCTGGGAGGAAACACACACTGAAAGTTACTTCAGTCCCCTCTGCCTACAACTTACTTCTGAAATGGTTTACAATAGTTTTGCATTTGTTTTCTTAAGTAGACCATGACAGTTCTCCCCTCATTTGAAGCAATAGGTACAGTATAGCTAATCACAATGGGTTTTTGCTCAAAGCATGGCAACTAGAGTTTGGTGCATGGTTCCCACTGAGTTTGAAAGAGAATAAGATGCTTCTCAGAGTCCACTTGAAAAATCTCCCAGGTACCTCAAAAACTAAAATACAATGAAATACCATCTCTAGCACCAGGCTGGGACATTGTATCCAAGCCAACTGGGAAAGGAGAGTGTGTCATCACATCTCCTGCACCTCTTTCAGAAGCAACTAGCTGTTTCTTAACAGACTCCCATTTGGCTCAGACCAGCGCGAGTTAGCTTGGGAGAACTAGCAGGGTCATGGCACAGGCTGTGATGTAACTGTGGGTATTTGATCATGAGGGTGCAGGGCAGTAAGAGATAAAGCACTTTTAAAACATTTTGCTCTGTTCCTTCTTCACGCATCACAAGGAAAATCTGGAACAAACTAAAGGGGAAGAGACAACACAAAAGACAACAGAAGTGTTTAACTTCTCCAAAAATGTCTCATTTCTCTTCCAGATGGAGGGAGAGGAGCCAAAGTTGGCAGATGATTAGACATATGGTGGAAAGTCAGAAAATAGTTTCACAACCAGGATTACTCACAAATGCAGTAGGTTTCTGCAGCAGTTTTTAGTGAACCTGCTATACATTTCAAACCTGGAGTTCCTCTCAGTTTATTTCCTCTCCCCCCACAACTATCTCACCCAATACATTGTCAAAGGTCCTCAAGATCATCAGGGGAAGGACCATGATTGGAATCCACTGCCACGTCTATAAGTTCTACTTATTTCTCATCTATGCCTGCCAAATCCTGAAAATGAGGCAATGTAGCCCCTTCAGAACAACTCTGATTACCTACCAGCACTGCTTTCAGACTCTTTCTCAAACGTACCGGCTACAGAGATCTGAGACAAATAGTCTAAATTCTCTGGTGCCTTAAGGTTTGTCAGCACATGGAGTTGTCCCCAATTATCTCCACATGTGACACTCCAATTTCAGAGTAAGAAGTGCCTTGCTCCTTTGAAAGTGGGTTGCACTAAACAGAAATAAGACTTTCTTATTCTGCAACAAGGATATCTACACAGGGAATAAATTGTTTAGATAACCCCCATGCTCTGTTTTGCGGTGTGGGAATCAACTCTCTAAGAGAACATTGCCGCCAGCTAACTTTAATGTGCATGACCAAACTTGAGCAGCATCTTATCATGGGCCTCACTAACCTACACAGCATTTGGGAATCTCAGCTTTATGCAGATGAACTCCAAGTCCTAAAATTGTCTTGAACAATTTCATCACTGTATTTGGAACAATTCAGCTCTTCAGCAGGCTCAAGCCCTGACCTCATCTCTTAAAGAAGTATCAGTTTATCACAGTGATTCAAGCATCAGCTCACCAAAACTAGCCCCATCCAGTTATAACACCCTTGTAGAAATTCCTGTATTTTCTTTGTCTGTCCATTGCTCACTGGTACCGATGTCCTTTCAGGAAAAGTGTGTAAAAAGGATCTTCACTATTTCCTTTCTCTGGTTAAAAGAAGAGACTCCGCAAGCTCTTAAAGCTTATTTGGTAGAATATGAAAGGGGAAATATGCATAGTTTTTGATGTTATTAAGGGCCACTGTGGTCAACATCCTTATAATGGTGTCTGTCCAGCACCATACCTAGTCTTCCAGTGGCCTCCGACAAACTTTTAGTATTGGGCCCCTCTTCGCCAGAGATAACGATAATAATAATAATAAAAATTACCATTTTCAGGCCCCCTTTTTGTCCAGGCCCTGGGCAGCCGCCCAGTTCAGCCATGCCTGTGTCCGGCCCTAAGTCTATCAGCAAACAATATTAACCAGAGCTCTTCTAGTAGTGGGATTGATTCGTTCGCACTTTGTATGAAAACTCACTCATAGAACTAGAACATGTCTATTAGGAAGATTTCTGTGCTGGATTTAAAGACCCCACAGTAGGCCCAATACACGCGGTACCCAGAATCCTGTGCCCAGGTGCAATTTGGATGATACTGACATAGTATGCCCCCAATTTACTACACAGCAGATATTGCAGAAGAGAAAGTTTTGAGACGTATGCATGTAGGTCAGATGGAATGGATTAAACCCTTCAGTGTGATTAAGCAGGATTAGGAGTGTGAATACTTCTAAGTATTTAGGAGGTACAGTGTAATAATATCTTCATAGCCCCGGGGCAGGTTGCTCAGAATATTTTGCCTTTTTTGATTATGTCCTATTTTAGCTGGTTTTATAAATGAAATCTGTGAGGTGCCAGCCCAGTTTGCTTGAGCAGCCTGTACCTCTTAAGCACAATCTCTCCCTGTGTCCACCTTGAGAGACCAATGCAGAGCTAGGAAGGGAACAGTTAACCTTCCCTCTCATGTTCTGCACTGTGAAGCTTCCAAATAAAACTTTTGAGCCTCTGAAATGTTAAAAAAGAAAAAGGAAGTGTCATCATTTCTCTTGTCTAGTATGTGGAACTAGGCTTGCAGATGGCAACCCCTGGCCCCTATGTGGCCCCTGAGGGATTAAACTGAGGCCCCTGGGTTCCTGGTTGTTCAGACGCTGTGGCCCACCTTTTTCTTTTTGCTGCTCCTGAAGTCCCCAGGCTCTCCTTCCCTCCACCTGCTTTGCTGCCTGTCCCCACCTCCTTGCAGTGGGATGTGGCGGCACAGCCTGGCTGGTTGAGGGAACCTGTGGTTGGGAGAGGCCAGGGCTCAGGGAGATCTGAGGGTCCTCTATAGGATCTATGTTGGTGCGCCGTGTCAGGAGTTGGCTGCTGCACAGTGAAGGCAGCATGTGGTGGGGGGACACAACATGGTACAGCATGTCCTCCCATGCAGGACACCTCCGTGGTATGGCATGTCTGTGTGGCAGCGGCCTTTGTGATGCAACAGGAAAGGGTTCATGGCGTGTCAGTGGCCCATGCAGTGTGGCCAGGGGGACTTATGGCACAGCATGCGGCCCAAATGGCATGTGGCCTGGAGCTATACCGTCCGTGCGGCATGTGGCTGGGTGTCCTGCAGTTGCTGGGCACTCAGAATTTGGATAGCCCTGATCTAGAGATTGTTTTAAAATGAGATACAAATTGGCATCACAACATGGGGATTTGCAGCTGGAGCTGAGGTCAGATGCTTCCTTGTCCCCATTTGGAGATGCTGCTTTAAAGGATGAGAGTTTGACTTAAGCATGTTTGGAGTTAAGTACAGATTTAAAGATCTTCCTTGGTTTTGGCACATTGCTGACCCTATTTATTCAAAGCTCAGGAGCCAGTGTCCTCCCATCCTAACCCTCACCCCAAATTATGAAATTAAAAATTAATAATAATAGTTGGCTTTTTTCCCAGCTGGTTTCAGTGCCTTTAGATGCCTCTTGGTCATGATGCAGTGTTTCTGCATCCACATGAACATGGACATTAGTTTCCCCACAGAAAAGTAGTAGCAGCACACCTTGTGCCATTCCTACTTGTCCCTAGGAAATGCCTGTGCCATGTGCCCTCTAGCCCATGGCAAGTTGCCCCAACTGTGCTGGCCCCAGTGGCCTCACCTGGGGTCCTGGGGGCCTCGGGGAGCTGCAGCCATGGCATACCTGCTGCTCAGAGCCTGGTTGGCAGCCAGAGAGTGGCTCTGGCTGGCCAGGCTCTGGTATTGGGTGGCACACACTGTCCCTGTGTGCACTGCCCCACTTTTTTTCATGCTGTTTTTTTTGACCCCCCATCTCCCAGGGATGAAAAACCCCCATGCTGCTACCTTGCAGCACAGAGAACACCTGAATGCATAGTGTGTGGCGCTTCATCCTAAATTACAGCTGGGAGCGCCGCACACCGCTAATCCCTGATACAGGCCAATGATGTCTACAGCTCATAGCAAATGGATATGTACAGATGACCGAAACTGGTGCGCTTTCATTAATTAAATTAATTTAATTAATGAAATGATGAATTAATTTAATTAATGAAAGCCACCACTTTTGGTCATCTGACCTGTACCAAGGATTAGTGGTGTGTGGCGCCCCCTGTTAAATTTGGGATAAAGAGATCAGCAGGGTGGATTGTTATGCAGCGCACCCTGCAGTAATTTACTGTGAATAGTGAATAGTGCACTGAGCATTTCATAAGACTGAAGACTGATGAGGTGTAAACAATGACAGAAAAAATAAAACCCACCGTTTCAATTGAGGGGTGCATAGAATGCAACCCTGAAGGACTGAAACCCCATCATGGGTACAAGGGCCCATTGATTCTTTCCATTGGATTTAGAGAGGGCTTTGGATCAGATTGATTAAACAGGTAGATGGAGTGCTGCAGTGCACTAACTGGAACTCTGATAATGCACTCCTTGCATTATCTCACAGGGAGTCCCAATCCCAGAAGACGCCTGGAACCCCACTTCTGCACCCACATTCCCGCACTGTTGGAGATCTTTGTTTCATTCAGTGTTTCCCTTCCGACCCCAGACGCTGCTCACCACATCTCTGTTTGGCTCTCTGTTCTCACAGCCCCCCAAGTCCTGGTTTCCTTGAGCTGTCCCCCATGCTGTATCCACCAAATTCAAATCCATATATCAACCATCCAAGTTCCTCCCCCCAAGGCTAGCAGCAGACTGTGGCCTTCTGACTGGACATGCTCCCCCACCCCTCCAGGAGACCGGAGCAGAAAGCTGCTTCATTATCAACTCCCCACTCTCCAAATAAGGCACTGAAATTCTCCTAGTGCTTATAATATGTGAATGACTCAGCACCCCCTGAATTTATTTCTTCACACTCATGTTGGGCATTGAATTAGTGTGGCCAGTGGCAGGTAATGCCTTTTAATGTCCTTCCCGCATTTCACATGTCCCTCCTCCACCACCCCTCCATCCCCCCATGTACACACAATGCACGGAACAAGCCATGTCTACTGGGCTTGGAGCAATGGCCAGATACATCCCTAAGCCATGGCCCCAGCTGGGCCTAGGAAGAACTGGCACATTTGATTGATATTTGGGGGGAACAAAAGGTTCTGGAGCAGCTGGAAAACTGACAAAGTAAGCCAGTCTATGCGAACATTGCCCAGGAAATGAAGGTGCACAGGTGCACACAGTGCTGCAGCAAGATGAAGGCCCTGAAATGTGCTTTCCATCAAGCAAGGATCAGAATTCTCATTTGGGGGCAGGATGCACAATAGCCCCATTCTACAAGCAGCTGTCCTGCATCATTGCAAAGAATTTAAGTAATGCTTGCCTCTGATCCTTTGGGATGATAGGGGTGCAGAAAGCCACCGTGTCACCTAGCTCACAAGAGTCCACAGACTGTCCTGCCACTACACTGGACAGTGCAATATGCACTGTGCAGCCTTCAGGCAACCAGTCAGAGGTGAGAGTGGGAGTGAGTGCTCACAGCAGCTGGAGGATGGGGACAGCCAAGACAAAGTTGTCTTGACCATAACCCCACTCTCCCCAATGCCTTGCCCCTGTAACCCGGAGGAGGAGGAGGACACATTAGATTCCATGATGGTCTTCCTGGAATGGTGGGACATGCAAGACATTTCAGAGACCCAAAGATCAGCGTTGGTGTCAGAGATGCCCAAGGATCCAAGCCCGGGGACTTTTAAGTTACAGGGAAGGGACATTAGGTTTATTTGGGTAACTAGGGCTTATGTGGATCTAGCCCCACCTTTGCACCAAGGCCAAGTGTGGTGAGGCAGGAGGGAGGGCGTTAGTTTTGTAAGCGGCAAATATGTCAACTGCTTGCAGTCACCCAATGTTTTGCTTACATGGGGGTGGATGTGTTGTGCCCTCTCTTAAAGTTGCTTGGAGAGAAGGAAGCATTATTTCAGTGAGTGGCAGGAATATGTGCTGCTGAGAGATGTACAATGAACTCCTTAGTGGACTGGTGAGACATCTGAGTACCTGCAAAATCATCCTTTGTGGGTGGCTGCATTAATTCACCAAGTGGAAGGGGTGCTGCTTGGCAATTGCCAAGAGTACATCCACTACATGGAGTGGGATGAGATCTCTGACCATGAACACCTTTGTTTTTTCCATTCCTGTTACCAACTACCTCGTCTGCTGGAAGGTGGGGACTGCACATGAAGTGTGGACACCAGCATGGACTGGAGCTGAGCAAATGTGTGAACATTGTCACTGACAGCAACAATCAAGAGAAAGCATAATGGAGGCTTTGGTGATAGCCTCAGAATTGCAATATAGTCTGCGGATGAATGGTAGGATGAATTCTGGGAGGTGTATAGAAAGTTTGAAGAGTGAGAGGCAGCATCTCACCGGGACATCATGGGCAGCTCAAGGGAATTCCTTGACCGGGCCAGACAGTGCCTTTAGGATATCATGGAGAGCTGGTGAATGGAGGGCATGTTTAGAGAGGAGCCCCTTAGTCTCATGACTCCAGTCCTCATTCATAAGCTGCCATTCCCCACCCGCCCTCTGGAACCACCTATGTGACATCCACTGTATGTGCCCCATCCAGGAGCTGACCCTCATAGAGACCCCTATCCATGATCAGTCCCTTCATAGCAACAATCTCAGTGACAGCCACTGTGCCTGCAATCATGAAGTGTTCCTACTCTAGCAGACCAAGGAGAGCACCACTAAAGTTTAGGGGTGGAGGGGAGGGTGAGACAGAGAGGGCACTGGCAGGGGAAGAAGAGCCTATGGCGAGTGATGGGTTTTTAGTTGTTAGTGCTGTTGCTTCTGTAGGAAATTGGGGAGTGGGCATTGTGTTCCTGCATTATTTTGGTTCTGCTTCAGTTTGTGACAATAAAATAAATGCTTTGGTGAAATTAAAATGAATTCTTGTACATGTCTGTCTGCTGTAAAGGGTTGTGGGGGGGGAGGTAAGCCAAGCCAAAGAAATCCAGACTTGCTTCAGACACATTACATTAATGAAAGAGGGCACGCCCAACTCTGGACTGAGGGGTTGGGGGGATGTTTGCCCAGAATGTGAGTACCATGGGGTATGGCACTGAGCAGTAATCAGGGGTGCTGCACAGCACCTAGAATATTTCCTCTGAACGCATTCAGCTTCTCAGTGCTCCCCAGCCACCCCACCAAAGGGGGGAGCTTGGGGAGAAAAGGGCTTTCAAAGCCCAGGATTTTATTATTGCAACCAGAGAAAGACACAGTAGCCAACCCAAGACTGGGTGGTGGTGAGCTGGCCAAGAATTATGTTGATGCAGGGAGCAGTAATTGGGTAGGTGCTGAACAGTACGCATAATATTTCCTCTGAGTATATGCAGCTTCTCAGGGATCAGAAGTTCAGCTGGCAATTGGCACTGGAGGTGAACAAAGCAAATTCAAATCAAGTCAGACAAGCTTGACTAACTGCTAATTGCCACTATTGAAATACAGGCTTGCCCCTCAGCAGCTCATGCAAGCCCTTCACCCTACAAGTCAGCAAACCCCTCTTCCTGCCCTTCTATACTTCCCCTCTTAAGTGCAGGGAACATGAAGTGAAGAATCGAACAAACACAATGGAAAGCTTTATTTACAAAACAAATATTAACCATAATGAATCAAACCACAGAACAGCTTTTATAAGATAATGATGCATAATTACTACAACCAAGGAATTTACTTTTACTCCTGTAACAATGCATGGTTTGTGAAACAAATCAAACTAACTAATAATCGTTTCTAACTAAAAGACCTTGCCTCTAACGTAGGCTTTCCAAGCTTGACTGAACTGGCAGATGGCAAAGTGTGGTCCATACTGGCCTGTCTCACTCCCAGTCAGGAACAGGGCCCATGGCCAGCAGCCATAGAATTGTTGCAAGGAGCCTGATCATTATTTGCCAATCCTCCTGTGTCTGGGAATGCCTCCTGGACTCGGATTGATTCCTGTCTTGTTAGATGGCCATGAATCTGTCCATACTCAGATGAATCTGTCTCACAGTCTCATGCAGCTTATACTCACAGTTCCTGAGGGTGTTCATGGATTCTGTCTGTGCATGCATCAGTGGCAGCCTGCCCTGGTAGCCTGCATGTCCAAAGTGGCAGCATTGCAAGCAGAGCTGAAAATCAAGACATGTGAGAAATAGAGTGAATTAAGGATGTTTGGCACTCTAAAAAAGATGGACTCAGCAAATCTTTTGAGCGGATAAGAAGCAGTCAGCCCAAAATTACTGAGAAGGATACTTAGCAGTAGGTGGTAGCAGGCCCTAAGTGGCTGCAAACACTTTGGCCACTAATGTGGTTCCCTGCTGTGCATTGCCCTGTACCTCCTTGCACTGCCTACTGACTTCTGGGGTTTTTAAAGCTCTGTCCTACATTCACCACCCCTTTTCAACTCACAGCCCAGCCTAATTGCAATTGTCAGTTCAGGTGACAGGTCACTTAAAGGGTCCTCAGGGCTTCACATGCCTATCCTCCTCAGGGGAAGTGGCAAGTGACATGACCAGGACCCTGCCGCTATCTTCTCCACTGGAACCCCAATGAGTCATAGCAGTAGTTGGTGATGTCTCAGCAGACTAGGATGTCTTGAAGACTTCTGTCCCTGTGCATTCATAGTGATCCAGTACCTCCATTATTGGCAGGTGGTATCTGTAATGGGCCACATCATGCAGTGGGGTGCTTCGCTGCTGTGCTCTGGCAACATCCCTGTGGAAAGGAGCCTTCAGCATCTTTGCCTTGACATGGCCCTGGACTGTCATCCTGTTGTGCCTCTGCTTGCCCATTCTCTTGGCAACATCGAGGTAGATGTGCCAATTGGCCCACAGGCTGCAGACAAACTGGCACATGACCTCAGGGTCCCCCAATACCCCCATCAGGCTTTTTATTTTGGTAAAGATCCAATTAGACCTAGGCCTATGCTCCCTGGTCTGCTCCATTCTCCCTCAAACATCAGACATCTCAGATCATAATCGGTACCTCAGGGAGCTGTGCATTCAATTTATAAGTCTTGAGGTAACAGACCCAAGGGAAGTTCACCCTCCTCTCACCCTTTTATTACTGGGCAGTTTGGACATCAAATATCCTGGTGCCAGTCAGGGTCAAGGCAGGTAGGGGGGGCTCTGCACCAGCGGCAAATTTTTTTTTTATGGGCATATGTGTTCTGGACATCTTTTAGCCCTGATAGGTCTTTTAGCCCTATGCATGCCATGGCACAGGAGCAGATCTGAAGAAGAAGATCTGAAACCGACACCTTTCGTGCCTGGACTGGGGTCAAACAAGGTTGCATGATTGCCCACACCCTGTTCACCATCTACCTGGCTATCATCCAACATGATCTACCATCTAGCATCAGAATCCAATATAGTTTTATAGTAGCTAGAGTCAGGAGGGACCTGATTAGATCATCTAGCCTGACCCCCTGCCACAGGGAGGAATGAATGCTGGGTTCACAAGACCCCAGACAGGTGGTCATCTAACCTCTTTTTGAATTTGCCCAAGGTAGGCGCGAGGACCACTTCCCTGGGAAGTTGGTTCCAGATTTTGGCCACCCTAACTAAAATATTGCTTTCTGATCTCTAACCTAAACCTATTCTCCATCAGCTTATTACCATTGTTCCTCATCACCCCAGGTGGTGCTGGGGAGAATAGGGCTCTTCCTATTTGCTGACAATCTCCCCTGATGAGTTTGTAGGCAGCCACCAGGTCCCCCCTCAGCCTCCTCTTGCCGAAGCTGAATAGGTTCAGGTCCTTCAGTCTCTTCGCATAGGTCCTGTCCTGCTACCTTCTCACCAAACAAGTGGCCCTCCTCTGAACTGTCTCTAGGCTGGCCACATCCTTTTAAAGTATGGCGCCCAGTACTGGATGCAGTACCCCAACTGTAGCCTGACCAGTGTCGCGTAGAGGGGGAATATCACCTCTCTGGACCAGCTTGAGAAGCACCTTTGGATGCATGACAAGGTACGGCTGGCCTTGCTGGCTGCAGTCTGGCTTTGGTGGCTCATGTTCATCTGGGAGTCAGTAATGACTCCAAGATCCCTTTCCACCTCTGTGCTTTCAAGAAGGGAACTCCCCAGCCTGTATGTATGCTGTGGATTCCTTCTCCCAAGGTG
>JAGPOW010003316.1:179914766-179946110 GCA_030014935.1 Caiman crocodilus
ACCTCTGTGCTTTCAAGAAGGGAACTCCCCAGCCTGTATGTATGCTGTGGATTCCTTCTCCCAAGGTGCAGCACCCTGCATTTGTCTACGTTGAACCCCGTCCTATTCTCGTCTGCCCACTTTTGTAGTGTGTTTAAATCTAGTTGCAGCCTCCCTCTCCCTTCAAGAGTATCAACTGGAACAGAAGCTTTTGAATCTTGGGCACTTCCAGACAAAAACAAAACTCACCACCAAGGATATCCATGATCTTCAGTTTGCAGACAATTGCTGCATGATGACTCACTCTGCACAGGATGTGCAAGCGACCCTAGATATCTTCAGTGCATCATGTAAGAGACTTGACCTGTCCTTGAACGTCGTCAAGATGAAGGTTTGCCCCCAACCCCTTCCACCCTCCCCCACCCCTGGGTAGCTGAACGTCCCTCATGCTATCTATGTAGACAGGGAGGCTCTGGAGTACGTGGAGCACTTTCTGTATCTTGATAGGCACCTCTCTCAACAGGCTTCTATCAATAAAGAAATCTAGCAATGGGTCAACTATCCCAGTGCTGCCTTCTTCAAGCTACGACAACATGTCTTTGAAAATAGAAATCTTTGGAAGTAGATGAAGGTCCTGGTTTATAAGGCTATCATGCTGACCACTCTCCTCTACTGCAGTGAAACCCGGACCATCCACCAGTGCCACATTAAGACCCTTGACAGCTTTCATGAGTGTTGCTTGCATTGAATCCTGAGGATAAAATGAGAGGACCACCAGACCAGTGCAAATGTCCTCCAGGAAGCTGCATCCACCAGCATCGAAGCCTTGCTCTTGAGAGATCAACTCCTATGGATGGGCCACTTTATTCAGATGTCTGAGAACTGCCTTCCACACGAGATTCTCTTTTCCCAGCTCTCTGTTGGCCAACTCTCAAAGGGTGGCCAAAGGAAATGGTACAAAGACATGCTCAAGGTTGCCCTCAAGCACCGAGGCATCAACACCAACAGCTGGGAGGAGCAAGCTGTTGACCATTTGGCATGGTGCCACCTGGTTCTCCAAGGCACGTGCCACTTTGAGGCCCAATGACTCAATACTGAGGTGGAATGGCAGTGGCAGAGGAAGGAGAAGGAAACCAAACCAGGGCTGCAAATCCCACTCCCCTTTATAAAAACATGCCGCCATTGCCAAAGATTTTCATCCAGAGTCAGCTCCTCAGTCACCTGAGGACCCATCAAGCCTGATGGACATCATCCTCAATTTTGAGGGACCACCGATGGCGATGCCATGGCACAGTAGCAGGCTACACAATGAGCCATGTACTGAGAATTAGGCCCTCGATGGGCACCCACAGGCTCCCTGTCAAGGCATGGCACAATAGCAGTCTACCCAGTGACCCTTGTGTCAAGACACCACTCCCAGTGGGACATGATCTGAACTGCTGAGCAGTTCAAACAGCCGGTGAGGAAAGGAATGCCGACAGAAATCACCCACTATTCGTAAAGCGGGCGCGCTTAACTCTCACGGGCTCACAGAACTCTGTTTGTTGGGTTTACGTAAAACCAGTAAGACAGTTAATGGTGTTAGGGGGACAGTTACACTACAGCCAGCCAAAAAGGGATGTTTTAGACGTGCAGGGTGGAGGGGAGAAGGGGTTCCTCACAGCCATTGTCAGACAAAGTCTGGGGATTTTTGCTGGGAACACAAGAGCTATGCTCTGTGACTGTTGCAAGTTTTAATGTCTGGCATTCACCAGGGCTCCCCCCTGGCTCACTAAGGGTGTCCTAAAACATTCATTACACACAAATACCTGCAAATTGTAGTGACACTTGGTGGACAAGGGGGCTCACTACACAAAAATTGTAGCGACACCCAGTGGACAAAGGGTCTCACCACATGTGATTCAGTGAATTGCCATGTACACGTGACAGATGAATGGCCACACCATTCCAAGTTGCATCATTGCAAACTAAACTACATCAGGATGGGGATTCATTAAATCATCAAAAACTCACATACGTATATAGTGTGATGCCATTAAGCCACACAAAAGGGCAATTGTCATCACATATACAAGCACCCAATGAGTCCAGTGAGCTTTGGGTCAGGCTTTAAATACATTACAAAGTCTGTCAGCATCATATTCACTTTATATGTGGACTCCCTTCTTACTAGGTATTCAGGATGCAAACCCTTTGTTCCAGGGTTCCTGATTCAGGCCATTTGTTCCTATCATCCAATTCCTTCTATTTTAGCTGGCAGTGAAGTCATAATGAATTGCTTGTTGTATCAGTTGTATCAGTAGCTGCAGGATTATGATGTCACTGCAGGTTGGTGAAGGAAGGGAAGTGAAAAAGAGTTTTGTCTCCTGTGCTCAGGGCCAGAGAGGACTTTACTACTCTTCTAGTGCTACTGAATGCAGTATTCATTTTGGAATATGCATCAAAAATAAAAATAAAAGAATCAACAGCTATAGTTCCCTGATGCTACTTATGAATTCTTAATCCTGTGTTTATGACATCTTCATCCACAATGATTGTAATGTCCTGTGCCATGTAATCCCATAGTGTTACTGAGAGCACAGTGATTGTGAAAGGAGGATCCTGATTTTTTTAAAATATGATTTTTTTGCTCATTTCAGAAGAAAATCAAGTAGCTTTGTAAGAGCAAGAAAACTAATTAAAAACTATATGATTTGTAAATGGCTTTAGGTTTTAAATAAGATAGATCCAAAAAAAATCCCCAGCATTACAATTTTTTCCTCAAGAGATTTTTAGCAAAAATTAAACTTGTTGGTTCTTCACCCATTGTTTTTCTTTGGGAACTGACAATATTGCAGTGAAGGGTACCGCTAGCAAAAGCTTTAAGAATATGCAAATCAAACCAGATGAACCAAAGGGCTGCTGGGAAACAGTAGCTAAATATAGGTATGTGTGGTCAAAAAGTGCTCTTGTTTATTAAACACCAGCACCACTTTTATTTATTTATTTATTTATTTACTTATCTTATATGTATTCCCTTTAGTTTGGGAGACTGCAAGGTTGTTGTTACCTTTAGGGGAATAACTAACATATTGGTCATTCACTCTAACTTAAACAAGTGAGATAATGAAAAGGAAATAGCTAAAACAGTTCAGCTCTTGCAAAGAGGATTTAATGTTGGTGTTTAGTGTATCATCCTCAGAGACTCAAAAACAACATATCCCAGTTACAATGCATTAAGCAAAACCTTGTCTGAGCCCTGTTAACCTTCAAATATTAAAAATGAGAAATGAGGAAAGCTCATTAAGTCATCTAGTTTGATGGAGTTGTTTCTGTTCTGTCTTTGTGCTTTGGGACGTTTCATTTTAAATGTTTCAAGCAGTGGGATTAAGATAATGAGTACAGTACCTTGGGTCACTTGTCTGAGGAGTTGATATCAAGTCTTATTTTGAGAGTTGCCTTTGTAATCATGTGTAATGTATCTTGAAATTATCATCTTGATATTAAAACATAGGAAGTGCCCAGGACCTCATGAGTTATCAAATTCAGTCCCATGTTACTGCAGGCTTCATATAATCCATTTCATAAATTGATCAAGATCCATTTTAAAAATAGTTTGCACGTGCGCATGTGTGTGTGTGTGTGTGTGTGTGTGTGTGTGTGTGTGTGTGTGTAGTCCCCACCACTTATATGGAAAAACTACTGCAAAACTGATGGTTAGAAGCCTTCTACTTTCTAGCCTAAATTTATTTTTGGCCAACTTTTCCCACTGTTTCTTGTGCTAGGCACAGGAGTATTTGTTCGTGCAGCACTATCTCACTTGGCAGATTGTGTAACAGCTGGCAGAAAGCTGGGGAACTGTGGACTCAACCATCTCATGTTCCATTGGCTGGGGAACTGGCTCCGGGGTTGGACCCAAAGGATACTAGTTGATGGGAACAAATCAACATGGTGCAAGGTTACCAGTGGAGTCCCCCAGAGCTCAGTACTCGGGTCAGTACTCTTCAATATCTTCATTAATGACCTGGATTTGGGCATCAGATGCAGACTGGCAAAGTTCACGGATGACACTAAACTATGGAGGAAGGTGGTCATGCTGGAGGACAAGCTGAAGATACAGGCCAAACTGGACACATTTGTAAAGTGGGCAGACCAAAACCTGATGGCATTCAATGTAGAGAAATGCAGGGAACTCCACCTTGGGAGGAAAAAACAGCATCATACTTATAGGCTCAGCAGTGCTATGCTCCCTAGCACCATGACTGAAAGGTACTTGGGGGTCTTGATTGATTGCAAGAGGGACATGAGCCCCCAGCGTGATGCCGTGGCCCTCAGAGCCACTCTGCATGCATCCACTCTGGCATGTATCCACTGATGCATCTCAAGCAAAACCAGGGATATCATCCTCCCACTTTACTTGGCCTTGGTGATGCTGCAGCTGGAGTACTGCATCTGGTTTTGGGCCCCCCACTTCAGGAGGGATGTGGATAAGCTCAAGAGAGTCTAGAGAAGAGCCACCAGTATGACCAAAGGCTAAGAGAGCAAGCCTTACCAGGAAAGGCTGAGGGACATGGGACTCTTCAGCCTGGCGAAGAGAAGGCTCAAGGGGTCTTGGTGGCTGTCTGTAAGTATATAAGGGGGGTGCATTAGGATCTGGGAGAACAGTTGTGCACCAGGGCTGCCCAAGGGACAACAAGGTCTAACAGCCACAAACTTCTGGAAGGCCGATTCAGACTCTATCTAAGGAAAAACTTCTTTACGGCCCATGTCCCCAGAGGTGGTGCAAGCACTTACTCTGGATTCATTCAAAAGGCATTTGGATGTTTATCTTACTGAGATCATTTGACTCCAGTAGAGTTCCTGCCTATGGCAGGGGGATGGACTTGATGATCTCACAAGGTTCCTTCCAGCCCCTAATGTCTATGCAATCTACTGTCTATGAAAGGAGGGTTCTGGTCCAACAGAGGAGCTTTGGGTATGTATGCACTCAGTTTTGCTGGCAGAACTGGAGTTGTTTTGCCTTCATTTCCTACCCTTATCAGGTACTATTTCAGGACATACACACTAACAGTGAAGAAGTAGTTACAGGATGGACATATTACAAAACTTGAGCAGCTCCTTGGTCCATGAAAGACCCAAAAGACAGTGGAAACTTCATAAACTTTTCTGCTATGCATAAGGAATGAAGCATCAGGGGCCATTTAAGGGGAACTAGTGGCCTCTGAGAGTATGATCAAGTTCTGGATTGACTATACACTGGAATCCTGAACGAAGTAGGTGTGTCAGCATATTAAAGGGCTGTTATACAGAAGAGCATGATAGACTCCCACACAGAAGCAGTGGTGTCTACCTAGCCACCTGCCTGGGCGCACCGCGCTGCTCTGCCTCCCTGCTATGGAAGCCTGGACTGTCCTGGCCAGACCAGGGCGTATGGTCATCCTACCTATATTTCTGTGTTAGAGTGTGAGGCCAGAGCGTCCACGCACACAGAAACAATGGCCTCCACCACAGGAGGTAGGAGTAGTCCACCCATAACCTGTAGCAGCAGCTTGCCTCCCCACAGATGACAGCATGTTTATTTGTCTGTCTAACCTATTCATGGTCTAGGTTGGAGCTGTCCAACTGGAGGCCCATGGGCCACATGTGGCCCACAATGAGTTAAGGTGTGCCCCCCAGGTTACCACTCTGCTGTCTTTCCCTCTGTCCAACTGCTGTTGCAGCCAAATTTTCTAGGCTCCCCCTTCCTCCCCTGAATTTTGCTTTTTGCTGCTACCCCAGGGGGTGTGGAGGCACAGGACCCCACAGCTGGGGAGCTGAGGTGAGGGTGCTGCCCATATATGCAATGCAATGATGGGATGGGGGGGAGGGAAGAGGGCTGTCCACATTTAAAGTGCAGCAGAGGTGGTGGTCCAGGAACCCATGGCTCATACTAGTGCAGTCCCCAGGGCATGCAGGTAGCACATTGTGTGGCCCTTGACAACTTTGAACTTCGACATCCCTGGTCTAGCTAAGTATATACCTACTTTTGTCTGTTTTTGAGCTCTTCTGCTTAAAAGTTCAGGGAGCTTGGCTGTCTGTTTAGTGTAAAGCCTTTCATTTGGGAGAGTACTTCAAGATGGCTCATGGTTACAGAGTAAATCATGCCCATTGAGCCTTCTTGTGGAGATGTGGAGATGCCACCTTTGTTCTTGTCCAAGTATAAAAACTTTCAGTAGAAGAGCTAAACATTATTACTGTTACTTCAGACCAAGAATATATGGTTACTCTTTTATTTCTGGAAAAAACAGCATGAACTCTGAATGGTACGATAAACACAGTGGTATCTAGACATCATGTACCCTAGATAAAGGCTTTCTGTGTAGGTTAAGTAAGACAGTCATCTTTGCTGTTTCCTCAGCAGAGGTTTTGTGGTGAGTCTGCGGATCCTGTATTTTAGCACCTGCTTCTTCTGCATGTGTAACCCATTTATTTTGGATGTGTGCTAACTTCTGGGTTTGGCCCCAGGTGATATGATCCCAAGAGCTATTTAGGAGTGTACACTGAATGCATTAGAACATCGAATGCTATTATACATGTAACAGACTTGTTATATCCATATCTGTTATATCTGTTATCTGCCTGTGATCTTCCTGTAAAGCATCCACTGATATGCAATTAAATTTCCTTAGATAGAACTAGACTGGCATATTTTCTTTGGTGTAAAAAGATCGTAACAGTTTGAATCTGGCAGGCTTCTGGTGCATTTATGTAACTACCTGTATCTGATACACAGTTGCATTTTCAGGAGATGAAGCAAATATGGATTTACAAACTGTAGTTATTGTATTAACACAGCACTGAATCTCATACTGCAATTTAAGTGCTTACTGTAATTTTTCATTTTCTGTGGACTGCAGCATAATTTCTCAAAGAAAAGCTCATACTGACAAACTGAAATATTGACACCTAAATTATATACATAAAAATAAACAAAGCCAGATTTTTCATATCTGAATGATTCACAACCTGTTTAATTCACTGAAGGGTGCCGAATTAAGGATGAGCGGGGGTCAGGGAAGGGACTTCTGGTATCAGTATGGCTGCCAGTATAGTGGCACTTCCGAGACATGGGGTGGATTTGAGTGATAGTGTGCCCTTTATGCTACCATGAGCCAGTCAGCTGATTGCTGTGGCTTTTATTTCAAAGGGCATTGCTTTTCCACTCAATTAAAGTAGCTCAGCCACCCTATGCAGCTGTTGGCTGTAGCTATATATATACCCCCTGCTACTTTGCATACCTTTTTCTTTGCAGAAGAGGACACTAACTCTGACAGGTGTTAGGCTCCTCCTCTATTTGTATCCTTGAATGGACACCCATGTTCCCATTCTGCAACTCTGTGTCCCAACAGGTATATATGTTGATTCTTGTTCTGCATCATTCATTTGCAGAAGGAAGAGTGTGTTCTAGCCACCCAGGCATGGGATTAGATCAGGAGACTCAAGATGGGTCTTCCTAGCTTTGCTGCTTGACTCACTGTGTAACACTGTGCAAGCCATTGTGACTGCCTATTCCTCGTTTCTCTGTCTAAAATGTGAGAATAGTAACAATAAATAACTACCTAAAGCTATGGTAAAGCTTCATTAATGGGACAATGGGACATAGTGATCTCTGTAATAGATTAGACCCAAGGCCTACTTATTATCTCCATGATCAGATAATGAGGCATGTTTGCCTATGATAGTGGAAGCCTGGGCTCAATGACCCAGGAAGTACTTTACAATCCTATGTTCCTAAATCCTTACTATTAACACTTTGGATATTTTATGGGTGTATAAATACTCAAAATGACACCACTGAAGGTCAGAATATTATAATAGGAATTTGATTAAATAGTTTCTGTCCTAGGCACTAATTTAATCATATGGGCATACAGACATTAAGTCCCAGATCCTGGGATGTAGGTTTCCAAATACCTTCAAGGATTTGGGAGTTGGGGTTTATTCCAACAAGCAGAAGTCAGTGAGACAATCCCTATACTTATCCTCTTGCTTGATCACTCAGAAACAGAGCCTGGAAATATTGTGTCCCAGGGTGGTACATTTTTTAGTAGCTGGAAGAGAAGATGAAGTTTCCCTTATCAATATTTTACAGTAAAAAGTGGCCTTCCATAAGAGTGAGTATTAATAAAAGCCTAAACTATGCACAATATTTTTTTCTATATATCATCAACAATTTGTCAGCAAATATTGCCTGCTGGAATTTCCCACACTTGACATGCCTTGCGCAAATGGAGAAAGTAAAGCAAAGAGCTGGATAATTAGCTCAGGAGGAGGGGCTCTCATTCTGTACAGGATAAGTGCTCTGCACATCTGACTTACAGCTATGATAAGTCTTGATGAGGTGACCTGGAAAACGGAAGTAACTGGAAGGTGCAGATGGCTAAGACTTTATTTGTACCTTTTTAATTTTAAATAGCCCTGCTTGTGGCTTTACAGATTCATGCAAAGCTAGGCAGACAAACTGAGTATGAAAGGGCCCTTCTTAAAACACAACATAATTATGTATGAATGTGAACTCTGCCTGACCTCAAGGCCTGGATCTGCCCCTATCCATAAACAGCTTGGGCCAGATTTCATGTTGCTGCACTAAGAGATCTGAATGAAATCAGAAGCTGCATTTTCAGGATTCTCATTTCAGAAATCTTCTCAGGGCCTCTTTAATCTCAAAGATCCATAACTCAAAAATGTTATGTGATTGATCTAACTAAATGTAAGTGCTGTACTCAAGTTCTTCATGATCTATTACAAGTAATGTGTACTTAGATATGCAGTGCATAAATACGATTACAGCTGGTAGAATTATTCACTATAAATACATTATCTGACACATAAGGCCCCTTCTTGGTTGACAGATTGTTTGACCTGATTCTGGTTTCTGCAAGCATGTTAACTGTTTACTGCTGAATCTTGATTCCCCACTAGCTTGCATCTGTGAGTCAGTACAAAGTGGATGGGTAATACACACTTCGCACAGGAGCGGGTGGCTTTGTCTAGTAGAAAGCTGTGGAGAATCAGGGTTACTGACTTGAGCAGGACTTGAGGGTGCTGAACACTGCTGAGACGAACAGAACTTCTGCAAAGGAGTGGTTCTAAAGAGGAACAGTTAGTCCCCAAATATTCAAGGGAACACAAGTCCTCCAGGTCTGAACATTTGTGAAGAGGTGTGAACATACCCAAAACGAACTTCTATTCAGCATACAAACAAGTGATCTTGAGCATAGTGGTGGCCGATTCTTATGTCAGTGCTAGTCGCCTTGCCTCCTTTGGATTACAGATGTTCTTTCCTGCATCTCAGCAGGCTGAAATATGTTTTGTTGAAATGTTAATGAGATGGGACAAATTGCCAGAAAGGGAAACAGAAACCTACTTCTTTTTTAAGCTCCCACATTTTGAAAGCTGGGTTTTGAGTGCAGCAACTTTTCTTAGCAACTTATTTAAAGTTCAGCTAAATCTGTCACCAGCTCACAAATTGTTTGACTTTGACATTTTATATCAGATCATGTGGAATGTAGAATTTAAATACATGTCTTTTGAAATATTTTGTTTCAAATAGCTTATTTATTATTGCTAATCATAGTGTCAGCACTTAGCGCCCAGTTTAGCCAAGCATTTCAGCACATTTCTGTTCAGCAAAGTACCTAAGCTTATGCTTTAGTCTTACTAGAGCTAATGGATAAAAATCTAGCCTGTTGAAATCAGTGAGAATTTTCCCTTTGACTTTACTTGAGTCAGAATTTCACTCAGTGGAACCTAACATTGATGAAATCACACAATCATAGAAATACAGTGGTGGAAGAGACATCACGAAATCATCCAGCTGTCTACATTGCAGCGGGTCAAACACAATCTTGCCCATCCCAAGCAACATTTGTCTAAAGTAAAAAATTTCCAGCGAAGGAGATTCCACAGCCTCCACGGGTAGCCTGTTCTAAGTCTTTCAGCACCCAGGCCCTCCTTATTCTTCTCAACCCATTGGCTATGAAGAATAGCTGATCACCATACACTTTCTCACGAACTTCTGCGTACTGAAATACTGTTGTCATCATCCCTCTATGTCTTCTCTTTCCAGGATGAAACAAATTCAGTTCCCTCTGCCTCTCCTCAAGGACATGTCTTCTAAACCTCATATTATTCTTGCTGCTCTTCTCTGTTTAGCTATATCTTTCTTACAGCATGGTATAACTGTATATCGGGGCAGGAAATTATTTTGGGTGGAGGCCCTCTACCCAGTTTTGGCAAGCTGTCTGAAGGCCACGTGGGTAGCCTCACCCCTTCACAGGTGCCCTGCCCCCTGGTCACCATCTTGGGACCAATGCCCAGGGCCAGCACCGGTGGGGCCCAGAGCGGGGCGCAGGCTGGCAGGGGTCAGTAGAGCTGGGCTGGGCTGCACCAGCAGTGAAAGAGCCCCTGTCAGCCGGGACCTCTGGGCCCTGCTGGCATTGGCCGTGGGACACCGTTGTGGGCCCTGTGCTCCTGTGCCCGCTCGCTTCCAGTGCCCCACCAGTAGGGGCTGGGACAGATAAATTTTCATTTTAAAAAAATGTTTAGGGGCCTTGCGGGCCAGATAGACTAGCCTCGCAGGCCAGATGTGGCCCACAGGCTGTATTTTGCCCACCCCTGCTGTATATGATATTCCTCATGAGGCCCCAGCAGCACTAATTAGGTCAGAATAATTACTCCCTTTATCGTCAATATGTTACTGTTGATACATCCCAGTAAGAGACTTGCCTTTGTTTTTCAATGACTTCTCATGGTTAGCTCATGTTTAGCTTGCGGTCTACTGCGCCTATGAATGCTTTGTTGAATAGTGACATTAGTTGAATCAAGGCCTGGAGGGAGGGAAAGACTGAGATGGATGCCGTAGGCCTGGACAGTTGCATGGCAAAACAGCTGGGAAGGGACCTCCTGAGTGAACAACAAGCCATTTGGTGAGCCAATAATCTCAGCAGAGGAGTAGCTCCTGAATCAGACCTCAAACCTCAAAAGGGAGGAGGCAGGACTACCACAAAGAAATGACAAACAGCTATACTGTGTCTCATGAAGTATACAGTAGTTAGTCTCATTAATCACCTAGGTTAGCTGGCAGAATCCTAACTGCAGAAACAGCTTTTAAACCTGTAACCAAGGGAAATTCTAAACACCTGCAAGGCTAGTGGGTCTTTGGTAGATTATTAAGTAGATTATAGATTATTGAGTAGATTATAGATGCAAGGCAGCTCAGTGCTGAATGAGAAGGGAGTAATTTCTGAGCTTGTGGCATAAAATGCAGTGTGTGAAAATAGAATTTAAATTTTCTTTGCAAAATGTCACTGTAACCATACTTTCATGCACTGCATATAACTAGGAATGGTAGTATGGCTACAACTTCACGTACACTTGATTTGATTCTGCATTCACCTTTTCGAGCAGGATCCAGATAATTGAATCAGACCTCATTATATGCGGGTTGCCCTTGTTAACATGCAGTAATTTATTGAATGGCCATGGGGTGGGAACAGAAAAGGGCAGGAATTTGCTGAAATATTTAAACATTTGAACCCCAGATTCACCTGAGAGTAACATGTTGACATCTTCACTTAGCTATAACAAACTTTAAAATCAGATAAATTACTTTTTCTCTTCAGCTGACGCAGCAACCCAGTTGATCTATAGGTTTTCATTGGCCCTGAAAAGTAAATTGTCTTCACCACACCTATTACCAAGAAAGCCCAATATATACACATTTATACTTTCACTTTTCTTATAGACTTAGACCCTGTTACACCACTGCAATGCACAGCGATTGTGCAATCCAGCGATTTAAAGAAAGAGGGGATGATGTTTTGCTTTCTTTCTGGTAGGCAAGCAGGCTTCACCAGATCTCTTGGCTCCTGAGGAAAACCCCTACATTTCACTTCAAATGTTTTGACTAATAATTCAGTCCACTGATCTGGCTTTGTAAATCCCAGCTGTGTGCTGGCGTTTGGGGCAGTCCTCCCCCAGACCTGTTTCCCCTTCTAAAGAATGTGCAGCAGCTGGTGCTTTGCAGTCATTCAAAGACTAAAACAGGCTGACAAAGCCAAAGGAAAGAGGCAAAAGTCTGCCCAACTCTCCCTTCCTGACAGGCTCATTGCATGTTCAGCTTTCTCTGTTGGTTGAATGCAGCCCAGGAAAGCTTCAAAAACTCCCTTTTCAGGCAGGGTTAAAGAGGCCAAGCTTTCATGGGCACACTGTTCTTTCAGCAAGCCACTTTGGGCAAGGTGGGAGAGATCAGCTGCGACAGGCAAAAGGCAGGCACCACCTTGTTAGGTCCATTGAGGCAGCAGTCAGCTTGGACTCCCTTCCTTCAGAGTCTCCCATACTGGGTACGTAAGCCTTGCAACCTCAAGCTTTTGAGGACTCTAGTCTTGACGTCCAGCCCACTTCTGAAGTGATGCAAAAATGAACTCTGGAATCAGTGGGGCGGCAATATGCAGAGTCCTGTCGTGGGGCTAGGAGAATCCTCATCATCTGCAATATATCTGGAGAAATCTTTTTGCCGTATTTCATTTCTTCCTCTGAATGTGGCAAATAGAGCCCAATCCCCAAAGGGGAAAGAGAAGATAAAAGGCTTTTTCCTCCTCCAAGGGAGGAGAGCTGGTTATCAGACTCACCACAAGGAGATCAAAAAGAAGGAAACAAAGCAAAGAGACAGGCTCAGTCAGAGTGAATGAATTATGAGGCTGCAAATTACCTTTCCAACAATGCTGAGAGCACCACACCTCTATTAATTAAACCCCTGTGAATGAGTATGTTATAGCTGGTCTCAGAGGCAGGTCTTGATAATGACCTAGAAACCAGAGACACACCTTTGAAGTTAGTGGGGCAGTGATCAATCTGACAAGATGCAACACTGAGCAACCCTGCCTGAGAAAATCCTTAGAAATCCCAGCAGTGTTGGCAAAGCCATCTGAGTGAGGGGTGAGGGATTGAGTTAACAGTGTCAAGTGCTTGCCAGACAGGGTGAGGTTCTCACTCCTCCCTGCAGGGAGAGTTAGCAAGAAACAGTATGGAAAATCCACTTTGAATTGCTGTTCTGAGGGGAGGCGCATGGTTTATACATGCATATACATACAGTCAGCAAGGATGTCAGCTTTGCAATCAGTATGGTTTTCGTCAGCAGGAACAAAGACATGTGAACTGCTACTGGCCTTTGGCCAAAACTTTCCCCCATTCCATTTTTCACTGTCATTTTGAATATGACCTCAAAAAGACCTGATTTTTTACCGTATAAGGCAAAAGGACTAATCCCAGGCTGATTTGTGCTGATACTTCTAGTTTTGCAGTCATAAAAGCTGCTGCCTGGATGTGTCTGTAGACAGAAGGAGCCACATTTGGCAATATTGTAGCTCTTTTTGGGATAAGATGAGGGAGAACCTCACGTGGCGACAAGAAGGAAGTGCTGGGTATAGTGGTCACTCTTAACGAATCCACATTTACTAACAAACATTGCACCATTTTCAAATGTTTGAAGTGCTGGGGCAAGGGCAATGCACTCTGACTTGCTAAAGGAGACCACTGTAAAACCCATCAAGGAACGACACCAGTTGGTCTTTGGCCTTCAAGTTCAGCAACAACCACCTGAAGTGATGGTTTTCTCAATCAGGTTGAACATTGTCAGGGAGTCTAAGGCAATTCTGTCACAGTGCTGGAGGATGCTACATGGAAGCAACAATGCCTATGTAAGAGCTACAGCCCAGTTCAGGAAATGCTTCTGACCATCTAAATTCAATGGCCTAGATATCCCCTGGTAGCCAGTCAGAGCCGGGAGTGAAACTTTAGTGACATTCTAACTCTACCACCAACTTACTGTGTGGCCTTGGGCAAACCACTTCACGTCCCTGTGCCTCTGTTTCTTCCTTTCCATTCTTCATCTGTCTTTCTCTATTTAAAATGTACGTTCTTCAAGACAGAGATGGTCACAACCCTATATGATTGTGACCTTTTCTAGCCCAGGAGTCCTCTATGTTCATACCATGATGAGACAAATCAGTATTCTGAAATCACAGGACACATTTTTGTAAAGCTGATGCACAAGGTACATCAACAATAATGTAGTGATTCACTGTGCCCAGAAAACGTATTTACATAGTCAAACAGGATAATTGCACATGAACTAATTTATGCAGGCAATGAGTTGCTGGATGTTTGGTACACAGGCTGGTAAAGCAGTTTTTTCTAGGTGCAAGCATATTTGAAGAATGTCTTTCCATCCATCACTGATAGGGAAAACAAGCATCAAATAAACGTAGAAGTAGCCTTTCTGCAACAGTAATAAATGTGTCTTCAAGGGGGAAAAGTGCAAGGGGAGAAAGCTGATACGGAATGCCTGCTGTTGGAAGGAAAGCATATGTCTGTCAAGCACATTGGATTCATTGTTCGACAACAGTTCAACCTTGTAAAAATATTAACTCCTCCCACTGCCAAGATCAGTGAAATCTGGGGTTATTGGCTGTGTAGGTTCCAATTGTTTAAGACGATCCCCACAGGAGGCTTGTTTTAATTGGCATCCTTACTTTACTTGAAAGACATTCCCTTTGTTTGTGTCCACAGTTTGCTAGACTTTACTTAGGCATGCAGGTCCTGATAGTTCATCCTAGTTTCTTTGCTCTTTTAAGGATTCCCCCCTGAATGATCCATAGTGATAAATGGTGCTATTTCATAGAATTTCTTGAAGAGACTCAGGACAAGGACAGTCCTGTGTTAGCATTTTTCTCTTTGTTAGAAACTTTCAATAATAGAGTCTCAATTCACTTGTCAGAACAATGGCAGGCGATATGAAAAATCTGTTATAAAAAGTTTCTAACAAAGAGAAATCAATCAATCTATCTATCTAGCTGTAAAAAAGGCAACCCTGTTCTACGCCAGCAGTTCCCAAACTGATGTGTTGTGACTTCACTAAGGGTTGTGGCACTTATAAGTGTTGTCAAGAGCCCCACTGAAGTTTAAGTGGAAGAACCAGCCTTGCACTAGAAGTAGAATCACGTATCCAAAAAGTTTGGGAACTGTTGCTTCACACTGAACAGAAATACATATTCCATTTTGTGCCAGTCTCTGAAAACTGTTTAAATCATTCCTTGTCCCGTAAATTATATTTTTAAAATATTTATAAACAAAAAATTTGCATTCATTTGCTTTTGGGCATAAATGGAAAGCACGTTGGTGCTATTCCATTCCTTCAATTTGTATGTTACATATGGTATTTTTAAACATAGTGGGCATATCTACATGTTCATTAATGTGCTGTAGTTACTGCACATTAAGTTTAGTACATGTATAATCAAGTACTAAATGAATGCGCAGTAACCAATGTTACTGAACAGTTGCACTGGCGCACGCCTTTTTAGTGACACTGCTACTCAGTAGCCTAATAATACTGTGCAGTCCTGTATTAGCACTATTTGTCCTGTGGCATGCTACTGTTCAGTATTATTAGGCTACTGTGCAGTTAGCGTCTCATGTAGATGTGCCTCTAAGTGCCTAAAGCTGGTAGCTTCTATTTATTTAATATTTGAGAAAGGTAACTGGATGATGCGTAAATATAGGCCAGTTGTTATGGTCTACAGGCAAATCTTAGGCAAAAGAATGGAGTGGGTGATATGGGACTAAATAAAGAATTAGGAACATAAGACTAGAAGGAATATTTTGGACAAGCAGCCATTTTTTCAAACATCCACTCAGCCCCTCTTGCATTAGCCACAAAGCAATCTGTGGATGGAAGGGAACCTATTATGTGTCACAGAAAGCAGAGGACATGACACCACTGATGCCTTAGCCCCTGCGATACTGAGAAATTTGAGGTAAAATGTGTTTAGAATGATGGTCATAAGAAGTGACCTGACACCTCAGGCTGCAAAGGAAGGAAGCTCCCCATGTACACCCGCGCATGAAAACTACCCAGCACCTCCCCAGACATCCTAGCCAGTTTGACCTGGGAAAAAATTCTTTATGATCCCATATCTGATGCTTGGTTGAACCAGAAGACAGGAGTAAACTCTATTAGATTAAGTACACTGAGAAGTTTTGTGATAGAATCATAGAGACGTAGGGTTGAAAGGGACCTCCATAGGTAATCTCATCCAATCCCCTGCCCGAGGCAGAATCAGCCCTATCCAAACCATCCTATACAAATCCATAATCCAATCCAGAGGTGGGCAAAATATGGCCTGCAGGCCAGATTCGGTCTGCCAACTGATTGGATCTGGCGTTCAGGAAGGCATCCACCATGTGAATGGATCCAGCCTGTGAGCGGAAAGCAGCTTCAGCTCTGGCAGCCACTACGTGCCAGGTGGCTGAAGCTGCTTCCTGTGTTGAGCTCTGTCTCTCTCTCTGAGCCTGGGCTGCCACCAGCGTCGAAGCAGAAGCATAAATCTGCCTGCAGCTGTAGCAAGCCTCCTCCCTCCTGCACTTGGACCCAGCAGCTGCCAGCTGCAACCATAGCTGCCCAAATACAGCCACCAGCTTCTGGGCTGGGGCTCCAGGCATGAGGGGGTAGGGAGATGGCAGGGCATGCTATCGTTGTGGGCAGGCTCAGGTTTCCACACTGGTTGCAGCCCCAGGAGGGAGGGTTGGGCAGAGGAAGAGAGAGAGAGATGTAGCCCTCGACAGGTCACCATAACTCATAAAGTGGCCTGTCAGCTCAAATAATTGCTCACCCCTGATTTAACCTCATATTAAAACTACAGTCAACCCTGACACACACAAGACATAACATCCTAACTTGCCACAGGTGAAGCAGGGGAGACCATGGCAGCCATTGGGCACCATCACACCCAAACTAGCTTCCCTTCCCTAGCCACTGTGAATGTCTTGTGCTTCAGAGGAAACCAGAAAAAATGCATTTCTCTGTGTTCTTGATTATTCTTTCATTTCCTAAGATCTGGTATCATATGAAAGTCACATTAATGGGCCTGTAGTTTCCTGGGGCTCCTTTTTTCTTTCTCTTTTTTAATATTGGCATTATGTTAAATTAAAAGAGGATAGTAGAAATAATCCCAATCAGCATGGATTTATGGGAGGCAGTTCTTACTGAATTTACTTCATATTTGTTATAAGATTATGTGTGGTTTATAAAGATCATTGTACTTATACAGTATACTTAGACTTCTGTAAGGCATTTGGCTTACCGCAGAATGTCTTGATGAAGAGTGGTACAAAGTCAACATAGCACTCATTAAAAGGATTAAAACCTGGTTAAATGATAGGCCTTAAAATGTAATTAGAAATAGAAAATCATCATTGAACAGCCACTTTGCGAGGAATTCTGCCAGATTCTTGTACCTGGCCTTGTAGTTTCAGATATTTTAATAAATGACCTGAAAGAAAACAAAAGTCATCACTGATAAGGTTTGCAAATGACCCAAAGACTGAAGGAATAGTAACTGATTATGACCTGGGGTTGTTGATATAGTGAGTGGCATGACTTAGCAAATTTGTCATATGCAAACATTATGCTTTTCAATACAGCAAACAGTAAACCTAAACATATAGGAAAAAAGCAATCAGGGTATACTTAGAGAAGGCTCTGTAAAGGCTGGGAGGTCTTGGTAAGTAGTTAGCTGAATATGAGCTCCCAATGCACTGTTGTGGCTGATAGGGCTAAAGCGATCTTTGGAGGTCTAAATGGGGGAATACAGAATAAGAGTAAGGAGGTTATAATGTATCTATGTTTGAGCTAGTCCAACCAAATCTGGAATACTGTGTCTGGTTCAAGGATGCTACTTCAAAATTAGAGTTCAGAGGATGGAGCTAGACTGTTCTCAGTGGTGGCAGATGACAGAACAAGAAGCAATGGTCTTAAGTTGCAGCAAGGAGAGTTTAGGTTAGATATTAGGAAGAATTTTCTCACTAGGAGGGCAGTAAAACACTGGAACAGGTTACCCAGAGAGGTGGTGGAAGCTCCATCCTTGGAGGTTTTCAAAACCTGACTAAAAGCTTTGGCTGGGATGATCTAGTTAGAGATGGTCCTGCTTTGAGCATGGGGTTGGACTAGATGATCACCAGAGGTCCCTTCCAACCCTAATTTTCTATGCTACTATGGTTCTATGATACTCAGTTCTACGCTTCAGTATACCCTATGCAAATGGAGCCTCTGCTTTAACAAGTGTCTGTGAACCTATGCAAGCTATGATTTTAAAGCTTATGATGGCTAAATTTTGGTATATTTTCACAAGCGCCGCAGAAAGGAATATGCTGAGGTGGAAGCCATGACCCATCAAAGCTCCTGCTCTGTGACATAAGTGCTAGAGCTTGTGAAAGAAAAGTATATTAAAGACCTCTTTCCCACAGCCTAATTCTCAGTTCAAGCTCAACACAAGGCAAACACTCACCATACAAACTTTTTGTTCAACTGGCTTCAGGGTATTGGTTGTAGCTGTGCTGGTCTAAGGAGATAAGGACTACACCGCACAACAGAGCCATTACCATACCTGGATCTTACATCTGCACCTCCAGAAATGTTATATATCTCATCCAGTGCACCAAATTCCCCAATGGAAAATATGTAGGAGAAACCAAATGACAACAGCATACCAGAATGAACACATGCTGAAAATCTCTTGAAGACAAGAATAGCCACTTGCCTGTGGGGGCACATTTCTCACAAGACAGCTACTTTCTCTCCAGTCTTTCAGTTCTAATCCTCAAAGGGAATTTACAAAACACCTTTTGCAGACAAGCCTACAAACTTCACTTCATCAACCTACTGAACACAAAAAATCATGAACTAAATACAGACATTAGATTTATGGCACATTACAATGTACCTAACATCTACCTTGGGCAACCTCTCTACTATTTACCAACTTACATCTCATCACCATGTCTACATTCCCCTCCCCTTCCCACCTGTTTCTCACCCATTGACTGCCTCAATTTGCATTTTCAGTGACTGGCTTTCTTGCTTAGTGACCTGGGGCTTCTAGTCTATTCTATCCCATCCAGGAAGAGCACAAAAAAACTGCAGTCTTCATAGTATCTAGGATTAGAAGGGGCCTAAAGCAGGCCATCTAGTTTGACCCCCCGCCAATGGCAGGGGGGGGTCAGACTAGATGGCTTGCTTTAGGCTCTTCCTCATCCTGAAGAAGAGTGTTTGTACCCAAAAACTTGCAAAGAAGAATTTTTCCAACTATTTTAATTGGTCTAATAAAGGATATCAGATTTACCAAAGACCCTTGTCTACTCAGCTGGCTAACATTTGACAGGGTCATAAGCAACTGAAAGCCAGGTCCTATAATTGGACGGATAAGGCTACCTTCATAATAACTCAGCGCAGGTCAGCCACATAAAAGACAGGAAGCTGGTAAGTAAGCTCAATGCACTGTTGTACGTGGCCACATCCTGGTGGGCTATATCCGAGTTGCACCAATTTAACAGATCGGGGCATGATTCTATTACCTCCAGAGGTCATTGCTCGGTTGAATCAAGAACTGAGTCAACAGTTACAAGGGTCTTTAGCAGAAAGAATATGAAAATTCTGTGATAAATAGCACTTGCCGAGAGCAGCAACTGCATGACACACTAGCAGCGCCATACAAAAATGAGCATTTACTGAGAAAGTTAACAAAGACAGCTTAACACCAAAGGAAAAGTAGTTGCAGAGGGAAAATACTACATAATCTCTTTTGTGGAGGCTGGAAACCTTTGTCAAGCTATAGCAATAGTCTACTTTCTTAAGTAATTCATCTCTGTAAATACTTGCAGCATCAGGGCCTTAGCAGATAACTTGAATTTTAATGTGAGACATCAGCACATTCTTAATTTGGCACATAAATGCACCAAGGGAACTTCCTGCTCACTTTCTTTCTCCCTTTTTGTTGCTGTTGTATCAGGTCATTTTAAAGGGGAGGAGAAAGACTCATCTGGAAAAACTGCTGCGTATTTATAATAAGGCCATCTATTACACCACTCCTGGCTGAAATTGAAAACATATGTTACCCTGGGAAGAGGCTGTTTCTTTTTTTAGGACCTTATGCCCTTCTGAAAATGTCAAGATACAGTAACGAAAATGTCAAGAAACAGTAATGTGCTTACATCATGTTGGTGAGGTGTTTACAAAGCAGCTGGAATTTTGATCTACACTGGGCAAAACCAGAGTCTTAAAAAGGCACCCATTCACAAGACTGTTTGTCTGCTAAAAATTATCCTCAGAGGAATCAGCATCCTTGCTGGTCTGGGTCAGCACATAGAGGCCAAAGACAGCGGGGCAGGGAAACCCTCTCACTCTTAGACTGAAACCCCTCTCTAGCTAAGATTGAAGGACAGGCTCATCCTGCCTGTCCCTATCTGTAATGTACCTCTTTTATAAATGCAGAAAACCATCTGCCTTTGCTGATTCTGTCAGTCCAGCAATACTCATGAACACTAGCTCCCAAGTTCAAAGAGTAACCAAATTCGTTTGAAAACAAGATGTTCTGAATATCTCACAGGCCTGCACTGATGCCTCATCAGAATTGTTCAGAGCTCCTCTGGGCTGTATTTCATAAATATCACACATGCATGACATGAAAAGCCACTGTGGTTTATTAGCAGGATTGTAATGCAGGGGACATGGGCCTCATTCCCAACTCTCTGGGGCAAGGCCTGTCTCATATTATGGATTGTCTGCTGCCTAGCACAACAGGACTAGGTCTCAGTGGGTCTCATAATACGAATAAATAGAAACAACACTGTGGGAGTCCATATCTTGTGCCGGATCATTGCCCCATGTCAACAGATATCCCATCTCTTGCTCAGAGGAAAGTAAGTATCTCTTCAATAGTGTTATCTACCATGATCTCTTTTCACAGCTGCCAGCTGGTAATGTCACCAATCATGCATTAATTCTTCAGATGAAGTTTTCTAAGCACTACAAATCTTAAATTAAAGGAAAAGAAGCAATAGGAATACATATAGTGATTGACTCAAATATAGTGAGTCAATATAGTGTTTGACTCAAACAAAAGATACGAAGTTTGAATTCAAATAAGAATGTGACAGACTTCCAGCTCTGGTTCAACCCAAGACGAAGCCATATCCATCTAGAAAGTTTATAGAATTGTAGAAAAATAGGATTGGAAGGGACCTCAGGAGGCCACTTAGTCCAAGCCTCCACTTGAGCCAGGATCATTCCTCTCTAAACCATCTGAACCAATTTTTGTTTGACCTGCTTTTAAAAATTTCCCCTTGATGGAAATGCCACAACCTTTCTAGGTAATCTGTTTCAATGTTTAACCACACTCAGAGTTCTTCCTAATATCCAACCTAAATCTTCCTTGTGTCCCTTACAACTTCTCCTGTTCTCTGTGTCCACAGGGCACAGTTAGGCACTACCTCTCTATAACAATCCTTTCCAGATTTGAAGATTTATCAAATCCCCCCTTCTCTTCTCCAGGCTAAATAATCCCAGTTCTTCCAGATGTTCTTCCTATGTCATGATTTCTAGACTGCTAATCATTTGATGCAAACCTCTGCCATGTTTGGAGGGTTGGCTCCGGGGTTCCCTTTCCAGCACATCTCAGCTTTGTTCTCAGTATGAGCTTATTTTTATACATAGAGGTCAAACTGGAAAATCACTGATATGTTCTTTAATTTTTGAGTGCATGTCAGATTCCTTTTGAGTCACAGCAGGTGAATCATTTCTGTGGTGTTCAGCTGGCTCCAGGCAGACAGAGCCAAGCAGCTTTTGCAATCATCAGTGGGTGTTCTGTTGCTTTGTCTTTCCCCCCTTACTGGCATTACAGTAAATGTGTGTGCATGACTGGCAGCTGGCTGCATTATTTGCAAACTGAGCTGCGGTGCAGTGGAGTATAAACTTGTGGCTAGAAGAGCTGGAAGAAATATTTACCTCTGAACAATTTTAATCAAAATAAAAAGTGCTTCAACCATACTGAAATTTTACATTTTTATCAAATCATTTCAACTTGGTGAAGTAGGGCTGGAGTGTGGTTGTAGCCATGATGATCCAAAAAGTGTGCAAGAGATAAGGTTCCTGTTAACATCTCTTTGTTTCTAGTTCCTCCATCGCTCCAAGCAGACTTTTTTATTGGGACTGAGGGGGGCAGGGAACAGCTGTTAGAAGGAGGAACCTGTGCATCAGCGCCACTGTCGCTAGCTGAGTCTCAGCTGGAGTGGAGCAGGAGTGGCTCTGGGACTCCCTCCATGCCAGATAAGTTGCGGACTGTTATGGCAGTAGTGAAACAGCACCCCTCCTCCCCCTTCAAGCACCTGACCAGCTCGGCTCCAAGTTTCCCTCACCAGCCTGGAGACTCCAGGCACTCTTCACTGCCATACCGCCATGGTCTGAAAGGTGGTGGACTGCACCCCCCTTTAGACAATTCTAGATCCACCCCTGGGGGTTGCTTTTGGCACACATCTGGGGCAAGGCTTGAACTCAGAAGAGGGAAGCAAGCAAACAAGCAAGCACACACGTGTAACTAACAATTAGTATGAGAAAGCGAGTGAGCTGGAAGTGATTTACCCAAAGAAAGGGAAGAGAATAATAAATAGTAATGCATGTGGGGCAGGTGGGAAAGTGGGGGGCTGAAAGATAGCTATAACTACTCTGTGGAGGCTGCAGCTGACTGGCTTCCTTAGGCGCCAGGTTTTGGATGTCAATAGAGAGAGTTTTTCTGCTACCAGAGCTGGCCTAGACCCCCTGGATGACAGACGCTTTGTCAGTAGAAGCTGGCAGAGCTATGCCCACACCAGGGGCTTTGCCAGCTGGGCTACTGGGACAGAGCACATTGTCATGTAGGCCTCAGCTGACAGTTCTGCCAGCAGGGCTTTGTAACATAGATGAGGGCAAAATGGGGAAGGAGGGAAAACAGGAAGAGGAGGGAAAATACTAGCTTAAAAACCACTGGTAAATATCTGAATTGGGCAATGATACAATAAGTCCGAGCAACCCACTCCCATGCTTGGAGAGATACTCACTTCTTGTCCTGCAGACATGCCTTTGCCTTGTTCCTCTTCAGAAGCAGCCTGAATCAGCAGTTACTGCAGGTACCTTCCCTTTTTCCCAGTGCAGAAACTCCACCAAGTGCAGTGTGTTGGACCTCACCTCCAGCTGCCTATGTCAAATTGATCCTC
Organism: Caiman crocodilus; assembly: GCA_030014935.1. Classification (NCBI taxonomy): domain Eukaryota; kingdom Metazoa; phylum Chordata; order Crocodylia; family Alligatoridae; genus Caiman; species Caiman crocodilus. Next base: position 179,937,849 of record JAGPOW010003316.1, read on the forward strand.
TCAGAAGCAGGAGAAGGAAAGGCAGGAAAAGCCTGTAACAAACAAAAGGATTTGAGTCTCAAGAAGAAACTCAATGGGGAGTTGAAGAGGGAAAAAGAAATACGAGAGGGCTCTGAAAAGGGAGACTGATTGCAGTGTAGTCAGCTCTTCAGAAAAGTTTATATTTACAAGGACATCTGGAGTCCTATTAGCTGGTATAAACATATGCAAGGGCTAGAAACCCTCATGTGTCATGTCACAGCCAGCTAGTAATCACCTCCAATATGGGAAGGGATAATTGGTTATTATGGGATTTCATGCATCTTTCTCTGGAGCACCTGTTATGAGCCCCTGGTCTGCTGTATTGTGGCAACGTGAGTTTTTCCATGTTGCAGTTCCCGGTTCATAAACCAGATGCTTTCCCCTCTCTTCTTTTGATTGCAAAACCTGGGCTACATGAAGGGAACTTAGTGCACGTGATAGTTGCTGCCCTGACAGCAACAGCAACAAATTAATATGATGGTGGTGTTTGGAAAGTGTCAATGAAACATAGAAATGCACCTTTATGTGACTGTTCCCCTCCAAACCCCAAGGGTGCATTCACATGAGTGCACACATGCGGTATGCAGTGCTGCAGACCATAGGTGACAGGGAGGGACATGGGAGGGGACATGTGCCTCGCCTAAAATTGTCCCTCACCAGCTGGGGAGTGCTGGTGCCCACCCTGAGAAGTGCCAGCGGCAGCAACCAGCTACAAACGCTGGTGGCACTTCTGGTTTGTTGCTGGCGCTTCCACCAGTGGTGGCAATCGGGCACTGCCCTCCCACCCCTGTTGGCAGTCAGCAGCTGGTGCCCCCCAGAGCCAGGAGTCACCAGTCTCCCATGCTGCAGACCCATCTACACCACTGCAAACCACACACATGGCATATGCAGGCATTTGCCATGCTGCTAATTTGCAGTGCCATGGGGTTTTTTGACACTGGGAGATCCTGCTGTCAAAAAACCCCATGCCTGAAAAAAGTGGGGCAATGTACTTGGCAGGAGCGTGTGCTGCCTGAAACTGGCCTGGCTGGCCAGAGCCACACTCCAGCTGCCAGCCAGGCTCCACACACCAGGTCACCACTGCCAGAGCCCCAAAAGGCCCCCAGGAGCCCAGGTGCTGCCCCAGCCTACCCTATGATAACCAGTGTAACCTGCCATGTGCCAGAGCATGCATTCACAGGCTTTCCTCGGGGATAAGTAGCAGCAGCACAACTATGTGCTGCTGTTATTTGTCTCTGGGGAAACGCATGGGCCCACTCATCTGGATGCGCCCCAAGTGTCTAACTAGGTTCATCCCCTGAGCAATTCAGTGTGTCCCATGCTGTTCTGCTCTTGCATCCTTGCCCCCATACAGGCAGGAAGGTAATTCACTTCCCATGGCAAATCCAGGCCTCCACCCTTCTGTTAAATTTCTCTAAAAGGGAGTCAGTCATAGTGATGGCTGTTTGTGGTGTAGATTTCTGTGCATAGGAAAATAAAGTTAAGCCCAGCTTAGAGGCAGTTTGGTACACAGTACTGGGTACCAGACTGGGAAACAGGTGATGAGGGGTTTCATCCCTGGCTTTGCTTCAGAGTTGGGCCCTTCTTCTACAGTTGGGTCCACAATGCTTGATCTTCACTCAAGTCCTGTTTTTAGACTTATTCGAGGCTTCAGTATTTGAAAGGCTTTTGATGACACCTGGTCATTTTGGCAAAGAGGTGCCTGGGAGCTTTTGAAAACTTTACTTGTAACCTCTCTATGCCTGTAAAGTGATGATGATTATGCTTTATGCAGCTGTGTCAGACACTTTGAGATTTGCAGATTAAAAACCCAAATTAATGCCTAATATCATCATCCCTCTCATCATGTCCTCATATCTTGGGGGCTGTTAAGCACCTCCCTAACTTCAGCTGCCGAGGATCAGCACTGAACAGAGTTTAATGTCATAGATGAGAGAGGTGCCAGAGCCCATTCCCAACCTGCTAAGCTCCATAGCTGTCTCTGTGTTTAAAAAAGCTTATTCAGGAATTTTTAGTTCACCACTGAGCTTTTCAAATAAAAAGTCAAAGTTAACACCAGCAGTGTGTAAGAACTAAACGCTGTAGGGAGGAAGGGAATAAGTTAATATTTCACAGGCATGATACATAGCCATGAAATATGATCACGGCAGGGAAATGTGGCTTTATGCTTTTTCTAAATTAAAATAAAACCAAGGCTGTATCTCCAAGAACATACTGCTCCATGGGGTTGAGTTTTAGCTTTAGATTAAAATTAAAGATTTATTTTAACTCTAATTAAATCTTCTGCCGGTGTACAAGGGAAAGTATCTGTGGTAAGACTATCTCTGCTTTCAGAGTTTTTGATGTGGTTCAGATTTTTGAAAGGAGAACTCAGGACTGGAGTTTTTAATGTTTCACTTCACTATTTTGGCCTGAAATAAATACAGTAGCCTGTGCCAAAGAGGAGTGACAAGAAAAATATTTTCCATGGGTTTTGGTTGAGAATCTGAGCTTGGGGCAGACAGATTTGCCCAGGGTAGGTGCTAAACCTGAGGGATCTGGAGCTTGAACAGAAAAACGCAAAGATGGAGGGCATGGAACTAAATTTTGCCATCATTTCTAGCCATGTGAAACCATAATCCTAGAACTGGCATCAATAAGTGACAATAGTTGCTGGTTGCTAACATTTACAAGTGTGATGTGGTTTTGATACAAAGCAGTTAATTGGATCAGTACCTCAATTTATGTTTGCTTAAATAAAACTATAGGGATGATATAACATACAGACAGTCACTGCATTTGAAGGACTAGTTCCTGCCCTAATGATGTACAAGGAAATGTATCCACTGACTTTACTGAGAGCCAGGAGCAACCCTAACCTCAGGATTTACTGTGACGGGCAAATGTCTGAATACCAGCCATGGTAATGCTGGAAGGAAATGAAAGGAAATTGTGTTTACTAAGAACAAAACACATTATGAACAAATTTTGACACATCCTAAACCATCTTACTTTTGAAAACAAGTCGGGGTTTCATCACATGTCTAAATTTAAAAAACAAAATTCATATAAAATAATTTTGTAGCCTTGAGTGAAAACTTGATTGAAGGATTAAAAATTATTTAAAGTAAAGGAGAAAAGGAGTCAGCATTTATTATGCTGGAGTCCCACTGAGTCTTACAAATAGCATCTAGCTGGGTTAGTACTGTCAAGCCCTCGGTACATGACAGGTTTATACCGATGGAAAAAGGAGAGGATATATACATACTGTACATCTTTACATGAATGCATCTCACTCAAATCTCATGTAGAGCTATCCCAGGAACAATCAGGAGTAAACTGCAGCAGTGGAAGTTAAACTGGTTTAAGTGTCATGTGACTATGACTTATTTCAGGGAAGCTATTTGTTTTATCTGCTTCCCTGCCACCTGGTGGTGATACACTACTGGGGCCCACTGAATGCCTGGGAAAGCTGGTCATCATTCATGAGTATACATCAGTACACAAAAACAATGTAAGTTGCACCAGTATAAATGTGTACAGGCCCCCAGACATCTGTATGATACTCACTAGGAACAAGTTGGCATTTCTGGAGCTTTAACAGAATAGTGGGCCCCCGGGAGAGGTGTTGATGCTTCAGTGAGCAGAAATTTTCTTTTTGCTTCAATGTTTGCCCATACGCTAAGCCTGGCTTAAATTCGTTTGTAGATTTACAGGGTGCAATCCAAGACTTGTTGAAGTTAAAGGGAAAAATCCTATTGATTTCAATAAGTATGGGATTTCTCCCATAGATTTCAAGGCCAGAAGGAACAGCAAGGTTTATCAGGCCCAACGATATAGAAAAATATGAACCTTTTTCCTTATTATCTAAACAGCCCATGAAACTACTAAGCTAACTAGAGAGGGGTGAGTAGGGCACCAGTCCCAGGTGCCAATTTATAGGGGGCACCAGAACAGCAACCCTGGGACACTTGTGTAGCATCAGTAGTCCCTGATGCTGCACAGTGTGCAGGGATCCCGTGTGGCAGTAGCCCCCAGTATGAGGAGAGACTGTACCATGGCAATGGCAGCAGCCAGAGTCTTTGAATTTCTGGTAAGATTTTCTCCCTGGCTCAGTACTCTCCTCCTACCCTGAGTCCCACCCAGGGCACCAACATCCCCCGTTACACCTCTGCAAGGAACTTTTAACAGAGTAAGGGTGTTCGGTCACAATGTCCTGCATGCTCACCTTCCACCTCCACTGATGCCTGCTGCACTTTCTACTGCTCATGGCATCCTTCACTTCCTGCCCTAGATGTGTGTGTCGTGTTCATGTACATCATTTAGCAACTCTTCCCTCTTGTGGCTGCGGTGTCTTGGTGATGGAACTAGACTGGGCAAAGGCTGTTCCCCTGGGCAAAGCCTGTTAAATGAAGCTAGACTGTTCTCAGTGGTGGCAGCTGACAGAACAAGAAACAATGGTCTCAAATTAGAGTAAGGGAAGTTAAGGTTCAATATTAGGAAAAACTTTCTCATTCGGAAGGTGATAAGGTGAGTTACCTGGAGAGGTGGTAGAATCACCATCCTTTGAGGTTTTTAAGGCCCAGCTTGACAAGTTTCTATGACTGTGATCAATCAGCTGCAGAAGAGTGAGTTGTTGAGCAATAAAGGCAGTAGCTCCACTGTAGAGCGGAGAAAAGCCCCAGACAAAGAGTGTGTGCCAGACTATGCAATATGTAACCTGCATTTATTGTTTTAGCTGCACAGAATATGCACAGTGTCACTGCAACACAATTGGCCAGATATCCAGAAGGTTGAATCACCCCCAAATCCTCCTGATGCTGATGGGAGCTGCAGGTACACAACACTTGAAGATTAGGCCAAATGTCAAGCCTGAATGGCAGCTAATAATAAATAACTTCTTTCTTTCAGAAGCCTTTGTTTCCTTTATTTCAATCTTGAAAATACAAAATGTCACCCAATTCCAGGGCAGGAACTGTCCCCAGGCATTACTTTGAACAAAGAAACTATTTTATAATTTACAGAGGGAAAGATAACAGCACTGTAACCTCTGCATTTTTTCTATTCAAGGCCTTAGTCTGACTATGCAGTGACTGAGAACAAGTTGGGCAAGATCCTCAGCTGGTGTAGAGTGACACTGCTGCATTTGTTTCAGTTGCCCTAGGCTGCTTTATTCCTGCTCTTGGAGTATAGTTAAAGGTGTTCAGAATGGATTAAGATGGTAGAGATTTGCCTGAGGCAGAACCATGGGTCTGAACTCCACAACCTTTGAGGAACTTGATCTCTGCTTCTGATCTTCCTGGTTTGCTGTCAGCTGCATGCACAACACCAGCTCCAAACAAGTGTCAGATAATTCTTCCCCAATCTAGGTTGTGACCTAGCTAGTCTTCAGTATTTGCCATAATATGACCATCAGCAGTAGAATTTGTGACTTCAGTACGTGGATGAGGCGTAGCACTTCTGCAAGCTCTCTCAGAGAGCAAGGATAGGCTGGTGGGTAGGAAGCTCCATCAAGACTTGAGAAACCATGTTTTAAGGTCTTACTCTGTTACACATTCCCAGTAAGACCTCGGGAAGATCACTTAGGACCATATTTTCTTGCATGTACAATGCATGTTTTTTAGGGTTACAATACATCCGGGTTTTCCTGGACATGTCATCTTTCTGAGTCCTCCAATCTCCGTCCAGGCAGTTTTTTGAAATAGAAACCAATGTCTTGGATTTTGCCATGCTCCAGCAGTGGGAGCAGGGGGAGGGTGATTGGAGGCAGGGGTGGTGCTGGGGGAAGCTGTCTGGGCACCAGGGCTGCAGCAGGGTTGGGGCGGGAGGCACCTGCCCCTCCAGCATGGCAAGGGGGTGGGTGCTCTTTGACAGTAGTGGGGAGCTCCATGGCTTTGCCAGTGCCTGTGTTTGTGTGGGCTGGGTGTCCCTACGAGGCACTGCCCAAAGGAGGGGGGTAAGCCACCTAGCAAGGTGCTGGAGCCCTAGCCCAGGGTGAGGGTGCCACAGACATCCTCTCCTCTTCCCTTCTGCCTGCGCCAAGGTCAGATTATATCAATTGCCCCATGGGATGGTCTAAAACCATAGTGAGATTCTAGAAGAACTTCCTCGGCAAGAGCTAGGAGATGGTTCAGGAAGGTGAGGGCAAGGATTTTCCTTGCTGTGGAAAGGAGAGTGATAACTTGGTAATTGCCACACGTAGACTTATCTTCGATCTTAAAGATAGTCATGATGTTACAATTCCTCAGGTCCCCAGGGATCTCTTCATTGTTCCACATTCAAAGCATAGAGTTGCGGAATCTCTCTACCACTTCCTCGCTGCCTGCCTCGTAGATTTCACCAGGTATGCCATTTGGTCCAGTAATCTTGCTGTTTTTGCTTTCCTTGATAGCATGGCAGACTTCTCCTAGGGTAGGCAGTTTGGCAAGGGATCTCCTTTCACAGCACCTGTCACAATCAATTCACAGTTCAGGAGTGCTTCAAAGTGCTCTTTCCATCTAGCTTGGATAGATTCTTTACCTTTGAGGAGTTTCAAGCAATCCTGCAATCACAGGAAAGTAGAGCCATGGGAAGTTGAGATGTAGATGCCTGGAAAACTTATGCGTGTTATGTTTGTCAGCAGAGAGCTAGATATCCACCACTCATTTTTGATTCCCCAGATCCTCCTTTGAGCTTTAGCTTTCAAAGAGAGCTGGTATGTCTCCTTCTTCTGCTGATATGAGATGTCCTTTTGCTGAGCAGAATGAGCCCTTATCATCTGGTTGAGAAGGATTTGGATCTCAGCATCACTCTCATTGAACCAGTCTTATTGTTGACAGGTGGTTTAGTCAATGGACTCAGCACAGGCCATAAGGATGGTATTTTTAAACCCCTCCCTCAATATTGCTTTCATTTGTGGGCAGGACTTAAAGTTTTTTCATGGAGACACTGTTGGAGATCCTTACAGACCTTTGGGACTTGAAGAGATTTGGTGTTGAGAACCTTTACATTGCTTTTGACTGTTTTCAGTGTTTTGGAGCTGGAAGTTCATAATGGATCTTATTAGACAGTGATCTCTCCACCAGTCATCAGTTTCTCACATGGCTTGCATGATATGGACATCCATTTAATCACAGGCTCTATCAGTAACATAGTCAAGGAGTTGTCAGAGCTTAGAGAGATGGTATCTCCAGGTGGTCTTGTATTAGCCTGTCTGCTTGAAGATAGTGTTCATGATGACAAGACAATGCTCTGTGCATTTGCTTCAGAGAAGGATGTCACTGAAGTTGGCTTTCCCTACTCTTTTGTTCCCAGTGGTGCTGCACCAGAGTTCCAGGTAATGTCCAACTCTGGTGCTGAAGTTACAGAGGAAAATGATTTTGCCCTCCTTGCAAGTATTGGTCAAGGTTGGACTGGAATTGTTCTTTGACGTCACTGTCAGCTTCAAGCATTGGGATGTATGCAGTGATAATGATAAGGGCATATTGGTTGTTCCTGAGTTTAAACTGGAAGGTCATAAGATGTTTGTTAGTGCCCACAGGGAGCTCCGTAAGTTGACTGATGACCTATTTCTTGATGACAAAGTTGACACCATGAATACATCTGTCTTTGGTCGGTTTCCCATTCCAGAAGATATAGCCTTCACCCTTTTCCCTCAGCTAAGCCTTATCTGGTCATCTTGTCTCACTCAGAACTGCAATATCAATGTTGTCTTGCTTATCCATCAAGGTATGAATATTCCATGTTGTGAAAATCATTGTCTTTTTAGGATGTTTTCAACCATGGAGTAAGTGATCCTGCTGGATACAGTTACCCAACCAGGAGTATCTAAAACAGCCTAGTTTTAGGGTACCTTTTCTAGCCCCTTCCTCATGTGGGGGGAGCATAGGGGATCCTAAATTGGACTGCTCGGTCACAGTTGCAGCTGCCAAATTGTATCCCTGTCTCAACCCAGGTGCAAGCAGACTATCAGGCTACTGTTATCTGTGTGCCGATTCATGCCTGGAGACTGCTGGATTCACTAGACCTGCCTCCATCAGCACTGGTCCATCACCAGAGGGCTTTTGGTACAGGACAGCATGTTGTTTCCTATGGTAGAAGCCTATGTGTGACTTGGTTTAATATGAGGAAGCTGGTACGCAGAAACAGCAATTACACACATTTGATAAGGTGGAGGTCTGGGCCCAGTGGCAAGGGGGAACCCTAGATAACCCTAGGAGACTGTAGCCTTCTTCTGTCTTTAGAGCTGTTGAGATCCCAACATCTCCTACCTGACTGACCACC
>JAGPOW010003316.1:179949026-179974820 GCA_030014935.1 Caiman crocodilus
GAAGGAATTGGCCAGTGTCATAGCAGAGCCGCTGGCACTCATGGTGCTCCAGCCAGATCCCTGAGGACTGGAAAAGGGCCAATGTGGTGCCCATTTTTACAAAGAGGAGAAGGGATGAGCCAGGTAACTTTAGGCCAGTCAGTCTACCTCTATCCCTGGGAAAATACTGGAAAAAATCATCAAAGAGTGCATTTGTGAAGGCCCAGCAGGGGAAATGATGCTAAAAGGAGACCAGCATGGGTTTGTCACAGGTAGACCTGCCTGACAAACCTTATAGCCTTTTATGACCAGGTCACAAACTGCCACAGGAACTGAGGCTGATGTCATCTACCTGGATTTTAGGAAGGCCTTCAACACAGTTTTGCATCCTATTTTCATAGGGAAGCTAGCAGGCTGTGGAGTGGACGCCTACACAGTCAAGTGGGTGGCCAACTGGCTTAGGGACTGCACCCAGAGAGTGGTGGTGGATGGCATTCTTGGCCTGGAAAGAAGTGGGCAGTGGGGTCCCACAGGGCTCGGTCTTTGGACTGGTATTATATAATATCTTCATCAGCAGTATGGACAGGGGTGTGGAGAGCACCCTCTCCAAGTTCTCAGGTGATACCAAGTTATGGGGCAAAGTTAACACACTGGAGGGCAGGGAGCAGATAAGTGGACAGGTTGGATAAATGGGTGGAACAAAATAGCATGAAATTCAACAAGGATAAATGTAAGGTACTCCACCTAGGAAGGAGGAATCCCCAGCATACCTACAGGTTGGGGGATGACCTCCTCAGGAGCTCAGAGGCTTTAGTTGTTAGACATGATCCGGCAGTGTAACGAGGCCATCAACAAAGCCAATCACACCTTGTCATGTATTAGCAGATGCATGACCAACAGATTGAGGGAGGTGATGCTCCCCCTCTATGTGGCATTGGTCAAGCTCCAGTTAGAGTATTGTGTCCACGTTTGGGCACTGCACTTCAAGAGGGACATGGAGGATCTGGAGAGGGTTCAGAGGAGGGCCACTCACATGATTAGTGGCCTCCGTGAAAGACCCTACGAGGGGAGGTTGAAAGATCTGGATCTCTTCAGCCTTTACAAGAGATGGCTGAGGGGTGACCTTGTAGCCACCTATAAGATCATCAAGGGAGGACAACAGGAAATTGATGATGCTCTATTTACCAGGCCACCCCTAGGAGTAACTAGGAATAGTGGGTGAAAAGTAGCAGAGAGTAGATTCAGGTTAGACCTTAGGAAGATATTTTTTACAGTAAGGGTGGCCAGAGTGTGAAATGGACTTCCAAGAGAGGTGGTGCTATCACCTAACTTGGAGGTCTTCAATAGGAGGCTTGATAGTCACCTGTCTGGGGTCATCTGACCTTGGTCCTCTTTCCCGCCAGGGGCAGGGGGCTGGACACAATGATCCATTGTGGTCTCTTCCGACTCTACGATCTATGAATCGATGAATGTACAAGCATGGTACCTACTCTGCAAGAAGGTGACTTTCAACCTCTAAGAACAGCTCACAAACAGTTCCATCAAGATATTTAGGATATGAACATCAGGATTTACACGGTGCTGCCTGATTATATAATTCAAACATATTGCTTCTGATCTGATGCAAAATTTCCAGTGTTGAGAAGCTGTTGGCTATTCAAACATGAAATCATTTTTTTTCTCCACTATTCTCACTCCATTCAACTGCTTGGGTCTTAGTGGGGTGTGGAAACAAAAGTTCACAGAAGTGACTGAATCAGCTCTTTTTGAATTAAAAAAAATGTTCCATGGGGAGATGTTTTTGATGTGCTCTCAGCTCCACTGTTCAGAGCCTGCCCCTTCTCCCACTGAAGTAGTGGCAACATCCCCATCGATATCTGTTTGTTTCAAGAGTGCAATGTGTGACTAGACAGAGTAGAACAGAAACTCCCAGGTCACTGAGGTCAGTAAACTGCTTCGCACTGGTGCCAGTTGCTTCTGTGTTGGATGCATTTGTTAGACATGCATTTATTTTACTGATAAAATATTGTGTCCATTACTGCCAACTCTCAAAGGATAAGAAATCCTAAAACTGGATATAAAATCATGAAATTAAAAAATGGGAAAGGGGTCCTTCTTATTTGCCTTCTGCATTTCTGAGTGTAGGATTCAGAAGGGGTTACATTTTCAAGCTTTCCTTGGCAACCGTCTGGGTTAGAAATGTGCTTGTATTTGTAAATGGAAACCGGTATTCTCAGGGATTCACATGACTCAAACAGCTGGAGCTTGAAGAATAACACCAGTTATCAGAAGACTGGAGATAAAATCACAGCCACATCTCTCTCACCCAATGAACTAGTGGCCAGTGCCTACTGCTGTCCTCCAGTGTGACTTTTGAGGTGGCCTATGAACTGTAGGGCCACAGGGGTGAAGGCCATCACAGAGGTGACATATACTGCCAACCTTTAAAACGGCTGATGACACAGATTCTGCTTATGCCAATCAGTCCAGATGCAATGCAATCAAACTCTTCAATTACACTTCAGTGATTTAATCAACTCACTGTCAAATACTGGCTGGGACTCCTGTGGTACTATTACAAATGCAATAATTACTGCCAGTTGGCAACAAGATACAATTCAAGTGGTTTAGAAAGCAGCATTGCACTGTCAGTTATCTGCAGCCCCTTTATGGGGACTGAAACAAGCAATATTTCTTGTAGATAGCCACCACTGTGCTATCACAAAACTCTTTCTTCTCTGAGGCACTAAGTCATCTCTTCCTTATATGGCTGGAAGCAGCTTACTTCAAAATGAAGCACTGGCTGAGCTCAATGCTGAGGACCAGAGAATCTGATTTGTGAGGCTGGGGGAAAAGGAACAACACAAATAGCTATGAACAAAGTCTAAAAAAAAAAAGAGCTGACTATGGCAGTTTCTGCTTTGCAGAAATACAGATTTGTTCCAGTGAGAAAGATTTCAGAAAGGATGGACTCATCTGGAATCCTTGCTTCTCTCTTGCTGCTCGTCCACCCAATGGCCATCCTCAGGAAAAAATAAAGATAAGCTTTTCTGAATTGTGGCTGACAGTCTTTCCCGTTTGGTCTTGCTTTTCAAAATGTTCTTTACTTTCTTTAGTTTTTTCATAACACTTTGAGTCACCTGTGGGAATTCAAGAAGTAAGGAGTCCTCTCTTCTTTCTATAAAGTGTTAGTTCTGGTAGCCCATAAAGAGTGTCCACCAGGACGTGGGCATGGGTCTACGGCAGTCCTTGCTACAGGAGCTCTTGTGGTACCTAACTGCTAAACTCTCTCCCTGCCCAGGGGAAGGAAGTGACTGCTGGATCCATCAATCTCTCCTAGCCTCGACTCCATAACCTTCCTGGACTCTGGGTGTAGTGACTCATTGCTGAGTTTTGTCCTGTGACATATAGAGATTTCACATTTCCCGGATTCCTGCTATGAGGGATCAGTGTGCCTCTGGTTCTCAGGTGCCTGGGTTTCCATACCTGTGCAGCAAGAATGGTTGCCTCCAACAGACTGTAACAACATTCAGGAGTGTAAATTTTGTTTTGCCTGTTTCCCCCCATGGGGTAAACTTTAATGCTAAACATCACTTTCATACCAGCTTCCCTGTGGGTCTTGAGGTCCAGCAGCGGCAGAGACAATTCTGCTCTGGAGGTCTGTGAAGAATTTAAACTCAGCGATTTCAGTTTACACACATGACTGCACAAAGGCTTAAGTTAGTTTTGATTTTGATGTCAATGTCAACCCAAAAGCTCAAAGTCAAACAGACAAAACTGGTGTGTTTGGCACAGTTCCAAGGGTTGGATGGCACAGGTCGGCCCAGGTTCATAAACTTCTGGTAAGCCAGCTCCGAGGGAGGAGTACAGACTGGAAACCCAGTGTGACTTGCTTGCTTTCAGGATTTGTCACAAAGCCAGGCATCCCAAGGGGACCTCATCTGCAATATCCTTACCTTGGCAGTGAGCCACCAGATGGCTTTCATCAATACTTTAATAAATTGAAGGCACTGGGAGAGTTTCAGCTTGGCCTCTGAGCTTGCAGCCTGGGTGTGTCTACCCTGCAATTGAAGATGTGATTGCAGCTCGAGTAGACATACCAACTTTCATCCAGCTAGGCAGAGAGAATGCACAGAAGAATTTCTGGTTTTCCCCTTTTAAGGGTCAATAATTTTTTATTTGTAAGTGTCCCGTGTCAAACAGGAGTAGATTATGCCCTGAAGTTAGGAGGAAAATTATATTAAAAAATTTAAGAATATTGAAGTTAGGAGTTTGCCAAAATTGGAAATCAATAATCAAGCCTGAGAAGTATCTAAATGTAACAGGGTTCATCTTTAGGGGTGGCCATGATGCTCCTGGAGCCCCCTCAGCCCTAATCAGCTTCGCTGTCTTTGGGCAATCACCCCTTCATTCACCTGCCACATCTTGATATATTTATCTTTTAGATAAAGGGAGGCTGCCCCGGGGCTTTCCAAGCTTGACGACATGCTCCTGAGCTCAGGCTCTCTGCTCTCTGCCTTAAGGGATAATTACATGGCTCTGACTTCCCTTTACACAATGACCATGCCCTGCAGATATCACTACTTGCTATCAAGCTGTCTCTCTCTACCCACATTCAGGCACTTTGTCATCTTGGGTACTCCTGGGTGCAACGTTCTCTGTTCACACCTGGGCACTTCACTCATTTTGTTACTCCCATGTACAGCCTAGGGTCCTTGACCTGGATCTCGCCTCTCTTGAGGCACCGGTCCCTGGCCCTGACTGCCCTTCTCTGGGCTTCAGGTCCCTGACTCTGTGTTGGCTTCTGACAGTGGCTCTCCCTTGACCTTTAGGCCTTCCTGGGCCCTGGCCCCACTCCTAAGCCGGTTGAGACCTCTGCGCTCCCTGGCTGTGCTCGCCCTTCTTGGGATACAAGTCACTGACCCTGCCTCTTCCCCCTTGCGGGCTACAGGTCCCTGACCTTACACTTGCTCTCACGACCCTTCAGCTGTGGCCCTGCTCTTTGACTTTGGCCCCTATCTTTTGGGCCCTGGCCTCACTTCTAATACAGCTGAGACCACCTTACCTCCCCTTGTCTCAATCCTCAGACCACCAGTTTAGGTGTTTGCCAGAAGCCTGGCTGCAGCCCTGCTGTTTATGAGTTCTTCATCCCCAGCTGCCAGGATCAGACTACCATCCCAGCTCAGGTTCTGTGCTTATATCCTGTAAGTCCACCCCTTTTTTAGGTCATTTGACCCCTAATCGCTTCCTGCAGACTGCTCCATCTGCATGCAGAAGCACCAAGCCTCCTGCTGCAATAAGATAAGGACAATCCAGACACAATAAGGGGCAGAATTGGAGAGATTTTTGGAGGACAGAAAACCATTCTTTAAAATGTAAAGAAAAACCTTGTATTGACTGACTGAAGGAGGCTGGGTACTCCAGACATGGGTATGTAAAAAAAAATTCCAGTATTTTTAGATTTGATTTCATTGTCCTCAATTACAAATTATAAATTAAGATCATGGGCCGGAATGCCTTCCCCCTCTCTTCTTATTTATGAAACTATGAGCTGCTCCGTGCAACTTTTCCTCTTTCTGGAATGCACAGGTCACCCAGTGGGAGGACATCAGCCAGGGCTGTTTGTAGTCACTGTGTGCATTTCATACACACTCAGGCAGAAAGAGCTAGAAGAGCAGGGTTTTTTGTTTTTTTTGAACAGATGTACAAAATCCAAGCCACTTATGGCATAAAGTGAATGTGATCTGCTTACAACCCCTGTGCTACCTCGACTGTGGGTAAACAGCCCTCTCAGCAAAGCCAGACATGTGAAAACCAAGTAGGTCAGAGAAACAGGAAAACATCTACATGTTCCTACAGATTTATCCATGACAATGCGTTTCATTATTACTCTCCAACCCCCACTCTCCTTCACATAGTGTGCAATCAGATCTCAGATCTCACTAATAATTACTTCATTACAATGACAACCAGGGCAAAAAAATAGCATTTGTTGAGAGCTAAGAAAGCTTTGCATATTTTGCTGATTAGCAGATTCCTGGCTTTCTCTGTTAAAAATTCCAAAATTCTCTACTTAAAAACCCCAAATTCTCTGAATAAAAGTATCAGTTAAACACAATGTTCTATTGCTATATTGACCATTTTAAAGCAATTTGGAAGCCTACCAATGCCTCAATCATTATACTTAAATACATTCTAAATACCTATATATTTTGGTGTTTGATTTTGGTTTTTTATCATGGAAAATCAGAGCTTCCCTGCCCCCTTTACTCACTAGGAAGTGGGTCCAGCTGCAGATTTCCCCCCTGACACCACTGTTTTGTGGCGCTAAGCAGCACTGATATGCCAGTGTCCTGCCTCAGCCCATGCCATTACTCTGCACTGCCAAGCCACAGCCCACCCAGCCCTGCAGTGCCCCTCACTTCCAACCTGCAATCTCCTGCCCTCTCTCCAGCTTTGCCAGAGTCCCTCATTCCTGACCTTCAGCCCCCTGGCTCCCCAGCCCTGCCAGAGGGGCCTCCCCCTTAGCCCCAGGCCCCAGCCCCCCCCCAGTGTGTGAGGCAGGGAGTGTGTGAAAATAGGCAATGCCATTGGAGATATATCGTGGAAAAGAAGGGGGGCATGTGCACCCACCACAGATTTCTGTGCCAACAGCAGGGTGCCAGAATGGCACTGGGCAGGAATCACCTCCATGGTTGGGCTGTATGCTTTGCTTCCTCCCATCCTTCCTTACAGTGTCCAGACTCTTTGTCTTAAGTTTCCTGCCAAGTAACCTGTGGAACCAGTTTGGTGACTCTGGTCACTCTGCAGAGGGCTGCTGCCCACTTTTAAAAAGGATTGGTCTGCCTCAGCAGGGTTCAAATAATGCCTGTTTCTGGTTGGAGCCAAGTAATGAGGTCAGAAAAGTTATTTAAGGGTCAGGTCACCTGGTCTGGGGAAGGGTCCAGCAGGCATTTTGGAAATAGGCACGAAAGCATGGGTCTCCAGAATTCCCTGGATATATAAGTAGTTTACCTGAAATTTAGCTAGTAAATTAGGGTTATATATATTTAGCTGCGTCTTAAAAGGGCAAAAAAGCCCATTCTGTTTTGCTCAAGGCATTTTCTTTACTATTCCTCTGTCTTGTACCTCTCTCCCATTTTCCCCTTCTCTGATCAATAACAGTTATTAATTACAGCACACCTAGCTGTAACTGCTTGCAGGGGGGCAAGACCTACAAAGTCTGCAGGGTCTGTGTACCCTGGGCTGAGAGAGCCCTAACAGAGACCAGAGACCAGGTGGTGGCAGCAATTACCCCAGGCTTACTGGTGTGCTCCAGAAAGGGGGTTGGCTGGATGTAAGCACCCCGGGAGAGACAGCCAAAGTGGGGTTTTGCTTGGGCACACTGAGGTGCGTGGCTAAGCATAGTAGCACCCTCTACTGTCCTGTCACAGCAGGCCCACCTGCATATGGCACTCCCTGCCTCCAACTATCCTCCTCCAGCTTCCTCCAGGCCCAAGCAGCTCCTTGCAGGCTGGAACTCTGCTGGCCTGCAAGGAGAAACCCATGGCTTCCCAGTTCAAAGGGGAAAATCCAGGCTTTTCTCCTTTAAAAGTGAAAATCTGTCGTTTTCCACATTTTCCCACAGGGAGCAGAAAACTCAGATCCCTGATGATTAGCCAGATCTCCAGCTTGAAAACAGGGTATGTTCAGCTGAAGGTGATGGGGGAGAAGTCCCAGGGAAAGAGATTAAGCACTTAGATATGCTTTTTGTTGTGCTTGGCTTTTTTATGTTGTTTGAGTCACAGTGTCTCTGACTAACCCTTCTGGAGTTTACTAAGTTAAAATAACTCAGTACAAAACAAAATCTATATAGTAAAAAGAAGGGCTTAAGTTTTAAATATAATTGCCCTCACTGCTTTGAGTCCAGAGTCAGAGCAACCACTAGACTCTGTAGGCAAAATATCATGTTTTCCAGTGGAGTGGCTTGCTTTCTAGTTGTGAGTAGCATAGACTCACAACAGGCATTTCCATTAGTTCAGAAC
Source organism: Caiman crocodilus (assembly GCA_030014935.1). NCBI lineage: Eukaryota > Metazoa > Chordata > Crocodylia > Alligatoridae > Caiman > Caiman crocodilus. The sequence continues at coordinate 179,957,030 of JAGPOW010003316.1, forward strand.
AGCTAGGTTTACTTTCTGGTGAAGAAAAACATGATTAAAAAATGAAAAAGAAAACTAAAGATCTGCCCACACTACAACTCTGAACTGTGATTTTCATGCATCTTAGAGGAACATCTACCTTAACTGATTGCTAAAAAAGCTTGTTTGTGCATCAGTTTTTGTGTTACCTATTTGTTTGTGCTTCTTTGCCTCCTCTGTTATGTACTCATTTGTATTAATGTATTCTGTTGTGTGCAGATACAAGCTATGTTTACAGCTAATTTTTTCAGTATCTGTTCATTCTGTCTGTCTGTCTGTCCGTCCCTGTAATGCAAAGCAGTGTAAACTTACTTCACAGTGAGCAATAAACAACACAGGAGTTATAAGCTAGTACTCATTGTCTATACCAGTGATTCTCAAGCAGGTTGCCACAGCACCCTGGGATGCTACTAAAACCGAAAAAATGTTCTATTTTATTTTCTGTTGAAAAAAACAAACAACTCCAACCCCCTCAAGAGCTGGGATTTTCCAACAGGTTCTTCATACCTACCAAGGGGTTCCTTGAGTCTGAGAAGTTGAGAACTGCTGCCCTATACATGGCAATTTGCACAGGGCCTTGAGAGGCCTGCCATCCCACTTCCCAAGCGTTTCCGTTACATCTCTGGAGCACATTTGCTGCAGGCATCCTGGCACCTAGCATCAATCTCCTCACAGCTTAATTTGTTCACCTGTAACTAGTTATTATTTAATAGTATTTGTATTGCAGTAGTACCTAGGAGCCTCAGTGATAGACTTAGTTCCCACTGCGTTAGGAAATGTAGAAACACTGAACAAAATGATGGTGCCTCCCCAAAAAGCTGACATTCTAAGTAAGTTAGAGACTCAGCTAAAAGCTGTAGCATGAGTAAGGACTTAGGTTAAAAAAGTAACCCTGCCTGGTGTACTGAAACAGCTTCTTGTACTATTGCCATTGTATCTGTAGCTTAACACTATGTTGGTGGGCACTTCATGAATCCCTTAAACATATGGTGGAGCAGAGTGTGTTTATTTCTGACATGATAGGTACCCTTTCTTCCTATAAGTTGTTCCAAAGTACATTCCATAAACATGAAGCACTCATTGTGATCAGGGCAAAGTTTGTAGCTGCAATAAAAACTTGATAGCTTTCAAACTCTACTCTTAAAATTTAGCTTTATTTAAAAAAAACCACAAAAAGAAAAACGAAAAACCAGGACACTGCAGCATTCAACCAAACCAATTAAACAGAGAGAGGAGTGGCTGGCTGAGAAAGTGGGTAGTAGAATACAGAGCTTTTGATCACTGTTCATTCAAAAGTTTTTCTAAAATGTGTTTCTCAATGAAGAATTGGGTGGGTGGGTGGGTGGGTGTGTGGGGGAGAAGTGGGTTTGTGTAAAAGTATGTGTCTATATATATCTACACTCTGCATATCACACCACAAAAGGAAAAACCTTCACGTTACAAAAACCGCAACCGTGCTTCTACACACCCATACAAAGGACTGTTGGCCACCCATTACGATATCTGCATTGTGTGCAACATGCACAAAACAACTACATTTATCCTGGTCCCACAGGCCAGGCCACACTTCCTTTTTACCCCTGCCCTACTTATGGGGTCACATATTCAATTCAAGTGTCCTCTCCGTTGTTGTCACTCCAGCTTCCACTGGAGGACCTGCTGCTGCTGTCGCTGTCCTCTGTTCTGCTTGTCCCTTCCTCTTCTTCACTGCTTTTGCCCCTCTCTGCACTCGTGGGGGGTTGGCTGATCATGTGTCGCATATCTCTGTGACAGGTGACTTTGGCTGTGACTTCTCTGTCCTCTGCTACCGATTACTGGTCTGGAGTTCACTCAGTGCCATTTTCACGTAGCCCACTACCTCTATGTCTATTTGCCTGTACAATGGGAGGTTCCTGGCCTTCCACAAAGCGCTCCTGATACAGGATGCAAACTGGTTGAAATAAGGCGATGGGCTCTCCTGATGTTTGGCAAGATGCCCGTACAGTGCCACTTCACTGGTTAGCTGGGTTACCGCTTCGCAGAGCTGTTTCACCCTTTTCTATACCTCCTTGGTGCAAGTGCAAAGCCAGTGGCCTCATTGTAGTTGGGCCACGGGCAGTTGGGTTTCCCCAACTACCCCTCTATGTCTCTGGGCTCTCACCAGGAGAGCTTGGTGAGGTCTGAGCCAGTTCAGGTCCTTGTGCTCTTTATATAGATCCTTGTGGGGGATGCACTCCCACATGGCCTGGCACATGTTGCCTGGGAGTGCATCCACGACATGGATGACGTGGTGTCCCTTAGTCTCACCATCTCCTGGATCTTCCTGTGGTTTCTCATGGTCACTGGGCCTGCATTTTGCAGGCTGTATGCGCTGCGGCACTGGTTCAGGGTCTCATAGAACCGTGGTGTGCCCATGATCTATGGTCTGTTAGTCAGGGTGAATACCCCCCCAGTGTCTCAGGATGTGCCCTGCACAGTACCTCACGAGGCAAGCAGTTCTGGCTTCTGTATCCATTGCCGGCTTGCAGATCATGCTTGCATACTTGGCCCACAGGAACAGGAGGATGTCTGGCATGCCCCTGCCCCCGGCCCTCTTGTCCTTGTACAAGGTCTTCTGGGAGAACTTTTCCCATCTGGAGCCCCAGAAGAAGATTCACATGGCCCTCTGGCTCCTCTGGGCAACATGCTCAGATGGGGGAAGACCAGTGCAGTGTACAGAAGTACCGGTAACAACACCACCTTCATGGGCGCGATGCACCGCCCCGATGGAGGGGGGACACAAGTGCCACAGCCCCACTTTCTGTTTTACCTTGGACTCTGTCTTCTCCCATGCTGTCTTGTCACTCAGCTCCGGGTCAAAATCTACCCCCAGGATACTAATCCCTTCACAGGGGATAGAGACACCCAGGCACTCCAGGTCCCTGACCTCGCCCATGGCAAGGCAGGTGCTTTTGCTCACATTGAGCTTGGCCCCCACTGCTACCTCGTACACTTTCATGAGCACCAGGATGCTCTCCACCAATCCCCTGTTCTGGCACAAATTGTCCATGCAGGCCGGGACCTTTGCCTCTTGTCTGCTTCTTCCTGGGATGTGGGCTCCACGGATCCCAGGGTCCTGCCTCAGGCACTAGGCCAGGGACTCAATGTCACAGATGAACAGGATTAGGGAGAGTGGGAAGCCCTGGTGGACCCCCGCCTCCACTGTGATCCGGGCAGTCAGGAAGCCGTTGATCTGCATTTCACTGCTCACTTCCATGTAGAGGGTCCTGATCCATCCAACGAAGGTGAATGAAGAATCGGGTGTTCTACTAAATAGAGCTTTTTGCAAACATGCATTTATTTCTATGAATATTTCCCGTTTTGACTGAGAAACGCACTGCCTAAAAGCCCCTGACTAGTTTGGTGACCCCATAATCTTATTTTGGGTTTGACATGCCACCATGGTGGCTCACAGCCCCATTTGCTCTTTATGGGCTGGTTTTCTAAGCAGATCTTCATCTCCCAAAAGCACTGGGATTATGTGACTGCCATAAGGCATTGCCTCTCCTCACCAAGAAGGCTAACTGTGATGCAGCACAGGACAGTCCACCCTGGAAGCCCCAAGAATAGGATAGAGTATGAGCTTGAAGCATTTGACCTGCTCAGTCAGCCCATTTCCATTTTCAGGCAAAAGGTTAATTTTTTTTTAATTCATTTCTACCCCAAATTTGAAATTTTCCATGAACAAAATCAAATGATCTCTATTTAGGATTTTTAAGTAATTTGGTGAAAAGCAGGCCAAATTGGCAATGAACAGAATTTGTTGTTCTTTGACAGCCGTTCAATATCCATATGGGAGAGAGCTGGTGGTTTTAGTTGCAGTAAAAAACGAACATAGGCGTTACTTTGCTGGCTCGGACTAATGTCCATGTAATCCAGTTTCCTGTCTCCTACAGCGGCCAGTTTCAGATGCCTCACAGGAAGATCTAAAACTTTTTTGGATAATAAAACTAGTTAATGCAGAGGCTACAAAATCAAACCAGTCCTATTTAATGTGAATTCAGGAGGCTTGAAAATTTTGGCCAGTCTCCAAGGTTTAACTGAAGGATTTAATGTTTCATGAGTATTAAAATAACTTTTAAAAGAAACCAAAGTATTTTGAGTAAATGGTTATAATTATTATTATATGATATTTATAATCAGGATCCAGTGCCCCAGCAGTCAGAATTCTGCCCGCACACATAGTAAGAGAGAGTCTATGCCCTGAACCACTTTATCTTAATAGACAAGACAGATGCATAGTAGGAGATTTCTTTCTTTCTTTCTTTCTTTCTTTTTATTAGATAAGATCATTGCTACAACTGTTCTTATTGCAATAGTTACAGCCTTTACAAATCTATGAGTCCTCTATAGATTAAGACCAAGAGAAAAGTAATAAAAAGAAAAGCCTAAACGTATTATCTGGATTGAAAAAACTTGATAACATGAATCCAAATGTAATATGGTCAGTGATTAATGGGACTTGTAAAATGTGTGCTAAATCCTCTTTTGGAAATAACCAGCATAGGGAATCCCTGAGCTCTTGAGTTCATACCTCATAATGTCATGTCCCAGAATGTGGTTGTTGTGAAGTTATCTCTTCTTCCTGTCATTTTCTTGAACTTGATCAGTGAAGGGTGGCATAGCAGGCCTGTCAGCAACCTTCTCATTCACCTTCTCTCCCAAGTCTAACAGATCAAATGGTAGTCCACTTTGCAATAGGGGAAAAGAGAACAGATGAGTGAAGAGAAGACTGAGCGGGGATTTAATAACAGTCGTCACATATTTGGAGGTGATTACAGAGAGGATGGAGATGGGCATTTCTCCATGGCCGTAGGGGACAGAACTAGGAGCAATGGACTCAAGCTTCAGCAGGGGGCATTTAGGTTGAAAATCAGGAGGAACTTTCTGATGCAGAGGGTGGTCAAGCAGGGGAACAAGCTATGTAGAGAAATTGTGGAATCTCTATCCTTTGAAGTTTTTGAGAACAGGTTACACAGACACTTGGCTTGGATGGTATTGTCAGGGATGATCCTGCCTTGAGCAGCAGGCTGGACTTCATGAAGTCCCTTTCAGCCCTACTTTTCTATGATCTGATGATCCTAAAAATAAGATCAAATATCTAGACCATGTGCAATCAACATCCCACAAATAGAGGAGAGCCGCTGTGTCACCGTTATCCTCCCATTAGCAGTCCACATAGGTCCTGCCATGGTAGTTAATGTCAGCCATTCTGCACCTTCTCCTCCCCCACTGGTGCCCCTATGTATAGGTAACAAGCACATTGCAAAGATACACAGGGAAAGCAAGCCTGATCCAAGGACTGATGATGGCTGGTCTTCTGGTTCTGTGGCCTTTTGGATATCCATCTGGAGGCAGACAAATCCAGGTTTTTTTACCATAATGAGGCTTGTAGCCAAGGGACTGGGCCTTTCTACACCCTCAGCTCTTCCCAGGTGTTAGCCTCTCTCCCTCCTTCACAATGTCAGCCTAGATAACTATGGCATCCAGCCAGCACTGAGCAGCTATCTTAGAACCAGATGTTCAGATCCTCACAACAGAGGTGCCATGTTGCTGCTGGCTCTGCTGTAGCACAGGTGACGGTTTCTTCTCTCCCTCTTCCCTCTCAGTTCCTACTTCAGCTAGGAATGGCTGCCTGCAGACAGACATGGAGTAGGCAGCTGCCTGGCTCACTACCAAGTAAACATCTAAGTGAATGAGTCCGTGGTCCTTAACACTATAGTCCTGTCTGATTTTCGAAGAATGAGTGGTCAGGGATGCAATGGAGGGAAAATACACACAGATGGGGTAAGAGAACTTGAGACTTTTTCTAGGTGGAGTAGGTAGAAAAATAGTAGTAAAAGAGACTCCAATGCAGGAGATTGGGGGAGGAGGGAGGGAAGTTATGAGGATTTACGAAGAAAGATTTTCAGAGTGGGGAAGAGAGTATGAGGATATGAGGGACGAGAAAATTCAGAGGCAAGGAGTAAAACTGAGAGGAACTGAAAAGGAAAAACAGCTACTGATAGCTGAGAGACTGATTGAAGGGGGAGAGAGGACAAGAAGGGAGGGCTGACCAATGCTTCCTTGTACTTCTGTGGGGCTGCATCTTTCTAGTGCCTCTTGCCCCCTATTCTACTTCTGCCTGCTCTCTGGGAATTCTGCATTCACCGGTACAATTAATGCCTCGTGTCTTCTCTGGGTAGTGAACTTCACAGGAACCTCTCTACGGCCCTTGAACAGCAGCATGTTCTGAATCATTATTTTACAAATGTAGAGTGCTTTATTGCTTTATTGTTGTTCACCACATCTAAAAATAAAATCCTTGGGAAGCTGTCTTCTAACCTGGCTGGCATAACTGGTCAGCAACAGTATTAATTACTGAAGCAGTAAAACTCAGCACAAGGGCAGGTGAAATATTTATGCTTGTTTATTCAACTTTGATTTATGATTTTGCAACTGTATATAACAGCTTTTTGCCCAGTCATACTGTCATTATGCTTCATCTTGGTGCTTGCTAATTTTATTAGGGCTAAATTTTATTTATCTAGTTCATGTGGCTGACTATCATGGAAGAAATTATTTTGAAAGAAAAAATACCTGATGATGCTTACAGCTAAGGTCTGTGACTCATTGATGCTTGAAACTATAGGGGGGGAATTTCAGTGGAAAATTCATAGGTTCGTAGACATTAGGGCTGGAAGGGACCTCAGAAGATCATCAAGTCCAGGCCCCTGCCTCAGGGTCAGGAAGTCAGCTGGGGTCAAAGGATCCCAGCAAGATAAATGTCCAGTTGACTCTTAAAGGAGTCCAGAGTAGATGCTTGCACCACCTTTGGTGGCAGTCTGTTCCAGGCCTTGGGGGCTCGGACAGTAAAGAAGCTCTTCCTTATGTCCAGCCTGAAATGGTCTTGGAGGAGTTTGTGACTGTTTGACCTTGTCATCCCTTGGGGCACTCTGGTGAACAGGCGTTCCCCCAGATCCTGATGTACATCCCTTATATACTTACCGGCAGCCACCAGGTCCCCCTTGAGCCTGCGCTTTTCCAGGTTGAAGAGTCCCATTGCTTTCAGCCTCTCATCATAAGGCCTGTTTTCCTGCCCTCTGATCATGAGCATGGCTCTCCTCTGAACTCTCTCAAGCTTCTCCACATCCTTTTGAATTGTGGAGCCCAGAATTGGATGCAGTACTCCAGCTCCGGCCTCACCAAGGCCAGGTACAGTGGGAGGATGACATTCTGGAATTTGCTAGAGAAACATCTATGGATGCAAGCCAGAGTTTTGCTCACTTTACTAGCTACCACATCACACTGGTGACTCATATTCATCTTGCGGTCAATCATGACCCCCAAGTTCCTTTTGGCTATGGTGCTAGCAAGCGTAGCACTGCCAAGCCTATAAGCATGCTGCAGGTTTTCTTCTGAAGGTGGAGTACCTTGCATTTTTCAGCATTGAAGGCCATCAGGTTTTCATCCGCCCATTTTCCAAGCCTGTCAGGGTCAGCCTGGATTACCATCCTGTCCTTGGGTGTGGACACTTTACCCCAAAGTTTGGTGTCATCAGTGAACTTGGCTAGTCTGCTTCTGACACCAATGTCCACATCATTAATGAAGATGTTGAAAAGAATAGGTCCAAGGACAGAGCTTTGGGGGACCTCACTGGTCATGGCGCACCACAATGATTGACTTCCATTAATGGAACTACCTTGAATATGGAAATGGAAATGGCAGGAAGTTTAGAGGAACATAGGGCTACCCTAGCAGAAAAGTTGTCATTCTCAGGAAGTGCTGGAGTGAGACACTGGAACAATCCCCTGGCCCAGTTTGTAAGAGAAGGGACATCCTTATTCCACACCTCAGAACAGAGGACTAAGAGGGCCTCTTGGGCCATTAGATCCAATCCCCATGCTCACAGGCAACCATTTGGTCTAGGATACCCCAAAACTGCCACATTGAACATGCATACAACTGCAGAGCACAAAATGAGCAATGGCAGGAATACCCTACAATATGTACCAGGTAAAATCAGGGGAAAGAAGGGCACTACATTTGCAAAGACAGAGAAGCAGTTGGTTTAACGTATGCTTTATTGTGGCTGTTCTCATTTAACTGTGACCAGCAACTTGTGAACACATCCCCATTCTGCACTGCTTTACAAATCTAGTGTTGGTTGGTTCAGTTGGGTCAGTGGGTTCAGTTTAGCACTGAGCATGTGTCATCCCTTCCTGAACTTCTTACAGGGGTAGTAGATATTCTGATACTTTAGAACTCAGCTACTTACCATGATTAAGTTCCTTACTCCCTGTTAAGATGATGGCTTATGAACTAAGTGGAGGGTTATGTAGCCACAGCAGATAGCTGTATGGGATTGCTGAAGTGATTCAGCTGTTTGCTGCAGCTTTTATTTCAAAGGGTACTGCCCAGTAGCATGGGACCACTGATCAGAGAAAGCATCATCCTTTGAAGTAAACACCACAGTAAACATCTCAGTGGCTTGTTTTTAATCCAGCAACCCTCTGTGAAATCAGCAGGTTGCAAACCACCCAGATAGGAATGACTGGGGTTCTACTGTACTTTCTACAACCCTCCTACCCAGAGTGGTCCTACTTCTGTTTTCTTTGTTATCTCACTATAGAAAGAACTGGGTTTGCTATGAGTTGGATACCTTGGTTTGTCTAGGAGCCAGTAGGAATTGCTAAGGCTTGCAGGAATTACTGCCCACCTCATCTTTCTTCATGATCTACCACCATGCATGTACATGCTAACTGCCTCACTCAAAATGACTAACTTCCCAAGAAGAATGACAAGAGGACTACAAGGAATTGATTTAGTTCAAACTTACCTTTGAAGTTAGTGGGGGGACAAGGGATTCATTCCCTACAAATATCTTCGGCTTCCTAACCAAGGAAACTGCTTCCTCTTCTGACACAGTACCATTTTCTAGGAACTAACTGTGTAAAGGGCATGTCAGCTTTGTGGTTCTGAGTCATGTGCTTATGTTTACCTTGAGACACTAAAACTCTTGAGGATGTGCTTAAGGCTATTTACAGACAACCAAAAAGCCAGAGAATGAATGGATTCTATCCTCACAGGTTAATCTAAACCTATTGAACCGATAAGCAAGTGAACAGTCATTCACTTTTGATTCTAAAAATGCAGCCACGTGCCTGCAGTGGCCCAGGCCAGAAGTCAGTGGACATTAGAGCTCACTTCTCTGCTCAGTTGGAGCAGACAGCTTGGGTGAAGGCTAGCCTGCCCATTCTGCTAGGTGGGGTTTGCAGGGGAAGTGCAAAGCATCCTGGCATGTTGTTGGGGAGAGGGGAAGGGACACTATGAATTCACTTAAATCTGGAGGGGATCTGGGGCAAAAGTTCAATAAACCAATTTAACCTAAATCAGCTAAGTCTGATACTACATCCTCCTAGGTTTATTTAAACTGGCTTCAGTCATTTTGAAAGCAATTTATGAGCACTGAACGTGTGTTGTGTTACAGATTTGAACAGGTTTCCCATCACTTAGACCAGTTTGTGTGTAATTTCTGTCCCTAGCCTAAGAATTTTGTTCAACTGGGACTCAGGTGGCACCCTGGCACCATACCAGGCACCTTGAGAGTCTATAAACAAACAATTATAAGGAGCATGGAACTTATCGCTACACATTTTGGATACTTGTCTATCTTTCTATGGGATAGATGCCAGTATACTCACAATGAATAGCACTGTCCTTTATTGGATGGAATTAAGTCTGCTTCTGTACCTCATAGATGAAATACTGCAAAAAGCTGAAGCCTTTTGGTTAAATGGTTGGGTCCAATTTGTCTTGAACAAGGGAATCCGTCTTCTATCTTTGGTCCTGTCCTGGCATATAGCATAGTCATAATAATGAAGTCTTAGCCACCTGGGATGAATCACAATTTCCCAAGCTCATTTACTACTTGGAGTGTTAATTCCAAGTTACCCTTCTAATGCCCAGTGCTCCAAACCCCAAGTTTGTATTTCTATTTTAGCAATGTTTGTACAAAAGCTCTTGGAACATTAATGTGCATCTGTCAATCTCATGGAGTAGCACAGTGGAGCAGTTTCATTTTTGTTCACCGAAATTACAATGGGAGATTTTCTAAAGATACCAACATGGCTTTGCATGCCCAACTCTTAATGAAAGCTAGTTGATTTTTGGTCACCCACTTCTCCTTTGGAAATCTGCCCCATAGCCTGGAGTTCCTGTATTGGAATCAGATTCTCCACTGGGTGGGACTCCATCTATGTAGATTCACTGGTGAACTACAGGGTGAAATCAAGTCCACTCCTATTCATTTTATATGAGCAAATTAACATAAAATGTGCTAAGATGACTGTTCTTCAGCCAATTGAATTTATGTTTTATTTGCCTAGAGTAAGTATTAAAATTTAGGACTTTGAGCTGAGGAGCTAAATGATGCCAGAGGATTGGAAAAGGGCCAATGTGATTCCCATTTTCAAAAAAGGGAGGAAGGAGGACCCAGGAAACTGCAGGCCAGTCAGTCTTACCTCTATGCTGGGTAATCTTTTTGTGAGAATTATCCTGGCGCATGTCCGCGAGGGGCAGCAGGGGAGGTTATGCTTAGAGGCAACCACATGGGTTCATTAGAGGCAGGTCCTGTCATACCAACCTCGTGGCCTTCTATGACCAGGTCACAAAATCCTTGGACGCAGGTGTCACGGTGGACATAGTTCTTCTGGAATTTTGGAAGGCCTTCGACACTGTCTCTCACCCAGTTCTCATTAAAAAACTAGGGGACTGTGGTATCAACACCTACGAAGTCAAATGGGTCACTAGTTGGCTGGAGGGCTGCACCCAGAGAGTGGTGGTGGACGGGTCTTATTTGACCTGGAAAGATGTGGGCAGTGGGGTTCCCCAGGGCTCAGTCCTTGGATCTGCATTGTTCAACATCTTCATCAGCAACTTGGATGAGGGGGTAAAAAGTACCCTGTTCAGATTTGCAGACAACACTAAGCTGTGGGGAGAAGTGGGAACAACAGAGGAGAGGGACAGGCTGCAATCAGATCTGGACAGGTTACAGGGGTGGGCAGATGAGAACAGGATGGGTTTCAATACTGACAAGTGCAGGGTATTGCACTTGGGGAGGAAGACCCAGCAGCACACCTACAGACTGGGGAACTCCCTTCTCGTCAGTGCAGAGGCAGAAAAGAATCTTGGAGTCATTACTGAGGCCAATATGAGCATGAGCCGGCAGTGTGGGGACGCGGTCACAAAGGCCAACCATACCTTGTCATGCATTCACAAATGCATCTCAAGCAGGTCCAAGGAGGTGATCCTCCCCCTCCATGTGACACTGGTTAGGCTGCAGTTGGAGTATTGCGTCCAGTTCTGGGAGCCGCACTTCAGGAGGGATGTGGACAGCATAGAGAGGGTTCAGAGAAGGGCCACCCGCACGACCAGGGGCAGCAGGGCAGGCCCTACGAGGAGAAGCTAAGGGACCTGAACCTGTTCAGCCTCCACAAGAGAAGGCTGAGAGGGGATCTAGTGCCCATTTACAAACTAGTCAGAGGGGACCAGCATGCACTGGGGGAGTCCCTGTTCCCCTGAGTACTACCAAGAGTGACAAGAAATAATAGTCACAAGTTGGCAGAGGGTAGGTTCAGGCTAGATTCAAGCTAGATATCAGACAGCTACTTCACTGTCAGGGTGGCTAGGATCTGGTGCTGGCTCCTACCCTGGGGGTCTTTAAGAGGAGGCTAGATGATCACCTTGCTGAGGTCGTTTGACCCCAGTACTCTTTCCTTCCATGACAGTGGGTAGGACTTGATGATCTGCTCAGGTTCCTCCCAACCCTACCAACTATGAAACTATGATTCATAAACTTCTACAGAAGACTGTAGTCCAAGAGAGATTTAGACAGTAAGGAAAATAAAGAAACTTTTAATAAGATGGGAATGGGCATAACCTCATTTGTGTTGTGTTCCAGATTTGGTTCTAGGCAAGTTAAGTCGTGGTCCTTTCCCTAAGCCCAGAGACTGGAATTGGCTGAACAACATGTCTTCAAACTAGGGAAATTCATATCTTGAAAAGATTTTTTTCTCTGTACACGTTGAGAGTCTCCAGTACTGCAGAAGACCACACTCTAGCTCCTGCCAGCAGTGTGATGAGAATCACTTGTCATTCTGCCTGATCTTCACTGGCTTCCTAGTGAAGATCCTGAATCAAAAGGAATCCCAAACTATAACTCTCAGGTGCACCATACCCCTCTGACTCAAAACACTCTTCCTCTTCACCAAATTGACTTTCTCCTCTGTCACCTCATTGTAACTCAGAACACTTTAGCAGTATAGGAATGTTAGTATTTTGGGATTCCCAAAGTGTTTCTAGTATAGATACAGGGAAACAAGCAAAGCTACAATTTCAATGGCTATAAAACCACCCCACCTGAATGAACAACCCCACATGAGTTATGATGTGTTGTATAACTCTGGCCATACTAAGGATGTCTTCTGAACAGCGACATCAGTAATAATTCACATCTCACCATAACTCTGAGGTATGCAGTAGAAATCTAGTATTAAACTGGTCTTGTTCTTTTTACATTATAGTAGCACTCAGGACTATCGGTTATGCTAGGCATTGCTTAGCATCTAAAATGATTGTGGTGTTCATTTTTGCTTCTCTATCTACTTGGGAGTCAGTTACTTTTTAGCAAGCAAAGATGCCTCTCTTTAAATCTTGCCTTCACACCCTCCATCTTCTCCTTTGATTGATCCCAGTAGAGGGTTTTGTGATACCTTGCATTAAAGACACTGTATTAAAAGAAATGTGTTTATTCTATACAATGCAATGTCATTCATTCTATTTTGCAATACTCTTTTTGGAACATCCAGCAATAAATAGCATCAGCAGCCAGGACTGCATGGTTGCATGGGGCCAGCCATAACAGAGGCCAGTCTTCAAAGGTGCTTTTATATCTGTAGCACCTGATCCTGTTCACTGTGTCTGGTGGGTACTAAAGATGAATATTTGATCACTGTGCTGCTGATGGATGAGTTCTCTTACTCCTTGTCATCATAAATTAACCTGTCATTCTGAAATGTACAGGCAGTTTTGTGAACTATACAGCCTGAACCCTGAAGAGCCATTTGTGAACGTTTTATTATTTTATTCAGGTATCACATAAAGACACTTTTAAAATAAGGATTCTGCATTCCACAGAAATTTGAGGGACTGTCCTGAATTATAGAGCAGTACCCTTTTATCCTGTAGTGATCTTCTTGGACAGCAAAATGTACCCAGTTAGTGGGCAGTTCATTCTATAAAGCTCCACTACACAGGTCCTGTATAATATCTTGGTCTCTTCCTAGAATGTGCCTCTTCTGAGCTGCTCCTTGCTCAATTTATTACACAAGCAATTCCAGTGTGGATAACCTGTTCTTCCACAACAGTCTCTGTACTCTCATCCATCTTGCTCCCTAGCATGAACTGCCCTTTCTATCTTATTAATTGAGTTACTGCTCTCATCTTTCAAATCTTTGCCATGATCTCATGCTGCTGTGAGGCCCTCATGAAATTTGCCAACTTACATTTATCCTTTGAAAGTGCAAATCACTTCATTACATGATAGGATATTTTGTAGAATGTATGTTAAATGTATGGAATGTATGTATGATGGTAATGTTGTGATTTTGATCGGTTGCCCATTTTTGCCACAGCTCAATCCCCATCCTTGATGGGACGAGCAGGATTCAGTGCATCAGAAGTGACTGAAAGGTTTATCTGACACTACTTAAATTGAGGCATACCTATGCCACATTGAAAGAATAAGTGTAAGGGAAGCATTATCCTAGTCCCAGTTCTATCCTACCTCTAAACAGCGGATTATTTCATCTCAGCCAGGAAATGCATTTACTGGACAGAGTATCTTGTCCCAAACCAGAAGAGTCAGTAGCAAAGGAATCTTGACTTCTCATTCCTGGGTCTAACAACTTAGCAATATCTATTTCACCAAATAAACAGCCCAAATTTTAGGACACAGAAGTGATGTGAAACAAACCCTCAAATCAAGGAGTAGCTCAGCATAAGTGGCCTAGAAAAAAGCACATTTAAGCATCCACCACAGGTATTAATAGTCTCAAAAATAAACTGCCAAAAGCTAAGATGAATTATGTCAAGAGTTAAAGGGATAAAGTCAAGATTGCCAAAAGTCAAGCTGAATTAAGTCAAGAAGCATAGGGATAAAGCAAACGTTGCCAAAAATCAAGCTGAATTAGAATTTGCAAAAGTTATCAGACAATAGCTTCTTTAGCCCTACAAACAAGGAATACAGTGGGGCCACAATGCGGGGAGGCTGGCTTAGAGATTAAGCAAAAGCGAAGTATGGTCAAAAAGCTAAATGAATGCTTTCCCTCAGTGTTTAAGATGGATGTGTATTTGACAATATGTAGCCAAAAGCAGGATGGCTAATGGGAAAGTAAGGCTAAGGGTAAAGTAACAGGAATTGCCACATTTGAGTTGGGAGCAAAGACTCGCCCAACTCAACATGCTCAAAGCTTGTGGGGAAGCAATAGCTTCCATGCCATGATTCTTAAAAGAATGGGCACATTAACATGACTGTTAATGAACCTACCAAGTTGGGGGTGATTCTGTGTGATTGTAGAGTAGCTAATGTGATACCTGTGTTAAAATGGAAGGAAAGAGATCTAGGCAACTACACTGTTAATAGGCAAGGTTGCAGAACCAATTTTGAAGTGAAGAATAATTAAAGAAATGAGGTATATAGAACGTAAGGCAATATGCAACATGGGTTTACTAAAGGTAGATTGCACCAGACTAACTTGATGACTCATTGGTAAGGTCACTAGTTTTCTAGACATAGGAAATGAAGTAGAACTAATCAGAAAAAAAAACAAACATTTGATAAGGTGCCAAAAGGGAAAGTGTTCATTCTGCTGCAGAAGATAGAAATAAGAACAAGAAACCTAAGGTGGATACAGGACTAGCTAAAGGGGAAATGACAAAGGGTCATGTTAAAAGGTTGGAAATGATAGGACTGGAGAAAGGTTACTAGTGGATTTCCTCAAGGATCTACCTTGGGGAATCTCTTATATAATATTTTCATTAACGATTTTGGCACAAAAAGTAGGGGCGTGATAACAAAATTTAGAGGCACTCTAAATATGGAGGAAGATTTGAATACAGTACAGGAAGAACTGAATGACACTGAGGACTGGAAACAAGATAAATTTGGCATCATGAAGTGCAAGCTCGTGCACTTGCAAAATAACCACACCAAGTCCTGCCATAAATTGGGATCTCATCAATTGGAAAAAACATAGGAAGATGTGTGTGTATTAGGCAATCACAGGATGACCATGAGCTTCCAATGTAATGACCATGTGAAAAAGACAATAAGATCCTAGGATCAGGTGAGTTCTTTCCAGTACAGGGAGGGTAAAATATTAATATAATGGCCCACAGCCCTAATCAGATCTTAGCTGGAACACTGTGTATATTTCTTGTTTTTCACATTCAAGATAAACTTTACTGGAACAGCATGACAAATATAAAACCCCAGAGGGCAACTTACCTGGGGTGGAAGACAAGCAGAGCTGGCACAAGACCATGCCAAGCCAAGAGCAGTGAGTGTGGAGTCGTGGTCAGAGAAAGTGCCACAGCAGAAGCAAATAAAACAACACAGAAACAGATGAGCCAGAGGAGCCAGGATTGGCTCCTGTGCCGGCATGGTCACATTTTATGGATGCTTGCTGGTGCCGGTTTGCTGGCTGGCCCGCTGAACCAGGGATAAAAACCCCAATGGGTAGGAATGCTGGGGAACCGGAAGTGGGCTCCCCTGTGGTCACTCAGCAGCCCAACACAGAGCTCTGCTCCACAGGAGGAAAGTGGTGGCAGCCCTGAGAGGGGATTTTGAGACAAACTGCTGAAGGGCAGCAATACTTACCTGAAACAGATACATGGATTCCTGATGTCTCTGAGGCAGATTGGACTTTCCAGGAACCTATGGAAGGTTCCTGGACTGGTCTTACAGTATCCCAGGATGCTCCAGGATTGCAGTGTTGGCTCTGGCCAGCAGGATACAGTACAGTGACCATCCATAACTTGGCTGAAACAAGCAAGGAGAATTGAAACTGACACCAGGGGGCAAAGTAACCCGGGCCAGGTAGAGGCTAGATCAGCCCCACTGAGGTAAGATCCCGGTGATGCTAACTGACATCTGTATGTGGTATACCATTTCAAACAGTCAAGACTTATATACCAACACTGTGACCAAACCTAGAAGACTGGGATTTGACATCATTTGTTGGCCTTACGTGGGATATAGGGGAGGTGGAGCCCCAAAATGGGAAGATTGATGGGATGATTGAAGGAAGGGACCAGGAGGGATGGAACATACATCTTTCTTCCTACTAAATACATTTATTCCAGCAAAGTCATGGCAGGAGAGGAGCACTGAGGACCCTTCAGAATCTGGCTTGGCAATTGACCACCCTTCCTGTGGACAACGGTGACATCTGATAGGCCAGAGAAATGACTACTAGGATGATTGGGGCATAGAGAGACTATCCTATGGTGAAGAAGTAAGAGCCTTGTTACACTTTACGTTGTAAGTTGTAAGCCGCACAAATGTTAATTAGCTTAGTGTTGTTTGGCTTAGTGGAGCAGTCATGCCGTTAGGTTAAAAACCATCTCCAACTGTCTCTCACCTGCACAGCTGTGACTCGCCACTAGAGGCTTGGTGAAAGGGGGCAGGACTAGAAGCTAGGGGAAGGACTAGGAGCTGTGTACAACTCCAGGTAGAGGCAATACCACACAATGTTCCTCTGTGATAAACACTTTGAGTCCCCTAAATCTGAGCCCCTTTCAATCTTGGGGGTAAAGGTGGTTGAAGCATTCCCAGCAACCTCAGGTGATGCCAGGAACCAATGCGCACAAAGGCTGGAGCGCCTGTGATTGGGGGGTTGTTGCTACTCATAACAGGGGAACACATGGGAATCATCATGGCTGCCAGGTGCTCCACTCCACTGTGGCACGCACTCTGTCTGATGTGCCCGGGGGGCTGACACCTGGACTGGCTTGCTGCTCCTGCCGGGCAGAAGCAGCACCACAGCCTTGGGGTTCCCAGCAGCCACTGTGCCTCCTACCATAGCCTGGACCAGCTCACTGCTCCTGCTGGTCATAGCCAACACTGCAATCCTGGAGCATCTTGGGATACTGGAAGACTTCAACTTGGATGGAACAGCTGTGGGGAGTGGCCACACCTTAATGGAACAGGAGTAAAGTTATGTGGATTAGACGTAATCCTACCCTGAAGTGGTGTAAATTTGAGCTGGATAACAAGTGCTTTAAGCCACATAAAGGAGTTAATGTGCAATCAGTCCAGGGGTTAAGAGGTCCACAAGCTGCCTAAAATTACCAGGTAACAAGGCCTTAAAAGTGTTTAGTTTACTTACCTTAACAAATGAAGGCTCAGTGGGCAAATGATTGCTATTTAAAATGCATTAGGAGGGTTAACAGCATGTAAGGAAAAAAGAATTTAAGCAAAAGGAGCATTTTTATATGTGACCCAGAGATGTGGGGGGGCACTTTAAATAGAGCTTTAATAAAAGCACCCTCAGGGTCTCATAGTTTCATAGTATCTAGGGTCAGAAGGGGCCTAGAGCAGGCCATCTAGTCTGACCCCCCCCGCCAATGGCAGGAATGAGTGCCAGGGTCACAGGACCCCAGCCAAGTACCTATCCAATCTACTCTTAAAGATGCCCAAGGTAGGAGCAAGAAC
>JAGPOW010003316.1:179980436-180000265 GCA_030014935.1 Caiman crocodilus
ATGGCTAATGGCTGCCCTTCTTCTTGGATCGGGGCCTTTTATCCCCTCTCTGACCTCAGCAGCCCGGTCCAATCAAAGCTGCCAAAACTGGTCACAAGCTGACCCGTTTCCCAAGCATCCCTGGCTACCTGGGTCCCTGCACAGGGCCGGGTCTTTTCCCCTGCCCAGGTGACCAGAGCATCCCCTCCCAAGCGCCAGGCTTTTGTCATGCAGACAGGGAGGGAGATCCCCGCCCTGAGGGATTCAACACCAGCCTCTCAGGGTGGCACAGAGAGAGGTTTCTGGAGACGGGCACCAACAGTGGCATTTCTGCCACATACAGCAAGCAGAGTGGGTCAGAGAAAAAGTTCAGCAAACACTTAGGCCTTTCCCCTCCCCATATTTGCCTGCTGCAAGCTGCTCGGTCAATCTTGTGGGGCTTAGGAGGACCATAGCCTTTTCATATGGAGTTGCATAGTGTACACATACTCTAGGATGTAGGGAGCCTGTGCAGTCCATTTTGGGAAGAGTAGGCTGCCAAATTTAGAGCTCACAGTTAATGAACAAGCCATCACATGTGGGAGAATGAGTCTTGTTCCTTGCTTACAAGCTCACTCCCACGCAGACACTCGTGTAGACATTGGGGTGTCTATTCCATCTGGTATCTGCACGAGAGGTAGAATTTACTGCCTGGAGCGGAGTTCCCTGGTGCATGATCATAATCTCTTTCAAAATGTTCTTACACATGTCTTCACGGAAAGCAAATCTAACATATATTCCTGCATTTGTAGTTGTTTACCAAATGTAAAACAGAGAGCAGGGAGGATTTTTTTTTAATATATGGTTTTGGAAATGTAGAAAAGGAATTGCAAAATTTGGTCTGAGAGTGGTTTTTCACAGGCAAGATTTACTGGATGTGTTTTTATTCCATCCAGATGTTATTTTAAGAAATATTTAGGATTAATATTAAAACAGACATAAAAGAAACCTTATGGGAGTAGCACTGTCAGTAGCAAGGATTTTTAATAGTATGCAGGGCAAGTGAATGGGTTTCTCTAGTGTCCAAGGGCCTTACAGGAATGAATGAATGTATCCAATTAGAATGCACTAAATATCATCGTAGAGCAGGGGTGGGCAAAATACGGCCCGCGGGCTGGATGTGGCCTGCCAGGACATTTTATCTGGCCTGTGGGGCCCCTAAAAAATTTAGAAAATTAATATTAATCTGCCCCTGGCTGCCTGTCATGCGGCCCTCGATGGCTTGCCAAAACTCAGTAAGTGGCCCTCTTCCCGAAATAATTGGCCACCCCTGTCTTAGAGGTACACAGACACACTGGGGGAGATACGGAATCCAAGTTCAAACTTCAGTATGATATTCACCTCCTCTGGGCTCAGTTATACCTAGGGCACAGCAGGAGGCCCATAATCCCTCCAAAGGCAGTTCTGGGGAAGACTTCTGTTTAAAGGAGTCTGACATAAACTCCTTGTATTGTCAATCTCTCCTGCTCCCTCAGGATTTCTTGTTCCCAAGGCAGAGGCCACAAGGTGCAGCCATTGTCCACCCTGGACACACAAACTGTAGTACTTCCCTTCTGTGGCACTGCTGGGTACATTGCAAACAGTCTTGCTCTGCTGTGCACTTCTCCTACTGATATCTCCTTGACATGCGTGCCAGGTTTTGTCTCTGCCCTTAGTAAACTTGCCTGTTGTTCATAGTATTTGTGCTGCGGGAATGCTGAGTGTATTAGCATTAGCCCCACCTCTGCACACAGTATTAGTGCCAGAAGTATTTCAGTTTGGGCCATGTCCCATTGCCACCATCCTTCTGCTGGTAAAATGTGTAATGCAGATTCAGTTTTACCAGTCTTAAAGGTTCCTTACAGTAAGCGGGATAGTTAACCAAACTAGTTCACTCACTTACTTGCTGCTCTCTATAAGGTCTCTCTCAGCCCCTGGATCACAGCTTCTCCTTCTAATTAAGGTTTTTCCCTCAGCATATCCACCCTATTCTTTTCTGCCATGACTTGTTGGATCAAAATAAAAGAGGGAGGCTTGCTGTTCTTAATTGCTGTTGACTGGGGCACTAAGAAGGTCTCATTTACACCCTGCTTGACTTTTGTGATGCTTGGTCATGACCAGACTATTAGGCAGTTCATTTCTATAGTGTTCTCGGCTATTTCATCTCCATGTATAATTTTTGGCGGGTGGCAGGATTGTGACCCCCTGTATTTTCCACAGGTACCCTTGTCCTTCACCACCACCAATCACGGTTAGTTGTCTACCATGTTTTCCAACTTCCCAGGCTGAAATCCTCTTTGCCGTGGAAGACTTCACTGAGAGGTTTTCTTCTTACAAGATGTAAGTAATTATGAAGACTCCTCCAAGTCTTAGGAAGAGACAGTCTCCTATTCTCTTCCTCCACCCATCCTGGGGCATTGTCCCTGGCTTTAATTTTCCCACTGCTCATCCTGATCTCTCTTGTCATCTCTCTCTCTCTCCCTGCACTTCCAGTTGTTGCCGGGAGTGGGGTTTTTTTAACTCTTCTCCGTCCCATGTCCAGCCAACCGGAGCTGACAGGAGCTAATAAATCTTGGCACTTCTGCTCTTACGGCTTCTTGCTTCTCCCCAGGTAAGTGGTGGTACGCAGAGCAGCCTCTCTAGCATGCTTTACCTTCTTCAGGGACCTTCTCTTGGGTCCCTGTAGCCTCTTTACGGTGGGCAGCACTATCCTTGCTGCCACACTTACACTACTACAATTATTTACCCGCATGTTATGGAAAATAATTATAACAGTATAAACAGCTTTTTCCTGGTCTGATTGCTTCCATAGGGTGGGTTGTACTGTTATAACTACACTACCATACTTAAAATTATGCAATTTTGTTTGTAGAAAAAAATCCTAGACTATAGCTGAGTTACTTAAAGAAAAGACACCTACTGTTAGTCCCAGCCTGAAAAGTGAGCGCCAGATTCTTTTCTCAGTTACACTGAGGCAAATCCATTGGATTAAGTGCTGACTTCTCTAACTCCTTCTTCCCACACAAAGTTGCCCTAGTGCATTTTAAAATCTATTTAGATAAATTCTTGCATATTTCTAAATCAGTTTCAATGGGACTTCTGTCCAAGGTTGGCTTCTATCAATGATACTCGGGCCTTTGGAACTTAACTAATTCAGGCAAATCAATGTAATCCAGGTTTTAAATTGATTCAAGGGCCTCAGATTTACAATCAAATTTAAAACTCACCTTTAATTAAATCAGTGAAACTTTATGTGTAGTCCAGACGACTGGCAAAACCTTTTATTGATTTATAATTCTTGTTGACTTCACAGGAACTATGTCAAAACCTTGGGGTTTGGCCTTGTAATACAGTTCCTGATTTGCACAGGCAAAACTGCAAACAGAATTTGCTCAAGAGTGCAACACTGAAGGAGTTTTGCCAACCTCCACTGTTGAAACCCATAAGATTTCTAAGGTATTTTTTTATCTGCAATAATTGTGACAAACAGCCTCTAAAAGCACAGCGGATGCCAAATCACTAGATTAATCACTGATAGGATTTCCTGTCATGTGGGAAGGAAAGCCATATCTGCACAGGGACTCTTTGGAACAAATTAATCCATACGACTCACCCCATCTAGCCCCTCGTGCCCATATGCATGATACTTAAAGCAAAGGGGAAAAGGAAGCTATCACTATTCCATGCCTTGCTTCCATGATGTTAAACACATCTCAGGAATTAAAAGTTTGCCATGACATCCCTTATCCATCTGATACAGAGGCTGCAATGTACAGATCTGTGAGAAAGAAGTGAAGCAGAACACTGGCCCTGACAATTTTTTTCAGGTGACAGATGTGTCTACAGTTGCATCTGAACCTGAGGAAGAAGTATGGCCTGGGAGGACCTATCACTTTTAGAGTAGGGCTGTTGGCAGCTCTGTATACTACATTGCTGAGAGTAGCAGCAGCAGGAAGTGTGGTTACATGAGAAAACAAGCAGATTTGAAACAATATGCGCTCCAAGAAATTATACAAATTATACTCTAGTGACAGTGGGGCTGTTGACTCAATTGTCACTATGAAGAAAACATCCCTTTTTACATACTTAGGCTGGGCAATCATTTAGTCTCTGGTTAGTCTCTCAGCAACTTTTGCACTGCTACTTGCTGCTTAGCCTTCGCATTTTTTTCTGATACAGAGTGTCTCCCTGTCCTAATTTTTTCTTAAAATCTGTTTATTTGACTAGCATGTGTATCTCATGCAGATAAAGTACAGCTGCTGTTTCCTACACATAAAAGCATGTTAAGTGGTTGCCAAACTGCAAAAGACATGAACAGACAGTCTGCCAGTTCTGACTACTGAAGTGGATCTCGTACAGGCCATGCTGTGGAACAGTAAATATACAACCAGATTTCGCGATCCTTAGGAATCTTCCTCCACTTGCCTATCCCTTTTGCTCTGGTTTCTGGGGATGGAGGAGATACTAATCATCACATCAATCTATATTCCTATGAGCATATGCCTACCTAAAATAACTAGGCATAAGTTTCTTGGCTAGGGACAGACATTACGCATAAACTGGTAAGTGATCAGAAACTGGTTTAAACCTGTAACAGAACAGATGTTCAGTATACACAAACCAGTTTGAAAATGGTTGAAGCCAGTTTGAGATAAACCTGGTTGAATATAGTATCACACTTAACTTATTTGGATCAAACCGGTTTATGCAATGTCTGTCCTAGACCCCTTGCTGGTTTAAGTTAAACCAGGTACCCTCAGCACCTTCGCATGCTCGCTGGGCTGGGCTGGGCTGGGCTGCATGCTCCACAGCAGAGCTGGGCCTTCCCCTCTGCTCCATGGCTGCAGCTCCTGCAAAAACTGCAGGTGTCTGCCTGGATTCCCCCTCCCTACTGCCTCACACAGACACCTCTCAGCATTAGCTAGCCGACTGCATGCTGGCTATGGTCTGTGCTGTGGCAGACAGGACAAAGGCAGAATCAACAGGTAGCTGGCAATATATCTCTGTTGTTTTCTTAATGGGGTGATAAACATTGAGTTAGGGGTGATAAATACTGTCTTATCAATTCCCTGCTGGGCTGGTCAGAAGGTTGGGAGGGGGGAACCACTCTCTAATCAGAGCATCCCATTGGGGCCTGGCCACGCCCCCCCTCAGCTCAGCAATATGGAAGGGAAGGGAAGGCTGTTTGAGTGTGTCCCAGCTTCTAGCCTGAGCCACTGCAGGCAAGTGCTGGCACGTCTGGGATATCTGTGTGGTTACAAATTGATTCAGCCTAGCCAGGTTAGACTAACCTGCAAAGATTAAATCAATTCAGGCTCTGACTTTTTGAATGTCTGTCCATAGCCCTTTACTTCAAGATATTTTTTTCATGGCAGCATGTGCCTTCTGTTAATGCGCCTCATGCATTTTTCACTGTGGAACAGCTTATATAGTAAAAGCATTCTCTATGTTCCCAGAAGTAATAACTGCTGACAGCCCGGGCAGTGGAAGGGGCATCCAGCCTGAGTCCTGACCGGCAGGACCACAACCAGAGGAAAACCAGTCATTGCATTGCTATGCAGTTCTGTTATGAGTGAACAACAAGGGTGGATTTTATGAAGTGGCCAAAGGCTTAGTACTAGTTCTGTAAGACCAACCAATTCAAAGCCATCAAAACAGCCCAACCTGATCTGGTTGATGTCTTTCAGTGTCCATGGGAGACCCTCCACTGATTTCAGTGGCAGTCAGATCTGTACCTACAAACATGAGATGCTTGTCAGTCTATTAACAACCCTCTGAGCCACTCAGTCCTCCAACTGCTGGTATTTCTGTTGATGTTTCTGGAAAAGAAGTACTCTTCCATGATGGTGGTCATAGCCATTGTTTTCTTTTGTTGTAGTCAAAGATATCTTTATCGTAACTTTAAAAAAAGGAAGCAAACGTGTTAACAAATAGCAGGAAAATGGAAGATGAAAAGAATTTATGTAAATTTCCCACAAAATTTAAATGAAACCACAGCAAATTTTGCTAAAAATTCTATAGACCCATTTGGGCCTGGTTCTGAGTGAATTTTGCCAGGGCCATATGATAGGTGATTGCCTCCTAGCTCTCCGTTCATGTTCTGTAGATAACAGAGCCAACTGTGAATTATATTAGGGGCTTGTAAACACAAAGACATGCTGCTGTTTCAATTAATGCAGAAAGAAATCTCGCTCTTATTACTTCCTTCTAAAATAAAAAGAACATGTGTTTTTGATCCACTGATAAGAAATCCAGTGATACTGAATTTTGCTGGAGGAACTTGTGTGTTTTTAATGCAACACATGAAATTTTTCTTTCATGAATGTTTAGTCAGTTCATATCCAATGTGTAATTCTTTCAGTCTGCAGAGACTTTTTTATGCTGTCGACTAAATATTTGTCATATGCTTTCAAATCAAGAAGCCAGATCAAGAAACTGAGTAAGTAGATGTATGCTGGCACATTAACTATGAGCCAGATGCCATTCCAATCTTTATCAATGAAATTATCATAGGTAAGTGTCACCTCTAAGTAAGATGGAACCAGTAGGTGTAGCAAGACCAATGGGGGAGATAGGGAATGGCAGAAGGAAACTTCTCTGAGAAATCAGTGAGGAAAACTCAATGAAGGGACAATGCAAGGAAGGAACAAGTAGATGCAGGTTGATGCACAAGGAGAGAAGAAAAGCTCCTTGTAAAACTGTACAGGGAATTGTAGAGAAAGTAGGCTGAAGTATAATTTTAGTCATCCCTATGTAAATCCAGTGATTTCTGCTGGGAAACAATCTGAGCAGGTCTTTTGGGAAGGGTTGTATTTTATTTGGAAGAGAGAAGCTTGAGAAGGTTGCTTAGAAAAGGATAGACATATTTGTTTGGAAATAATAGATACTGGAGCCATTGTTGGGTTAGAATTATTATGTATCAGAATAACAGACTCCAACTACTATAAGGAATTCATTATCCATGTGGGACTGACTAACCAGAAGTGGGGATATGATCAGGATATGATTAATAATGAGAGCTGAGCCTCCATCAAGAGCTCAGGCTCGATTCAGATTTGAGTTTTTAAAAACAATGGGATTTACAGCCAGCTTTTTTGGTCTTACCTAATACAAGGACAGGAGTGAATTGTAAACTCAAGTCTGGATTTGAATGACAGCTTCCAGGTTTTGGGTCTATGGGCTTGGTTTTGGCTCATCTCTGCTAATTATAATAAGAACTTAAATTAATGTTTGTAGGACCTCCAAAGGCTTAGAGTTGAGTTTTGTTTCAGGTAAGTTTCCTCTAGCTCGAATGCTTGTCTGGAACAGATATGAACATCTGGTGGCTGTAGAAAAGGCTGAACATTGCAAGGAAACACCACTTTTTTGCAAGATTTCCAGCATTTTCACTTATAGTACAAGCCATAAATATTAAGGAAAGGAACACAGCCCCTTTCACTGCAGTTGGCTCCTCCAGTTTTAGGCTTGTCTAGAATCCAGAAGTGCAAAGAAAAGTGAATACAAGCATAAGGTTGTCCAAACACTTCAGGACTGCAAAATAAGCTTGGTTCAGGGTCAGTTCTAAAAGTGGGTAAAGTTTTGGGGTAGGCATGCTTCATTTTATGTCCAATGTAGTACGTTCATTTTAGTAACTCATAAAATTGCATTCCTGGCTACCAAGAACAGTTAATGAAGGGAACACATGATGTGTTTACTTAAGCAGTGATTACTGAGGTGCAATTCCTTGTAGGTTGTTGATGAAATGAGAGCCGAAGGCAGTTTCAGGCCATTCATTTCATACATTCATTTACCCTAGAGGAAAATACCTATGCTGAGGAAAATAAGTACAGTTTTAAAAGTAATTTTAAATGGTTAATTCTGTGATAGTTTAAGCGAGACCCAGGCTGAGACATCCCAGTTGAGATCTTAAAAATGATTGAATAATCTGATATTTCATCTTGAGACTAATCCCTATTTTTCTCTGTTAAGAACAGATACCCTACATATATTACAAATTGGAACTTGTGTAGTCTAACTATTCTTACCATTCGTTTACTTTTATTACAGATTTAGTGCCTCTATACTCAAAGATGTAACATTGCAAAACAAATAAATTGTAAATCAGGGGAATGACTGCAAAGAATAGTTGCCATTAGTAAAGTCTTCATATCTATCCAAGTGCTTGTGTGACCTTTGTAACCACACCTTTTAACTCATAGAATCATAGACAATTAGCATTGGAAGAGACCTCAAGAAGTCATCAAGTCCAACCCCCTGCTGAAAAGAGAACCATCCCCAATTAGATCATCCCAGCCAAGGCTTTGTCTAGCCACATCTTAAAAACCTCCAAGGATGGAGATTCCACAACTTCTTTGGGTAACCTGATATTGTGCTTTACCGCCTTCCTTGTGAGAGAGTTTGTCATAATATCTAACATAAACTCCCCTTGCTGCAACTTAAAACTGTTGCTCCTTGCTCTGTCATCTGCCACTACTGAGAACCCTCTAGCTCCATCCTCTTTGTTACCACCCTTCAGGTAGTTGAAGGCTGCTATTAAAGGCCAGCGCTCAGCCTTCTCTTCTCCAGACAAAATAAGTCCAGGTTCCTCCACCTCTCCTCAGAAATCATGTGCCCCAGCTGCCTAACCAGTCTGCCTTATGCTGTACTCTCTCCAGTTTGTCCACCCACATCCTTTCTGTAGTGGAGAGCCCAAAACTGAATACAGTAATCCAGATGTGGCCTCACCAGGGCTGAATAGGTGAGAATAATCACTAGCAATAATAATAATAATAATCAATCTGCTGGCAATGCTCCTACGAATGCAGCCCAAGATGCTATTAGCCTTCTTTATAACAAAGACATACTGTTGGCTCATATCCAGGTTATTGTCCACTGTAACCCACTGGCCCTTTTTTGCAGAGCTTCTGCTTAGACAGTCAGCCCCCAACCTGTACTTGTGCATGGGATTGTTCTGTTCCAAGTGCAAGATGTTGCATTTCTCTTTATTGAACTCATGAGATTTCTTTTGCTCCAATCCTCCAATTTGTTGAGGTCTCTCTGTATCCTAGCCCTACCCTCCAATGTATGTACTTACCTTCACCTTGTTATCATCTGCAGAGTTGCTGAGGCTGCACTCTATGCCATCTTCCAAAACACTGACGAAGAAATTGAACAAAACTGGCCCCAGGACCAACCCCTGGGGAATTCCACTTGAGAATGGCTGCCAACTAGATATTGAACCATTGACTACTTTGAGCCCGACAATCCAGGCAGTTTTCTATCCATCTTACAGTCCGTTCATCCAACCTATACTTCCTTAGCTTGCTTGCAAGAATGTTGTGGGAGACCATACCAAAAGCCTTGTTAAAGTTAAGGGATATCATGTCTACTATTCTCCCCACATCCACAGAGCAAGTCATCTCATCATAGATGGCAATCAGGTTGGTCAAGCATGACTTGCCCTTGGTGAATCCATGGTGTATGTTCCTAATAGCTGTCTTCTCCTATAAGTACTTAGAAATTGATTCCTTGAGAACCAGCTCCATTGTTTTTCCAGGGACTGAAGTGAGACTGACTGGTCTGTAGTTCCCCAGATCCTCCTCCTTTCCTTTCTTAAAGATAGGCACTATAGTTACCCTTTTCCAATTATCCAGGACCTCTCCTGATAGTCACATGCTTTCAAAGACAATGGCCACCATCTCTACAATAACATCTGCCAACTCCTTCAAAACTCTTGGGTGCATCATATCCAGCCCCATGGATTTGTACACATCCAACTTTTCTAAATAGTCCCTAACCTGTTCTTTCACCATTGTTAGCTGCTCACCTTCTTCCCAAACTGTGTTGCCAGGTGCATTAGCTTGGAAGCTGACTTTGCTTGTGAAGACTGAGGTGAAAAAGGCATTGAGCACTTCAGCCTTTTCTGCATCATCCGTCACTAGGTTACCTCCCCCGTTCAGTAAGGGACCTTCACTTTCCCTGATTTTCATCTTATTGCTGACATACTAGTAGAAACCCTTCTTATTACCTTTCATGTCTCTTGCTAGCTGCAAAGCCAATTGCACTCTGGCTTTCCTGATTTCATCCTTTCATGCCTGAGCAATACACTTATATTCCTCCCTAGTTGTCTGTCTACATTTTCACTTTCTTGTATGCTTCTCTTTTGTGTTTTAGTTCACTGAAGAGTTCTCTGCTAAGTCAAGCTGGTCTTCTGCCATACTTGCTAGGCTTCGTGCACACTGGGATAATTCATTCCTATGCCGTCAGTAAAGTTTCTTTAAAATACACCCAGGTTTCCTGCACTTCTTTCCCGCTCAGACTGGCCTCCTAAGGGATCCTGCCCATCAGTTCTCTAAATGAGTCGAAGTCTACTTTTCTGATGTCCAGGGTCTTTATTATGTTGATCTCCTTCCCAAACAAAACTCTCTCTCTCTTGGATCCCCCATGCAGGCTTCCAGTGTTAGGATTCATAACACTTTGAGGACCAACTGAAACTCCCTCAGCTTAGCTGGGATTTCACCCAACTCTGTGTCCCCTTGGGGGATAAACTCTCATAAACCCAAAGGTTTTCTCCATTTGTTCACTGTATGGTCACTCTTCTAGTCTTTTCCTCATGCACCCAGGCAAGCATGGGAGGTCATACAAGGGTAAAATCTCTATGAAAATATGTAATTGTTACTAGACATAAGGCAAGCACAAGGTGCTCATGAATATGCAGCATGGTTCCTGGTTTTTGCAGGATCAATACAATATGCTGTGCATTGCAAATACTTTTCTCTGTGTAGCTTTTTATATAGCTCAGTTGTTCTCAACCTTTTTAGTCTTAAGACACCCCTCAAGAGACTCAGGGCACCCCTTGGAAAATGCCAGCTCTTAGTTATTATTCATTTTGACTACAGAAAAATAATAGAGCAATTCTTCTGTTGCAAAGAAGTCAGGAGGCCTGCAACAAGACAAAATGTTTTTAACACTATGCATTCCCATGTGAAAACTCTGAATTTATCTCATGAATTATGTTTGCACACCTAACTGTGCTAACATTGCATGGCACCCTATGGTACTCTTGAAAGGATCTCAAGACACCACTGGGAGTTGCAACACTCAGAATCACTGACATGGCTCTGTACCTCTTATGAAGAACTAAGTTAACTCTCTGTTCACGGGGAACTAGAAGTGCTTTTGCACTTTACCTCAGACATTTATTCAGGACAACAAGGGGAAAATTCTATTTGTTTGGAAATTACAGGTATCACCTGAAGCACCTGTCCTCTTAAGGGAATGGAGCAGGAGCGAGGACAGCAGGTAGCCTACCTTGGTTTTACCTTGGGCAGGAAGTGGTCCTTTGTTCACTGCTGTCCACTCTGCACTGAGCCTGAGCATGCAATTCCTTACTCCAGCTCCCTATGGACAATACTATGTTCACTATCTACCAACTTGGGACCTGAATTGCTGTTACAGAAACCATGGATCTGCAGAGCTGAAGCAGAGAGACTTCTCCTGGCATCCCATGTCTGTGGGAACATGAAATCCCTAGTGCAACTGCCAGGAGCAGAGCCACAATGAAACTGGGTAGAGCAGTCAGTTTATCAGCCAGTGTAAACCTCACATTTGAACTCCAGCAGTTTCAAAGGTGAGTTTGAAGCTGTGAGTATTTGTATGGAACTGGAAGTCTGCCAGGCACTTTACAAACAAGGCAAGCTGCAACTATGAAATGGAATGGAAATCGCACCTTTTCCAAAGTCCAAGAGTGCTGGGAATTATTCCAGTTCAGGACCATACTGTATGCCGGAGTAAATAACAGATTCAGATCCCAGCTTCTCAAAGGTTGGGTCTGGATCTTTGGTACCAGTGCAGGCCCATCTCCAAATAAAACACAGCTACAAGCTCTAATGAGAACAGAGGTACCGACTCATGATCGGACTTGCTTCAGACATGCTGCTGCCATGCTTGCAGCCACTGGGTCCTCTCATGTAATGGAGGTATAACCTCATCACAGTCAGGGTGTTTAAAGCTTCCTGTGCATTTTCTCATCCTGTGGTGTGTAAAGCATGAGTTGCCCTGTGCTGAGAGGGAGTTCTGTGGTTCATAGGAAAGTGGGGCTGGAAGCGGTCATCTAGTCCACCCCCTGCTAAAGGCAGGATCATCCCTAACTAAACCATCCCAGCCACATATCTGTCCAACCTCCTCTTGAAAATGTCCATGGATGGAGTGTCCACAGTTTCTTTGGGTAGCTTGTTCCAGTGCTTGACCACCCTCATAATCAGAAAGTTCCTCTTAATCTCCTCTGCCACAGTTTGAAGTCATTGCTCTCAGTCCTGTCCCCTGTGGCCATAGAGAAAGGGCTATTTCCAGCCTCTTCATAATTTCCCTTCAAATACTGGAAGACTATTATCAACATCCCCTTCTTCTCTTCTCCAAGCTAAATAACCCTAGCTCTTTCAGCCTGTCCTCATAAGTTATGCTTCCTAGGCATTTAATTGTTTGTGTCACCCTTCACTGGATTCTTTCCAATCCGTCCACATCTATCTTGAAGTGTGGAGCGCAAAACAGGAAACAGTGCTTCAGGGGAGGCCTCACCAGTGCTGAAAAGAACAAAGAATCATCTCCCTTGATTTGCAAGAGACACTCCTGTGAATACAACCCAATATACTGTTGTTTTTTTCTGCAACAAGAGCACACTGTTGGCTCACATTTAGTTTATGGTCTACTATATCCCTCAGGTCCTCTGCAGTACTGCAGCCCAGCCAATCATTTCCCATACAATTATACAGTCCCAAGTGCAGAACTTTGCACTTGTTTTTGTTGAATCTCACCTAATTGATTGCAGACCATTCCTCTAAGCCATCTAAGTCATTCTGGATCCTAGCCCTGCTCTTTAGAGGAGTGGTGCTTAAAGTTTTTGCCCCACGGGCCACATGAATGGTGCAGTGCCATTCCACAGGCCAGACTGGGCCCTGTATTACTCCTGTGAGCTGCCTTTGCCCAGTCCTGTACATCAGGAGCAGGTCCCTTGGCTCCACACCAACCCTGCCTGGCCCTACTGCACCAGGATTGGGCCCCAAGGCCCAATGCTGTCCCCATCAGCGCAATACACAGGGCTCAATCTAGCACATGGGCCATGGTTTGTGGAGCTCCACACAGACCCAGGGAAACCTGCAGTTCTGGCCTGTGGGCTTGGAGTTGCGCACCCCTGCTAGAGCATCTGTAACTCCAACCACCTTGGTGTTATCTGCAAATTTGGTAAGCTTGCATTCAATCCCATTGTCCAAATAATAAATGAAGATGTTAAACAATACCAGAGCCAGGACAGCCCCTTGATAGCCAGTGCTGGAGAAGCAAGACATCTTTTCATTACCAGTGTATTTGGCCATTGGCTCAGAGCACATTACAAATTTTGCATGTGCTTTTCTACCAACTTCTTCCACGAATAGGCTGCAGACATACAATACCTTGCTCCTGTGAGACTTGAATATGCTTACATCTACCTGTAGCTTATATAGCCTAGGAGTTCAGAGAAAGCTGAGTGTTAGGTCTGGACACTTGGATTCATATGACTTTTCAGGGGGTCACAGATTTGCTCAAATCATTCCTTAATCCAATCATAAGGCTAAATTCAGAACCAGTATAAGAGAAGGAAACTGTCACTGACTATCATTGGAAGCTGTGGTGGCTGCCAGAAGAGTTATATTTGGTCCATCAAAGTCTCAAAGACCATCCATTCACCAAGATAGGAAAGTGATAAATCATCATCATTGTCATTCCCTCACAGTCAAAAATTATTGTCTTCCATGAATGTGTGTGGGTCCCACGATAGCTGACAAGGCCTATCTGGGATTGACAGTTTCTGTTGCAACTCAGGCAAATGTTTCTGTGCAGGGTGGGTGGTTCCGGGTTTTGTCTGCAACGTTGTTTCTGCTACTTCCTTTTTTCCATCTCCTGTTGTCATCATAAGGTTTTAAAGTACTGGGATCCTTGCAGCAGATTCTTCCTCCATTTGTGGCAGTCATGGCCCATAGTCTTTCATGAATTGATATCAACATTGCATTTTTTAAAATTGGTCTTAAGGACATCCTTGAATCATTTTCTCTGCCCTCATCTTGAGCATACACCTAGGTTGACCTGGGAGACTAAAACTTGTTTTGGGAGTTTGAAGTCAGACATCCATGGCCAGCCCAGCAAAATTGATGTTGGATTGCTCATAGAGTTTGCTTGTGAGAAGGTGCTAATGTTGGTGCATCTGTCTATCCACAGGATTCAAAGGATCTTCTGCAGGCAGCATTGATAGTACCTTTCCACTGACTTGAGGTGTCCCCTGTATGTTGGTTATGTCTCAACTCCATACAGTAAGGTGAGGATCATGACTGCATGATAAACCAGAATCTTGGGTTCATATTTGATATTGCAATCTTCAAACAATGTGGAAAGGTAATTAACTAAACAGAGCGGAACCATTTTTTAAGGTGAGATGATTTTGTTTCTGTTGGGATATAACTGGATTATAGAGGCTCATCTCAGTTTTTTCCAAAAGAATGGTGAATGTTAATTGGTTGCTCTTAAATATCTACAACCCATATGCATGTTATGAACAGAAATAGATGCATTACTCACCAAGTTGTGGTAGTGCTGACATCATCATGATTTGGGGCTTTCTAGATCATAAATTTTGTTCAAGATCAAAGTGAACTGTAGTTTCTTAATTTGGGGAAATGAAAATGTAATGAAATGTGTCTAGTGCTACAGTAATGTGCTACCTTAAGTAAAAAAGTATAAGGGACCATTATTTTTTATAAAATACAGTGTTAGGTAAAAAGAGAATTCCATAAGGGATAATGTCTTGTAATAATAAAGGAGACTGTAAAACTGAATTACAACTCAAATCAGTAAATGTTACATTATGCAAAACAACACACAGGCTGTAAAGCTTAACAGTATACTTAGTCTGCCAAAGCTAGAACAAGGTTATTGCCTCCTTTTAAAATAAAGTTTAATAGCTTCTGACACAAAATAAGTAATAATGTTAAATAGCAGAGAATGGACCATAAAATACTGCTCTATGTAACAGTTATTATCCTATGTGCTAATCTTCATAACACATTATATTCTCAAATAGTCAAAATATTGTGCCAATAGCCCCTTCATTTTTATCCATTGCTCCATTACTTTCTCTCCTTCACAAGGTGTGTAGTAGGCTCTAACAACCCCCTCAGGACTGTCAGCACCACCACACTTGTAATAGGAAGTATTTTTCTAACTTGTTCTTGTTGGCCTCTGGTTAAATTAGATTTTTTTCTTCGCATAAAATTTAGGTAATAAGAAATACCAGAAGTAACAATGTGTTGCTTCTGGTTTCATTACCAAGTCTACCAAATACTGGCCAACATTTTTTTAAATCTAATCGCTACATGTTTTTCTTTCTGCTCTCATACCTGATTGATCAAATCTATCTATCTATCTATCTATCTATCCATCTATCTATCTATCTATCACTTCTTGCTCACCTTTCCAAAACTAAGTAATATGCTCATGCAAAGAATTATCTTGCTTTGTTTTATAATGAACAAAAATCCTTGTCATTCTTTTGAATTAAACATTTTCAGCTTCTGCTAAATAACTAACAGAGAAGTTATGTGTACAACAATACACTTCATATTTACCTTTAAAGGCATGGTGCCAAGTACTTTATATGCAATTTTATGCTATGCTTTTCTTTCAGTTTCCTAAATGTAATTAAATAGACATGTTTATGTGGGGTTTTTTTAATGTAAAAGAATTTCTTTACCTTTACATTTAAAATCTTATCAAAAGTATAGTGCTGGAAATGCTTTCAGTTTCCCAAATGTAATTAAATAGGCATGTTTATGTGGGGTTTTTATAAATGTAAAGGAATTTCTTTACCTTTACATTTAAAATGTTATCAGATGTACAGTGCTGGCAATACAAATATAACAGCTGTAGGCTCCCAGACCATCACAAACCAGGCAAAGGGGTAAAACTTGTATTTCATATATAAAAAAAGCATATTTAGGCTTAGAAGGCTTATATTAAAACAAGCTTGTTTCATTGTTTCTTTGTGTTTCCCTGTCTGCCTGTGTTCATCTGTTGTCTAGTTGTCTATTCAAATTGTAGGTTTGTTAGTTCTGTTCTGTTAGTAAATGGTTTTGCACAGAGCTGTCCAACTGACAACCTGTGGGTTGCATGCAGCCTATGAACATTTAAATTCCAGCCCCTGGGCTCCCACCTGGATATTGTTTCTCCCGTTGCTCCAGCTGCAAAAGCATCCAGGGGGCTTCCCACCCTGGCTTCTCCTTCCCCATCACAGTGGGTGGGAAGGTGGAGCCTGCAGTGCTGGGGGAGCTGGAGAGGCATGGTGCAGCTGGGGAGCCCATGGACAGCAGCTTAGGGTAAGGAGGGATACTTGGGAATATGTTGCAGCAGAGGTGGGGGGTGTCCAGGAACTCAGGGCAGGGGGAGGGTGCAATGCAGCATGGGGAGCCCATGCTCAGTGCCACAGCAGGGGATGGGTGTAGGGCAGTGGTTTTCAACCTGTGGTCCATGGACCCTGGGGGTCTGCAGACTATGTCTAAAAGGTCCACCTCCATTCATTTTTTTAGAGGTCCACAAATGAAAAAAGGTTGAAAACCACTGGTGTAAGGCATGCAGTGCAGCTGGGACTGTGGTGCAGTGTTTGGCCCCAGGGGCCATGGGCACCCTCCATTCCTGCTAGCATGGCCCCTGGATGTTTAGATGTTGGGGAGCCTTGGCCTCATTCAAAAGGGTCCCGGTTAATGACTGGGGCTGTGTGGAGAATGCAGCAGGCTAAGTTCCTGTGTGGGGCTCCAGTAGAGGGTAGGCTGGCCATTAAGCAAAGAGGAAACATCTATGGGTGGCTGAGGAGTCACCTAACTAGAAGGGGTGATGCTTAGAGGTGTATAAGACCAGTACTTAGAGCAAGGAGGGTAGTCTGGCTCTGCAGGCTGTGGGGGAAGGAGACCCTGGAAGAGAGAGGTTTCAGGCAACCAGCCCATGGAAACCCATTCCCCCAGGGAAGCTGCATAGAGACAGCTAAATATGGCTTGGAGTAGGGGCGAGAAGGAATAAATTTTAGTTTGGAAGTGTTTGGCTTATGTTTGTATTTTGGTTATGTTTAACACCAGAGGGCCAAGTTGTGGCTACAGGTGAGGATTGGAGGCCATATACTAGGGTGCCTTGGGCACTCAGTGTTACAAGCCTTGCAAAGGGGTGAGGGAGAAAGAGAAAGATGTAGCAGGCTAGAGCCAAGAGGACCAGAGCCTGAGCCTCGAGACCAAGAGACATGGGGCAGGGCAGAGCCGAGAGAGCCAGTCTGCCCCTCAACACCAAGACAGTGCCAGGCCAGAGCCAAGAGCCTGTTCTGTAAGAGGGTGAGACCAGGGCTGGGGCCCCAAAGCTGAGGTCTGGGGCAGTAAAGCTGAGCTGATGGGGCACAGCCAGGCAAGGGAGCCAAAGCCAGGCAAGCTGAAGCCCCAACAAGGTTTGAGGCCCAAGGGGGGCAAGTGTTGCAGTGGGCCAGGAAGGCCCCTCTGCAGTGATACTGAGTAACATCTGCAAGGCATGGGCATGGCCACAGGTAGAACAGAGGTCATGATTATCATCCCTAAGGTGGCTTGTGCCCTAAGGCATGAATAGGGCCAGGAGAACCATGACTTAGTGCCAGATGGGCATGACTAGTACCAGCCAGGGATGTGGACAATAGAAAGCAGAAGAACTGAGGCTTGCTTTGGGACCTTGAGGCAACCTCCCTAAGTATTACAAGGTGTATCAAAGCATGGGAAGCAAAGTGGAAAATGGAGAGTACCCTGAG
Source organism: Caiman crocodilus (assembly GCA_030014935.1). Classification (NCBI taxonomy): domain Eukaryota; kingdom Metazoa; phylum Chordata; order Crocodylia; family Alligatoridae; genus Caiman; species Caiman crocodilus. The sequence continues at coordinate 179,998,252 of JAGPOW010003316.1, forward strand.
GAACTGGAGTGAGGCAGGAGTCATTTGGCCACCAGGGGGCATCATGGCCACTCCTGGGGCTGTTCATCAGAGAGCGCACCATGCGTCTCCTCTGATATTCTGCATGACAAATATGCACAGAATAGTGCCTGCATCTAGCAGCAAACAGAATCATAGTAGTTTCACAGCTCTACCCACACCTCAACTTGTCAGAAACCACGCTTGTTGTAAGACTGGTGTGTATGCAGGGACAAGGCGCACCGGGTGAGTCTGAAAAGTCTAACATCACCGCTCTCACTGAGCAGAATGAATGTGTTATCTAGCAACAGCAATGACACTAATAGATTAAATTATTTTAAAATTATATCTCAGTAAGTTAAGATGTTTAAAATAAAAACCCTTCCTGTTTTCCTAACCATCGTACGTGTAATTTTCAGCTTGACAGTTTCCTGTTAATCAACAGAAAACTGACCCCATGATATTTTTCTTTTACTCTTAGTTGATTTCTTGCCTCCTGCATGCCTGCTTGTAATGGCGTGACCCAATGATTCTTTGCAGATTTTGTGTGATTAAAATGGCAGCAATTCACTTTCGCCCACTGAGCCCACAAAAAAATGATTCCTTCCTGCTGTAGATTTCCGCTATAAATCCACAGATGCAATTGCACACAATCTGATTTCAAACTCCAAGGCCAGCATTCATCCTTGTCCAACCATTCATCTTGACTGAACAGATCAGATTATACACAAGGGAATAGTCTCCAAATGCAAGGTTATGTAGCTTTAAATTAAATCTAAGTGAGGGACAGTAACATATATAATATCACTTCAATGTCTTTATTATTAAGGAAGGAGAAGGGAGGCATTCAACCAGCTCTTCATTTATACTCACCTCACTGGCTGCTGACATGCAGCAATGCTATCCATACTTTTGTCGATGCAGGCAAGGAGCTACACAATGCTCTCTCTCTCCAGTTAAGGAAGCAGCACTACCACTGGAGGGGAAGGAGTGATACAGACTCTGGTAGGCCCCTGCTTTGCAGGTTGGTTTGGCAGCTTTGGGTCTGTGTTATTAGAAGTGGGGAAAGCTGAGTGGCTGCTGCCTTTGCTCCTTTCTCTGCTGCCAGGACTGGTTATTCCTGTTTGTGGAATGAAAAAAGTCACAGCTTCTTGGCCAAAATCCAGATGACCCTTTCCATCCTCAGTGGCCCCTGTCTATCACAAAGAAGGTTTCAAATCTTTTGAATTTTCAAAAGCTTTTAGCATGACACATCATGTTGCTGTTGCTCCTTTTAACCCAAGCAGGCAACACAGGTTGTTTTCTTTTTGGAGAGAAATTGATGGTAGCACCAGGAATATTTTGGATGCAGCCCTTTTTTATGGACAATTTAAAGGACTTGCTTCCCTGAGCACAGTAGAGTTCCTTAGCTCAGGGGTCCAAGCTTCTTTTTAGGCAGCACTTTGACCAAAAGTGCTTTTGCTTAGATTTTTCCGAGGATTTACAAATCTTTCTCTGGCTGAATCTTATCCTGTCTCTATACTTCTGTAGTATCCTTCCCTCTTTTCTCTTCCATTACACAGCTCCATCAAATAATACCCAAATTCATAGATTGTAGAGTCGGAAGGAACCACAATGGATCATCATGTCTGACCCACTGCCCCTGGCAGGAAAGAGGGCCAAGGTCAGATGACCCCAGACAGGTGCTGGCTGTGTCGAAGGCTTTCCTAAAATCCAGGTAAATGACATCAGCCTCAGTTCTTGTATCAAGACAGTGTGTGACCTGGTCATAAAAGGCAATAAGGTTTGTCAGGCAGGATCTACCTGTGACAAACCCATGCTGGTCTCCTTTTAGCATCATTTCCCCTGCTGGGCCTTCACAAATGCACTCCTTGAACTCATCAAGCCTCCTTTTGAAGACCTCCAAGTAAGGTGATAGCACGACCTCTCTTGGAAGCTCATTTCAGATTCTGGCCACGCTTACTGTAAAAAATTTCTTCCTAAGGTCTAACCTAAATCTACTCTGCACTAGTTTGCA
>JAGPOW010003316.1:180027851-180041140 GCA_030014935.1 Caiman crocodilus
AAGAGTAGATTGGATAGGTACTTGGCTGGGGTCCTGTGACCCTGGCACTCGTTCCTGCCATTGGCGGGGGTCAGACTAGATGGCCTGCTCTAGGCCCCTCCTGACCCTAGGTGCTATGATACTATGATTTAATGTATAAACAGGAGCATAGTGCATAGGAAAAGAGAAGTGATTTTGATTTTACCTCTGTGTATATCACTGATAAGGCCAACACTTGAGTTTTGTATTCAGTTTTATTGTTAACATTTTTAAAGGGATATTGAAGAAATGAAGAGGTTGCAGAAAAGGGTTACAAAAATATCTGAGAACTGGAGACAATTCATTAGTGTGAGGGACTGGGAGAAGTTGATCTATTCAGCTTATCAAAAGAAAGATTGAGAGGTAATTTGATTACAGAATGTAAATACCTTCCCAGGAAGAATATCCTGACTGGCTACTGGGTCCTGACTGGCTATTTTAAGTTAACAGTGAAAGGCACAAAAAGAGCCAGTGGCTAGAACCTGAAGCTGAACACATTCGAATTAGAAAACAGGAACAATGCTTTGACTGTGAGAGCGATTAATCACTGAAATAAGCTATTTCGGAAGTGATAGATTGTTTGATGTCTTCAGATGAAAACTGGTAGATAAGCTAATGCCAAAACATGAGATATGCTTTAGTCAGACATAGAGCATTTGGGCTCTATGCAAGGGTAAACTGGTGAAATTTAAGGACCTGTTGTAAGTAGGAGGTCAAGTTAAACAATGTCAAAATATTATTTTGTTCCTGACAGGCTATGAATCTGTGCATAATCCATGCTGCATAGTGTTGCTGTGAATTTGGGGCAGTAGAATGGTATATGTTATTGGCGAATTTGCATTGAAGAGAGTTTTTGAATAACAAATGGTGACTGCTCTTTACTTTCTCTGTGCCATGGTGCTATCTGCCAAGGGGCTGAGTCAACAACATGAGTGCTTCAGGCATGGCAGCACATAGAAGAAAATTATCAGCAGTTCAAATGTGCTTCACCTACAGAATTGTTCCTTTCCCTAGTTGCTGTTAATCATAGCCAAAGTGGATACACACACACTAAGAAGAGGATAGGCTCGGTAAAGTGAAATGAGTCATGTTTGCAATAATCAGCAGATGGATGGTTTGTGACACAATATGATCCCTCTCTCTCCCTGCCTGCCTGCCTGCCTACATTCATAGAGTCTAGAACCTGATTAATACAGACCTACTTTGATCTGTGGGGGCAAGTTTGTTAAGATGCAGACTGAGATGAATAAGTGCAGATGATCAATGTCTGCTGGCGCTCAGGTTATGGAATCTGAAACGAGCAAGGAGTTTGGTGAAGTCACAGAAGCTCCATGTTCAAGGGGTTCTGTATCATTCTGAAAATGCAAACTACTGATCATGGACTGGGTTTCAATGCAGTTAGCCACAGTGGAGTTGCATTTTTGAGCATTCCAGATGTTTAGACTCCTTCCTTTGTTGTTGGAGAATGCAGAGAAGGGGAAGTTTTAGGAACCTCTTGTGAATCATCGACTGCAAATTCTTCTGGGTGTTTGCTTCGCTGTCTGTTTTGGAGCCTTCTTGTCATATCTTTGGGGTCCTTAGAACAAAAATCAGGAAAATGCTTGTTTGAAAATGTAAGAAATAATCGTGAAGATGAACATGATAGGCCTATCAGGAGCTGACAACTCAGCAATTAATAAGAGATGGCAGCTAGGATGCAGGTAGATTATGAAAGGCCTTGAAAATAAAAGCAAGTAGCTTAAGAATTGATGTGATAAAGAAAGGGGAGCCTGTGGAGAAATGCAGAGAGAGGTGCGACATGGTCAAAGCAATGAGCCAAGAAAATGATTGTTGCAGCAATATTTTGGGTGGATACCAGTGAGGAAGTGGTGCATTCATCAAAGCCAAAGAGAAGGGTGTTGTAGTTTCTGAGATACGACCTGATAACAGTCCAAATGAGTTTTCCCTGGACAGATGGATAGGAAAGGACCTATCTTAGAGATGTTATACGGAAAGAATTGGAAAGACTTAGCTTGGATAGAGGGAGCAGTGTCTATGTTTGTGTGTCTTACACAATGATATCCCAGTCTAACTTGAGCACTTGGGAACTACTGTAATTTAAGCAATAATTCTATTTGGTATGAGATATTCATAATGAAAATTAGAATTTATACCCAGAAGCAACTTCTATCCTGAAGGATCCCACCGTGTTTTAAACACTTTGCAAAGATGCGTGTTACCTCATTTACTGTATGTGTTGCCCATGGCAACACAACACCTTTTATGGGCCTAATCCAATCCCACTGAAATCAATGGAAAGACACAAAAGAGGATTTAGCAAAGGCCCTGTGAGAGGAGTGGAAGAAGAAAATATTGACTCATTTGAAACTATTTTTTATCCACAGATTTTCTTTCAATCCCCAAAAACCCCCAAAAGTGAATGGAAGAACTTTGGGATGCAAACCTTTTAGGATCCTAGATGTGGGGAGACTGTAAAATAGTAAATGAATACATCTTAAATCAAAGCACTTGTTATCAGCTGCCCTTGTACTTACCTGCCAGGACTTGTATTCAAGGCTCTGTTTTTCTCTGGCTACAAAAGATGAAATCATAAACACCCAGAACAGAACAGAACAGAAGGCTTTTTTTACTTACAGCATGGCAAGGAAAAAAACAGCTTCATGACTTCAAGGCTTGGCACACACCAAGTCTTTTAGTTCATGTCTAAGCCCTCTGCTATTTTTCTGGATCAGTTCCAAAACTGCCTTACATTGATGAATACATTTGAGGCAATTACAGGCTGAAACCAGCACAATCCTATAAGTCATTCCTTCACTGCAACCCTAGCAGTTAGCAGTTCTTACATGCATTAGGGATGTACCATGACTCCTCATAAAAAATAAAGTATAAAATTGTTTCTAGTTGACACCAGGCTTTTCACATGAGAATTCTGACCCCAGGGCAAATTCACCACCCTACAATAGCTTGGAGAGATTTTGTGCCAATTAAGCAAAGGTTTTTGCTGTTCGCTCTTGTGCATAACTTTATACAATTAACCTGGGACATATCCAAGCTATCAAATTAGAATTATTTCTAGTGTCTGCTGAGTAGTGCACTCTGATGAAAAATCCAGCACAGGCCAGTATAACATTTGAAGCAGCTAAATTGAGGTTGATGCTGTCTGGCTATTCAAACAAGCAAGGCTAATTCTGTCTGGCCATTCCTCAGTATGATTCCCTGGATGTGTTGATGTTACTATGCCTGACTTACACTAATGTAAATGAAGACAGGATTTGGCCCCATATCTCTTTTCCCCTTCTACACCACTGCATCAATGATTTCTATAGAAAGCAAAACAAAAAAGTCTCAAGTGTATTGGCTCGCGGTACTCCATGCCCGTAAGCATTCCAGAACATGCATAGAGGATCAATGGAAGGAAAATGCTTCTCTGGAAGCAAATGTCAGATGCTTACTTCCAGTGGGTATTTGGTAAGAGAGGGTTTTTTTAAGTTTTATAAAAAATGTTACAGTGCCTTTTAAAATCAGTCACACATTCATACTATTTGAGACAAATTGACAAGGCTGTGTTGAAATGCAGCTACTTTTGACTGAGAAATTTAGAAGATAAACAGGCAGAAATCTTACACCCAACCCATGCAGAAAACCACAAGTGCATTTCCATGGGAAGAAAATCTTGCCATCTATTCCTCTGTATTCTTAGTCCTTGTAACAAACAGGAACAGACACAAGAAACACAACTCCAGGAAAGTCAATATACCATAGTCTAGCCATACTTATTAGCATCTTTCTTATGCACTTTTCTGTTCCATCTAAACTGGGGTGGTCAACCCACAGCACTTGTGCCACAAGTGACACTGCTGTGTGTGGCACATGAGCCCTGGGCACTTTGTAATAGGAAGTGCCAGAATGGAGGCAAAGGGCACGAGCCTCTGGCCACAGGGAACAGAGAGGGGGCAGGACAGTGTTGCAAGAGGAGATGTCAGGTGTCACTGCCAGGAGCCACATTAATCCTTCCCTAGGCCTGCAGCTGCCACCAAACGAAGAACTTTGAACCCTTACTTAGCAAGGCATTTGCAGGGATAGGGGAAGGTTAACTTGGCTCTTGACAGTGACATCCACTGTGGTAGTGTCCTGCATCTGCTCCACTTTGAATAGTCAGATGTTCAAGGCCCCCCTACCTCCATTCTGGCATCCTAGGGTGAAAACTTTGTCAAGGATGCCTCTGGGGACTGGGCATCCAAGCAGCACTGAGGAAGGGAGACAAGGCATAACTTCTGGCATGTCTGCCAGAAAGACTGGCCACCACTGATTTAAGCTGACTGGAAGGAAACTGGAGATCATTGTGGTCATCTGCCTCTCTCAGGTATGGTAATACATTGTGAGATGTACTTGTGGGAAGAGTTGCAAAGTTTCATTCTAGGTTAATACTTGCCCCTCATACTTGTGGGTCTTTCATTTGGGGTCTTAGTTTAGATCATCACAGAAAATAGAAGTGATATTTGAACATCCACTAATTCTGAGTCTCTGGCTCTGCAGTTCTCAGTTGTAGCTCTTATTCAGATAGATGAACAGAACAAACTATGTCTCTGCCAGCTCAGAGCACCAGCTTGTGTAGCTGTATTGATGTTTCGCTGAAAACTAAACAATGTACTGTGTCTTTTCATCCTTGAACTGTGCTCTTCATTTCATTGTTTCAGTCAATCAACAAACTGAAAAGCCTTCTGAAACTTTAAGGGGAAGAATGCGCTGGAGGAAACTGCTGAAAGAAAAGCAATTCTGACTGGAGTGTGCTGTTCCATAAAATAACTCTTCAGATGCTTGCAGTCATACTACTGAAGGAGCAATACGCGTAATATTGGGCCACAGCAGTGTTTTAAATACACACTTATTTGTTCTGACCTTCCCTATTTGGTGCCCCTCAATAAGTATTATTCTCTTTCCAAGCAGAAGAGAAAAACAACTATTGTCTCCTTTCCTAGCATTTTCCTCAGCTGACATACCTCATGCCTTATGCACCATGTATGGAGAGCAGACGTCCCATTCTTGCTGGAGTAGGAACTGGAAGCAGGCTGAGGGAGAACAGAGGCTACTTAGCTTATATTTTCTGGGGCAAGGGCTGTATTTTTGCTCTGTGTTTTAACAACACCCAGAAGAATGCGGTCTTGGTCAATAACTGGGGTTTCTAGGCGTGATCACAATACAATTAGTAAATAATACTAAATCTAACAATACTAAATAATAATCTAATAATACTAAAACTTTATGCTCTGGGTACAAGCCAACCACTACCCTAGTGGTAGCATTTACTGTCCAGCATATTGTGTGCTATTCTCTTTCCCTACTTCATCCCCCTGAGCTCTACAGCCCTGACAACAGGACAGGTATATTTGATGCACACGCTGTGGTGAGTGACCAGCCAGAAACAAGAACAGCAGCAAGGAGCAGAAGCTCTTTTTCGCCTACACCCTAGCAACCACCGATGATATATTTGGTAAATTTCTATGTAAATTAATGCTTCTCCTTGAACAGCAGCGCACAGCTTCTGTCTCCTTGGAGTGGTAGGTCTCCTAGAACTGAGGTTCGAGAGAAACTAATGGCAGCATGGCCACTGAGTTGGCAGTGCTTCGAGAAGGCAAAGAGGAAGGAGGGGCATGAAAATAAGTAGCCAAGCAAAAGCAAAGGCAGGAATTCCCCACCAGCCCAATGCATCACCACTGGCCCTGCTACTGCTTTGCTACTTGAATTAGTCCCTCAAGATGGGAGAATGCACCCAAAATCAAGCTGCACTCTATATATGCTGTAAATTAAGGGAGTGAGGGGAATATTATGTAAATTAATTAAGTATTAAGAGCCAGAACCACTTCTGGTTTAACCCTAGTGACTTCTCCAAAGGGCAACAAGAACATAACTGGCTCATTAACTGTGATCATTGAAAGCAACATCATCTTATGCTCAAGAACTTAAATTCGTTTTTTTCAAGCTGACCCAACAGAATGTGTTCCCTTTCAGTGGTGCAGAGTGATAGTGTATGGATAGAAGCTGATCTTGCTATTAACTCAGCACGTTGTTGATATGGTGAAGTGGGAAAGAATAGAACTGCAGCTATTATACATTTCTTGACCCAAACCTGAACTGTCAGACCAAGATCAGACTTGGAAGGGCAGTGTTTATATAGTACAACTTGTAGTCCTCCTGGTCTGGTGTTTTAGGCAGTAGTCAAGGTGCGTTCATACATGTACTCTGGGAATAGGCGGGGTGGGGGGGTATGCTTTACATTTTTAGCAGGCTGTCGTTTCTTTTCTAAAAGACATTCCTGAACTTTCTGTGTTCTCCAAAAATTTCTTGAAGTTATCTTATTTTCTACTTGATTCTTTCTAGGTGAAGTTTTTGGGCAAAAATCTCTGACAAGCTTGTGGCATAGGGCTATTTCAGAACTCTGTGTCACCTCCCAGCCATGTTCTGCTCTGTCACACAAGTGTAAATCTAACATAAATCCACTGAATTCTTGGACTAAAGAACATGGAAATCTGTCCTTCATATGCACTCTCCGCTCTCCATTGAAGAATTCTTTATGGGCTGTGAAGGTCTCTTTGCTGGTGGGCTGGTTTTAGATCCTTTCTTCTATTGGTAGTAAACTGCCTTTTCCAACATTTCCTTTGGTAATGTCTAGGTTTTGTAGGCCACCTCCATAGGTGGTCTAATTTAGGCCAGATGCATGTACTTGTTAATGTGTCCATGATGATATATAAAAGCTGTACGTTTAGAAATGCCTAATAGTGTGTTTCAGTAGTAAAAGAAGGCTCTGTGCTATATGTGGTGCATGTGACACAAGTCAAAAGTTAACTCAGAAAAGGATGTTTTTAGTGGCTGCTGAAAACAGTGGCGGGCCTCAGGGTACAGCAATCAGCTAAGGAGAGTTCATTTTGATAGTGCAGTGCTTCAGCCACTGTGTTTCATGCTTAGTTCTGTGGAAGCCTGGCAAGCTTTGTCTCCAAGCTGTACCATGTTACTTACACTTTCAGCTGATGTGTTCAATATAGTGGCATGAGCATAAAACAGAGTCAGGAAGTGGCCAATCAGGCCTTAATTGCTGTTTTTCTAACACAAGCCTTTAGGACTCCATCCTGAATTCCTTGCTCATGTAAGCTTCCACCGACAGAAATGAATTCCTTATTACCACTCCTGCAAACACAGTGTTTGCCAAATGTGTTGTGAGTTTACACACTTCACTCACTGTAGACCAAAAACTGATCCACATGGTAAGGCCAGAGCCTTTGAGTTAGCCACTAAGCATTAATCTTGCCTGAACACAGAGACTATGTTAATGTTCAACCCTGTGTGGATGGCCCATGAGCTGGCTCAGAATAGATTGGATCACTTGCAGATTCTGGTAGACTCTTTCTCTTTACACAACTGTAAATCTAGGGTCACTATTGATCCCATTGGAATTTCTCTGAATTAAGTCTGCTCTACATGAGATTTGATTCCAGCCTTGAATTCTGCAGTATTTGAATAGGCATGTACTCTCCTCAAATTAAATTAAGGAATTTGGAAAGCATCCAACAGACATGTAAATGTGCGCCTGCTTTCCCGTAATTTCTCCCCCACATCAGGCAGTTTTATCCCTCCTTGCTTTCACTTAAACTGCATAGAAATGCCTCATAGGAACTTTCCATTTCTATTCTCTGCAAATTTGTGACAGATGCTTCTCCCTCTAGATTTGTTGCCTAACCACAGGATTCACTGGTTTATTATCCAACTCTCCTACTTGATCAGATAGAGCAGTGTAGCACTAGCTCTTTGGTGACTCATTAATTCAGCTGCTCTCATGACAATGTTGCTCACACTGTGAAAATTGACAAACCTCCTGATCCAAACACTCTTGACAGGTGACCACCACAGAGGAACCATCAGATTAGAAAATGTTTATCCTGGAGATGTTTGAATTAGGTAGGAAGGAGAAGGAGAAAAAATTGACTCTGAAGCTTTAGTAATTATTCCTCAAATGAACAGAGAGGTGCAAACTGAGACACAGATCTGGAAGCCTCACTTTAGGAAATGTGTGAAATCTCAACACAGCTCAGGGCCCAGATTTTGCAGATGGCTCTTGTGATAGTGGCTCTAATGCAGTGGTCTCCAACCTTTTTAAGTAGGAGATCACCTTTGGCATTTAAAAACAACCCAAAATCTACTGTGCAGTGCTGCCACTCTTCCTCCCGCTCCCTGGCCCCCAGTCCAGCAGGTAAGTCTGTGGGGAGGGAAGGTGGGGAGCAGATCGAGGCAGAGGGAGAAAAAATTATTTGTGAGCACGCCTCCCCAGCAGGTAAGTCTCACCCGGCCGGGGCCCCACTCAACTTACCCCTGCTCCTGCCTCTGCAGCACTGTCTCTCACCATAGGGGCCTCAGTCTAGCCTCTGTCCCTTCCCTCCCCAACAGATTGACCTGCTGGGCTGAGGCTCACAAGTGCAGGCGTGCAGGCACTCAACCCCCCCACCCCAGCCTCGGCTTGACTCCAAGAGGCTCCGAGATCTACTGGTGGATCAAGATCCACTGTTTGATGACCACTGCTCTGATGTGATAATGAAAACACTAGAACCAAACTCCCCCAAACTTTGTACTAAATTCCATGTACTGCTCCCCAGAAATTCTTCATCTTGGGGCAGATCCTCAGCTGGAGTCAATCAGAATAGCATTATGCTAATGTAGACCATTAGTTGCCTCCGGTTTTAAAACCACGGCCAGACATTAACGGTTTCTGCAGCGGTTACCACAGGACTGTAGAGTCTGCCACGTTCTGAAGCTGATATAAACAGCTGAATGATGATCACATTAAATGCCAGCGGTTCCTGCCATGGATTCATAACAACATAGCACGCAACGTTCTGACAAAAACATGCCAAGTGAGAACAGAAGCAGATGTTTTGACATCCGGGCTTCACTATATTTTCCCAAATTTAAGCTGTGCTGGTAAAACACAAAAGTCCTTAGGTGGCTCCAAAATACTAATGGATCACTGAAGCAGCCATTCACAGATACATAACTTCAGAAACCCAAAATTAACTTTGCTCATCTCAATCTAATGTTTATTACTCTTAGCCACATATCTGAGTTGTTTCACAGTGTACTTTTATCTATAATTTACTGTATGCTTGGTAAATGCTGTTTTCTCCAGCAATATCCTTGGTTATTCTGGATTTGTTCCAACTCCCACTGAAGTCAGCGAAAAAATTTAATCTTTCTCAATACATCCTGCGATCTAGACTGAGTTGTCTAGGGCTGCTGATAGATTAAATTAAAGGTGTGAAGGGATCTGATGCACAATCCCGACAATCATGCTTCCTGCCGTGCCACACCTGCATGGCAGGAGGCACAACTGTGGGATCAGATCCAAATCACACCACATTGCACCAAGGAGAGCCCAGGCAAGTAGCAAAATTAGCTTCCATGTGCGTGAGTAGGAGCCCCAGACAACTGATTGGGGCTTCCAGCCAGGGGGATACAGGGGAGCCAGTGGCTCCAATGCTTTCCCATGGCTGGGAGTGCCAGTCGACTGAGGGGGGCTCCAAGCCATGGCAGAGCACACTCGAGCCAAGGGAGACTGGGAGCCCTGTTCAGCTGACTGGAGCTCTTAGCACCCCCCTGCACTCTCCCAGCTGGAATCCCCGCTCAGCTGACCAAGGCTCCCAGCCGTAGGAGCACAGTGAAGTCTTGAAAGTCTCTAATGTGCTCCCATGGCTGGGAGCTGTAGTCCCCCACTCAGTTTAAGGCATGATTTAACTACAAAGTTATTACACATACTGGTATAATCACTATGTGGTTTATTCTCTGTTTTATCACATTATTAATTGAATAAACGAGCATGTGACCAGGTCACTACTTACAATGTGATTAACCAGTTAAACAGTTAATCATGTCTTAAGTGTAACATCTGACAGAGGCCTAGGAGCTAAGATGCTATAGGGAAGAAACACTGTAATGTAGGCTGGGGTGACTTTACCTATGAAATAATTAATCAGTATGGATTTAATTCACCATTGTTCCAATTCCCCATCACCACCTTGCCCTACTCGATAATTCACCATTATCTGCATTCCCCTTTGGAGTGCAATTTAACCAGAGTTTACTGTATTTGTCCTCTTCCTTCTCACATTATGCCACATAGGGTACAAGGCAGATTGTATCAGTTCATAACATAACTTCACCTGTCCCTGGAGACTAGGAACACATACACGATCCAGCCTGTTTGGTTTGCAGAGTCTTCAGAACAGGCCTATGAATTTAAACGGGACTCTAATTTAATTATGATCTAATAATAACATGCAGTCTTCACACGCTGGTTTGCATTTTCAAGGCTCTGTACAAACAATAATTAATTCTCACAGCTTCCCTGTGAAGTAGGTGAGTTGGTATTTATTATAATTATTTGACAGAAGAGGAGCGGGTGGTAAGGTGCTTGAGTGAGTTGGTGAGGGCAACAGAGAGACTCAGTGCTAGCCCTGGATTCTTAGTCCCTTGTGCAGACTATAGGATCATGTTTTCCACTGCTCAAAATAGAGATGTGTTTGTTACTGTAACGTGGCAAGGAAAATCTGAGCAGCCTGACTGGTCAGTAAGGATTCCAAGCCAGGGGTCAGAGCTTATAAACATTTAAGGCTTGAAACTGCCATTGGTTTCAGAAATAATTCTGTGCATACCTTCTACTAGCATAAGGCCTCATATGAGCATCTAGGAAACCCATGTAGACTAGAATTTCTCCTCACTGAATATCACTTATCATAGGCACTGACTTTTATTTTTGCCTGGGAGGAGAGGCCTGGAGGGGTGGGGGGATGTTAAGGTGATGGACATGTAGAAAGATTTATGCATTTCAGGTGACAGCCCTCTTCCCAAGGGGGGCCAGGGCCCTCGGGCCCCCACATACTCCATTCCTCTGTCACTTATGACTTACAGTTATAAACATCAGTTATTGGCAAGATTCAGAAAAATGAGTAGCAAAAAAGCCTCCCAACAGGAATGAGAGAACAGGAAAAGTAAACAGGTTTTACAGGGAGTTTGGAGACCAAATTTAAGAATCTTTCTTTCCAGGTTCAATTCTGTGCCTAGTACCATGATAAGTAGTGGTGAAGCAGAAGGATATGCCATTCTTTCTGTCAGTTAGAAGCCAGAAGAAGTTTTCTGGGCAAGGAATGCAGCCTGATGCCTGGGCTGGAAGAAAGGTTGCATGGACTAGGAAGCCAAGTACAGACTCTAGAGCACATCTGATAGGCCAAGGCAATATTATACAACAAGATTTGGGAATGATCATCATACAAGATTCAAGGAAGAAAGGAACTGGCTACCAAGGATACTGGCTGAGAGAGAAGAAATCAGAAAGGTGGCTTGGCAGTTTGTAGCCACCAGAGGCAAGAGAACAAGAAAGCATTTGAAGGAAACAGAGAAGCGGGGTTTGACAAACAGAGCATCGTGGACTATGGGGAATTCCAAACACCTAGACTTTGTCCTCGACAGAAAATGTAGCTGAAGATCTAGCTAGTCAAAAAACGCCTCCCCAGAGAGGTGTAAAAAAGAAGAAAGTGGAGAGAGGTAAAAAATGAGCCCTCACTTAGCACAAAATTAAAATGTTGAGAACAAATATAATCAAGAAACTAGAGGACGTAAAGAGAACAAGTTATTTCATTGTCTATTCACCAGTGCTAGGAGCAGAGTTATAAACAAGAGGAATTGTAAATGTTCCCTAATAAGTATGCATTTGACCTAATTGGTGTTACTGAATCCTGATGTCAAGAGTTGCGGGATTGAAATGTTAAAAGCAATGGTTACAACCACCATAGTCAAAAGGAGAGGGAGTACCCCCAAATGTTAAAAATGGCATTACTTGTTTCCAAGTCACTGATGACTTGGAAGCAAATGATTCTATATGCTTACAGGTTGATGCTAAAGTTCAAGATGTTTTACTGGCCATTGTCTGTAAAAGACCACCAACACAGGGAGAGAACAGGAGGACTAGCTCTTTGAGCACCTATTTATAATGTCTAAGAGAAAATAAAGCTGGGACTTCCCATCTAAGTGATACATCCTAGAGGTTTCAGGTTGCCAGTACTAACCCCTCTGTGAATTTATAAAAATTAGAGATGACAGTTTCCTGAGTGGTGCATCCAACAAGAGGGAGTCCTATATTAGACCTCCTTCACAGATAAAGAGAAATTGTTCACAGCGCTAAGTTTAGAGGTAGGGTAGGTAGAAGGAATCATGACTTTATTACATTTGTTATATATAAACAGAATAAAGTCCAAACCATGAATATATGTTCTTGGTGCTTGAAATGGTAAGTTCACAAAATAATTGTGAGAGGTAAATAAGTCAGAGGATAGGTCACAGCTAGAGTACTGAAGCACACAATGTGATAACTGGGGATATTATGGGGCTAAATTGAGTCATAACAACAATGCGTAGCCCAGATACAGCTTTTTCCATCCAAGCATCTCAAAGCACTTTATAGCAAAGCAACAGCCCTGGACTTCAGAAGGGCAGATTTCAATGAGGTAAGGAGACTAGTCGGGAAGGCACTGTGGTCCCAGAGGGGTGGGGAGTTGGGAGTCCAAGAAGAGTGGTCATTCCTTATGGAGATGATCCTCCAAGCCCAAAGCATGACAATCCCCCCAGGGATCAAAGGGGGCAAGAGTGCTCAAAAACCCCCATGGCTCACCAAAAGCATCCATGAACGCCTCGAAGCCAAAAAGGAGGCATACACCCAATGGAAGGGAGGGGCCATCACCAAGGAGGATTATACCTCCTTGGCTCGAGATTGTAGGGGGGCTGTTAGGAAGGCTAAGGCAGAGATGGAACTGGGACTAGTGACCCGGATCAAAGATAACAAGAAGTCCTTTTTTAAATACATAGGGAGTAAAAAGAAGATGCCAAATAATGTGGGGGCCTCTGGAGGACATGCTTGGTAATCTGGTGGTAGCAACAGATGACAAAGCTAATCTCTTTAACAGATTCTTTGCTTCCATTTTTCTGAGCAGGGACAGGGACATCCCTCCCACTGGGAGTCTGGATGGACCCAGGGGAGACACAGCCAGGCCCAGGGTCAGTGAAGACCTAGTCAGGGAACTTCTGAAGGGACTAGATGTGTTCAAATCAGCAGGTCCTGATGATCTTCACCCCAGAGTGCTTAGGGAACTGGCAGAGGTCATTGCAGGACCTCTGGCACAGCTTTACAAACACTCGTGGTCCTTTGGTGAGGTGCCTGACGACTGGAGAAGGGCCAA
>JAGPOW010003316.1:180048603-180059436 GCA_030014935.1 Caiman crocodilus
GTGTTTGCTGTCTTAAGCACCCAGGACCACCCACTAGCACACAGGGTTAGCATTTAAGGTCAGGCATTTTCTTGTTGCAGGGAGCAGACAAATCCATCCCAGCATGTGCTTGCACAGCATCCTGGCCTGTGACCTACCCAGTCCATGACTGATGCTGATTCTGACAAGTTCCCTAGGTGCCCACACAAATTTAATAACACATATAATCATATAAAACCTTCACTTAAAGCAACAACCTTCAGTGTTCCTCTCTACCTGAAGAGCAGCCCTCCAACTTTGCACCTTATCCCATACTGTGAGTTAGCACTGACGTTCCAGGTACCACACAATTATCCAATAAGCTCAGGTATTTCTGTCTCTCTTTTGATGACCAACATGAACTGTTCTCTGCAGTTTTCAAAGAGAATGAGTACCTCCAATTCCCATTGACTAGAAATTTTCCCAGAATTGATGGCCAGATACTGTTGTGCTACTAAGATCATAACTCTTTGGACCCCTCATATCACTCCTTGTTCCAAATGTCCATTTGTAACCGAAGCCAATGGGAATTTGATTACTAATTTCCATAGGAGAGAGGCCCAGATACTAATGGGAAGAAAACTAAAATTCAGCAAGTGTGCTGGAGTATAATAATAATAATTTGGCAATAAGTAATACAGAGGGGTTGGGTTTTTTTGGTCTGCCATCTCCCATGTAAGGAAGTCTGAGCTATTAAGGGCTTCTATTTTTGCCCTGTTATTTACCTGAAAATGAAAAGCTGAGGCTAAATGTTATGTCAGTAGTATTCAGATCTAGAGCTATAAAAATGAAAAAGGAAAGGAACACTTCTAGAAAAGACTAGAGAGACTCTAACATAATTTCCTTTTGCAGATAGCTATTTGCTCTCTAGTGAATTATCCTTTTCAGCTGTTCTCAAGAGAGGTATGGTAAAGCCAACTGGCAGGTAGCATGTTCCACATATGAATTGGCAGTGGATCATGTACAGTTTTTTACAATATATCCGACATCTGTGTTTTAGATTTCCTAGATATATAGGTGTTGGGTGGCTGGGCAAAGGAATGTCTGGAGGAAGGGATGAAGACTGAACTGGATGACTCAAAGTGATTTAATTTAGGCAAGATTGGAGGGGGCTCGGCTGGTGCAGGCACAAAGGTGCATAGTTGACAGCTGAAAGGTTGCAAGAAGTTTAAGGCCGTAGCAGAAGTGCTCACAGTGTGGCCTGTTAGCAGAATTTGCAGTTTCATGTGAATCTAAAACCCTTGTCACAAGGACATGAAGGAAAGCAAGACTGGAAAGCACTGTGCTTAAGACTTTCTTTCGAAGAGTGGCTGTCATTTAGTAGATGTTGATAGAACAGGATCTTACCTACTTTGAGAGCTCCGTGCACTTTTGCAATACACACGACAAATAAGAAACAAAGAATACTCTGTCAACATAGTAATGAAACAGCAGCCCAAAATTGTTGTGGAGAATACCTAGTTCTTACATAGCAGAGTTTATCGGCAGATTTCAGCGAGCTCTAAAAGGAGGTTAGGATCATTGTCTTCAGTATAATTTAGGAAACAGGCACAGAGACAGGGTATGACTTGCCCAAGGTCACCCAGTGGGTCGGTGAGAAAGCCAGAAGAAAATTAACCCTTCCACCAGGAGGCAGTGGCAGCAGAAAGGGACAGGTCTGGTCTGTCCAAGTCTCCTTTTCTACAATAAAACGGTGGCTCAGGCCCCAATCCTGAGCCATGCTCCTGTTACTACTGTTGGGAAATTAAAATACAATTTTCCTAGTCACCTACTTCCCACAGGGCAAGCAGCAAATTTCATTTCTCTAAGCCTCCTAGCTCTTGAAGCTATATGTTTAAAGTCCATCTTGGAAGAAACAATTCCCACTACTTAGAGGAGCTCAAAATTAACTATAACTACACAAGAAATCAAAAGTGCTATTGTATGCTGCTCAACGAGTCACAGAAAAGCAGTAAAGATGATCAGCTACATAGAGATATGTAGGGATAAAGAATCATGCTATAAATATCATGCTATTATAGAAAGCAATGGACAAGTCTTCAACCCTAACTCCGTTGTTTTCTTCTTTTTTTTACTATTCTTTCAAAAGCGATATAACAGAAAAAGGGCAACAAAAAAATTGAAGGTAAAGGAAGACTTTCATATAAGAAGAGATTAAAAATGTAAGACATATTTACTGCAAGGAAAAGGTGAGCCAAAGGAGATATGGTAGATGATGAAAGGCATAAAAAAAGTTTATTTCCACAATACAAAGGAAAGACTATGAAATTAAAAGTGATATATTTAAACATATAAAAGGTCTTTTATTGCATAGTACAGAATCAGTCTGTGGAAATCCTTGCCATAAGAAAACTGAGCAAACAAGTTTAGTACGGTTTAAAAGCGAATGAGATAATTGTATTAAAAAGAATATTTTTTGTGCTATAGCTAGCTAGGGCAAATAAATTAAGGCTAAATTAGCTTTCAGGACATAAGTCATCTTTAACCATTTTCAGTAGAGGTAGGTAGGAAATGATTTTCTTGTCTGTGAAAATGTGAGGGGGTTTTTTGCCCCAAACTGAGAAGAAAACTCAAAATCTCAAAAATGTTGAAGATCAAAATTACATATATATTTTTCATACATATAATTTTATATATGTATAATTTTGGTTTGAAAAATTTTGGAGATTTTTATAGCTATATATTTTAATTTTAATAAGTTTTGATTATATTGCTCAGATTTCTATTATTTTGATTTGTATTCTATTTTCAAATAAAAAACTAATTCCAAATGCAAAAAACATAATTTTTCTATAATGCTAAAATTACCATTTTAAAACTTTTTTCAGCACTTTTAAGCAAGATCAGCTCTTTCCTGTCAGAAGATTGTTTTGGCAATTCAGCATTTTCAAAAGGAAAAAAAATCAGTTTATTGAAAACTCTCATCCAACTTCAATGTCAGGCACAAAGGAAACTTCCCCCACTCTAGCAGAATTGTACAGTATGCTGATCTTACACTATCCTTACAGAAACTGGCACCAGACATTCTTGGGAGAATGATACTAGGCTACTTGGATTGTTGGGGTGACTCAGTATAGTAAAGCCCATTTTTATTGAGAAGGAGTTAGACATTGGGACATATATATTATATAGTCTCCAGATCCACAGAAGTGGTTAACTGTGTTAATCTGAAATCAGGCAAGAGGTAGGGTAGAGTAACTCCTTAGAGAATAATTGGTGCAGAAACTCATGAACTTTTGTAGGCAATACCCTACTTCAGATGTTAGGTTACTGAATACAAAAGCTCATACTCCTCTAAACCAGTTGATCCCTGCCCTACCTGCCCCTGTTACTCGAATGTGGTTGTACAGTAGGTAAAAGGGGCATTTGGGTATTAAAAGCATGACACTAAAATCAGGGATGAAATTCAGGCCCTTTTGAAGTCAAAAGGAGTTCTGCTATTGACTCCAATGGGGCTGAGATTTCACTCTCTGAGGCAAAACCAACAGAAAATTTGTCCATTCTAGCTCATTTGGGTTTACCTAGGCCTAGACTCAGGATAGAGAACCAAAGCTACTGAAACTGGAGAAGATGCTAGGAACTGAGCCTCTGTAGCTGTGCTTCAAGCCATTCTCTTCACAGTGTCAGCAGTAAAGGAAGGTGGGAGGAATTAGGGAACTGCTTGATTGTGCCTAGCTTATTTTGTTTTCACTCTGACACAGTGAGAGTATCTTGCTCCTGTTTAGTAAAATTCACTCCTTTGTATGTGGGCCTTACCTCATGGAAGGCTTGCCCTCCTCTCCTACATGCCCCTCAGCCTTGCCAAACTGGATGAACTGGATACCTTCCCAAGATACATCCCAATTCTTAAAAGCAGAATTGTTGACTTCACATAATTCAGTGTTTAATTTAGCTCCCAGTGACTAAAATGACACAAACTTGCATAGACACCGATGATTAGGACCTTGACAAACTTCTTGTTTAATTTATTCCCAAGTCTGAAATGGAAGATATTTGCAACTTAACTATATACAATGATATTAGGCAGAGATTTCTAACATGAGGAGTTAGCAGTGGAACCCAGTGGAGAAAGTCTAAAATCATGGATCAGTTTACTTTCCTCATCCTTGCTAAATTGTTTGGCCCTACCCTCAGCCCTCTTGCACAACAGGACAACATTGATATAATTCCCTTCCATATTCATGATGCCTATAACAAGGACATGCTTAGGGATGCCATGGCACCCCCTTGATGGTCACCTAAGTCCTGGTCAACCTTTGCTTCTATCTCTCAGGGTCTGTCCCGGTGCCTCACCTGCCATGCCTTTATTGTTGTTGATGGAGAGGCTGCCCCTGGAAGCTGGTGATCTCTAGGTGCTGCTCTTAGTCCTTTTTACTATTCCAGGGGCTCACCCTGACCTTTTTGGTTTGGAGTTCAAACTCCAATGCCCTAAAGTCTCTGCCACTCTTTCTGCTTGAACCAATGCTGGGCCCCTCATGCCCCAATCCTTATCCAGGCTTCAGCCTGTTTGGCCTTAGCCCTTTTTGCCTCTAGTTGAGGCCCCTGGCCCAGGCCTACTGGTTTGGGCCTTGGCTCTTTGGACTTTACCCTTGCAATGGAGGGTACCTACCTCGTACCCTGCTCATGGCCTCTTTCACCCCTACAGTCTCTCCCAGTCCTCCAGTTATTCCACAAACATGAGCAAACATACACCAGTACAACTGAAATACAGGCAAACTGCTTTCACAAAGCTCATCCCCTCTGCTGCCCATCAATATCCTCCCACAAACAAAAGCTCCCAGGGCTAGGCCCACTCTCACCCTTATGGGTAGCGTGGGTATCCCCAGGCACTGCTTCCCACAGTCAGCTTCCCTATGGGAGCTCCTTTCACTGCAGCCTGCAGGACCTGACTGCCCACTCTGGCTCAGGCCCTGGGCTTATATACCTAGAAGCCCCACCCCCTTTCTGTCCTGTGCCTTCCCCAGCCATTCACAGGGGGAAGACTGCTCTTGCCATTGTGACCCCACACAGCCATCTTAGGCTGCTGCATCCTCTTAAAGTGACACAAGCCCCCTGACTCCCTGTTACAGATCCCTTCTTCCTGGGCAGGCTGCTTCAATCCCTGATCCCATCTCAAACATTTTTCTTTTTAATATCATCTGCCCAGTCTCCCACCTTCATGCGGACTGGATTGGTACATGCCCCTGATGCATTAATTTGGATTTCCTCCTCCTCCTTTGTGTCCGAGTAACAGAGTTTGGGTCCCCTGCTACACTGCCTAATAGAGTTGCCATCTTTTTTGGAAAGATTCCTAGGACAGGTCTGCAGAAGCCAGGGCTCTGCCATTACTGAGGCAGAGGGGAAGAAAATGTTGTGGGGAGATGAGGTTTGGGTTTGGGTTGCAGAGTAAGAGGGTTCTTTTGGATAAAGATAATTGGTGAGTCAGAGGGAGGAATGAGGGAACTACTGGCAGGGGAACGAGGAAAGGTGTTTAGATGGCTAAAAAAGCAAAGGGCAGGATTGGACTAAGCAATGGAAGACATTGGTGCATTTGGGGAGTGTATTTGGCTTATGTCAAGGCAGATCTGGGTACTTAAACCCAGGCTTGGTTCATGCTTCACCCGGGGTTTAAAACAAGCTGTTTAGCAGTGACAACAGCATTTCTAGTCAGCAGCATTGTGGAAGCCACTTGACTTCATGGCCCATTGTAATCTACCTGATCCCTTCTAAACACTTTATTCCATGGGGGTTAACAATCCTCTCTTCTTTTTAATGGTCTTGATGTTCCACCATTGAAGTTATCCTTATTTGTAATTCTGCTGTCTGTTATGTGCTGCTGGTAACAAAGCTCCTATTTCATAGCTCTACAGATTGTTTTTAACTCATTCCAATGATGTTACATTTGTTTTTGCTTCAATCCTAAACTGAATAATAAAGTCCTAGGGTCCTAGCATATAAGTAAAGCTTCTAGTTTATTTTTAACTGTAAAAATTGTGTGTTGTTATGCATCCCATCATCTGCACCCCCTTTCCAAAATTCTAGATCTGGCCATGGTCCTAGGTCATTTGGGAGCTTACTCATTCTATTCCAAGAAGCATAGCCGTTTTGGCATCCTGGGCAGAGATGCTGGAGGGCAGGGGGTGGTGTTGAGTGCTGGCAGGTCTTCCCTAATCCCAGAGATTCAAAGCTCCTGGCTGATGCTGCTACTGCTACTGTGCAGCCTCCCTGTACGATAGCGGCTGCTGCCGACACAATGGGGCCACTGTTCCGGTGCCTCCACCCCACATGGCTATCCCTAGTTATGCTACTGAGCTCAAGTAGGGAGTTCTCTTCTCCTGCCTCGCAGATGAGATAAACGTTGTTCGGTCAAAATACTCACTCCCCCTCTAGGGTCTTCCTCTGTACCGTCGCCCCCTCTCGGGCCTTCTTGGTACTACTTTATACTACTGCCCCTCCCGGGGCTCTCTGTGCCCCCTCCAGGACTCTCTATAATGTCACCCCTCTCAGGGTCCTGCAGTACCCACTCCGGGACTTCTTGTCAAGCTACCTGACTCCCAGGCCCAGCGCGCTGCTACCCTCTGCTCTCCCGGCCCAACCGCGCTACTATCCCCTTCTCCCGAGGACAACCGCAGCACCTCAGCCTTCCCAGAGGACTATTGCAGCACTAGCCTATACCCAGAGCTCGCCATGCCCGTCTTGGGCTTCTCAATACTTTCCCCTGCTTGGGGACCTCCTATGCCCACCCTGGGCTCTCTAATGACGCCGCCCTCTCTCCGGGGCTTGCTATGCCCACTCTTGGCTTCCCAAATATTGCCCCTCTCGGGCCTCTCAATATGGTGCTCCCCTCTCTGGGGCTTGCCATGCCTGCACTGGGCTTCTCAATATTGCCTCTTTTAGACTTCTTACAATACTGCCCCTCTGTCTAGGGCTTGCCATGCCCACACCTGGGGCTCTTTCACATGCCCCTCACTGGGCTGGGGTCTACACACCCCACGTTGCTGTGCCCTCCCTGGTGCTCCGCTGCACCTTCCCTGGACCCTGTGGGCCCCTATGAGAACACTGTGTCCTAACTGGCACTGGGGTTCCCCCTCCGCCACCGCCGGGGGTTGCCCCTGAGGCCTCCTCCAACCCCTAATAGCCTCACCCAAACCACCAGTTTACAAACACTAGCAATGCTAACTCAAGCTTCTGGCTAGAACTGAGACGTAAGGCACCTGGCCATAACAACATAAGCCTCCCGGGTTTCCGCACCATTGCTCCAGCCTCTGGAGCGCTCGAGAGCTGCACTCACATTCTATCTCCACCGAGCTCCTGCCCCTCTGGCTGCTGGCAGGGGACTGCCCACCTGGCCCTGGCTCTGGGCTTTATAAAAGCCAGGCCCTGCCCCTTATCACCAGCTGACCGCCCTCAGGTGCAAGTCAATGTGTCTGAAGTTGCCCTGGCAACTCACAGCTGCTCTCATTGTCTCTGCTAGGCCTTCTCCCCAGCAGTTTTTCCCCTCTCTAGGTGCGGGGCAGCGAGGTGCCCCACGACAATAACCTTACTTGATAGTTACATAATAGGGAAATAAATTCCCTACCAGAGCTGGCCTTAAGGGTGGGTGACATGGGCGACCCCACAAGGCACTGTGGTTAGGGGTGTGCCAAACACACGCGCACACACATGCACAACCATATGTGAGCAGCCTACACTCACAGTGTGTGTATGCATGCGCATGTGGAAGGTGCTGAGGATCAGCCCCTGGAGAAATGTGGCCAGCCACAGCGCGGGGCGGTGCGGTGGTGTGGTGCTGCTGCAGCCACCTTGGCTGCACATCCTCCGTTAAGCTAGGCATGTCCAGTGTGAACAGTGGCTGCCAGTGCCATCCGCGTACATACCCCTGAGCATTCATTCCTCTCAGGACAGAATGGCCTCATGCTCCAGCAGGCAGAGCCCACCCACAGTCAGCTGGAGTGGGGGCTGTGCACACGGGCTGCCTTCTCACAAAGCCTAATATTCTGCATACGCACTCTCCATTGTGTACCTATCCACTGTATGCACACACACCCGCATACCTCTGTCACACACAGAAATACACCCTCTGATGCGTGTATGGGTGCACACAAGTGCACATGCATGCAAACACACTTTCAGTCTCCTTTTGTGGTCAGTCTCACATGCTGCTACACAACTATGCAGGGCCCAAGCATCATTTCTTGGGTCCAGTACAAACTTGTAAGGCAGGCCCCGTCCCACCGATACACCATCCCACGTACATAAAATCTCATGAATCATGAAAGAAAATTTTCTATTTTAATTCTGAAATTACATTCTACATTGCTGACTATTTTGTAACTTTTTGGGTTTTGGTCCTACTAATGGTATTATCCAGTTGATGTTTTGATTTTTTTTGTTCTAATGGCACAACGTGGCTGCAACCATTTTATAAACAGACCACTTCACTTTAAAGCTTTATTTATCTGGCCTTTTTCATTGCAAAATCATGAATCATCTCCTCAAAGTCAATTTCTCTTGCAAGTTCACGCTCGACAGACAAAATATCAAGGTGGTTTAACCGTTCTTGTCCCGTAGTAGGATGCCTGCAGTTTTTGATGAGTGCTAGCTTGCTGAAACTTCTTTCAGCTTCTGCTACAGTCAATGACAGCATACAAAAGAGCTGTATAACTATGCACACTTCACTGAAAATTAGTTGCAGTAGTTTTTTGTAAATCTCATTTAATAAGATATGTGGGGGTAGCTCATACTCTTTTCCAAAAGTAGATTTGAAGATTTTTTTCACATGCAATATTTCTCAAAGAAAATTCTCAGAAAGATCTGTGGGATACCTGTGAAGGAGACATTTAGAAGCTTTCTTCAGTTCCTCGTGCTCTGGTGTCCCATAGTTTAGGGCTGAACGGAGTGTAAAACAAATATTATTGGTTGCTTTGAATCTGTGCTGTAATCCATAGATAACGTTATCCAAAGATGCATCAAAAATGTTTCTTCTGACCAAAGATTCTGGATCATTTTCAAAGATGGTAGAACATGATTCCTTAGCTGTGTCATCATCAAATCTTTTCCACTTCTTGCCTCTCTTTGGTAATTGTGGCAAGAGTCCCATGTCTTCGGCTATAAGACATGCTTCCTGCAGAATTTTGGGCCACTGATCTCTAAGTTGTTTTACTTCTTCAGTAATATCAGCAATGAGAGCTGCCTCGGTTCAAGAGAGATTCCCCTGGCTTGTAAAATCTTGTTTCTGTCATCAATACTTGAAAGAACCTTGTACCAGAAACAAGCCAACAAAAGGCATGAAAATGAACTGAAGTACCTTTTCACTGCTTCCAGTTGTGATTGAGCTTTGTGTGTCAAATTTAATTCAAAAGCACATTCCAGTGCTTCCAGAATGCCTAGAAGATGCCTTGTGAGTGGACGGATAGCATCAACACATGCACTGCAGAGTGTCTGACAGAGTGAAGTGAGCAATGTATCTTATCTGTTATAATCTTCCACCTCACAAAGCTAGCACTAAAAAACACAAAAAGTTGCTGCACACAACGAAAAAATGCTTGTTTCAGTACATGCTGCTGCAGCATTAACTCCTACAAGATTTAGTGAATGAGAAGCACAAGGAGAATACACAGCAAGTTCATTTTGGGGCATATTGCAAGCCTGAACACCTTTTATTTTCCCTGACATATTAGAGCCATTATCAAAACATTGACCTTTACAGTCATCAAGAGGAATGTTATGACGCTTCAAGTTGGCAATTAGCATTTCAGCTATCTGTTCTCTATTTTTTATATCAAAACTAAAAAAATCTTTCTTTAATGTTAAATGTACCAGTATCTTTGTTGTGAATTACAAATTGGAGTATCAACACGTGTTGTTTTTGGTGACAGACATCAGGAGTAGCATCACATATGATAGAATAATAAATGGCCTTTTCTCTCTCTGCAAGGATGGCCTTCTGCACACTCTTAGCATATAATTCAATAAACTCATTCTGACTCTCCTATGAGAGATAATGAGCCTGTCCTTGCATCGTTTTGCCCTCTGTTTGCTTCTGTTTGACTTTGGCTAAATGGTCATGAGTGATGCTGTCATAATGAGCTATTCATAGCTTCATAGATATTAGGGTCAGATGGGACCTCAATAAAACATCGAGTATGACCCCATGCCATGGGCAGAAAAGAGTACTGGGTTCAGATGACCTCAGCCAGATGCCCATCTAACCTCTTCTTGAAGACCCCCCGGGTAGGGAAGAGCACTACCTTCTTTGGGAGCCCGTTCCAGATTTTGGTCACTGTAATTGTGAAGAAGTTCTTCCTAATGTCCAGTCCAAATCTACTCTCTGCTAGCTTGTGGCCATTATATCTTGTGACCCCCAGGACTGCCTTGATGAGTAGAGTTTCACCAATTCCCTTGTGCACCCCCATAATGAATTTATAGGCAGCCACAAGGTCATCTCTCAACCTTCTCTTGCGGAGGCTGAAGAGGTCCAGGTGCCTAATTTTGCCTCGTAGGGCTTGGCCTGAAAGCCCTTAACCATACGAGAGGCCCTTCTCTGGATCCTCTCCAGGTTATCCACGTCCCTCTTGAAGTGCAGCGCCCAAAACTGGATGCATTACTCCAACTGCGGTCTGACCAGTGCCCGATAGAGTGCAGTTAGCTTTTCTGATGACTTTGTCACATTGCCAACTCATGTTCATCTTGGAGTCCACTAGGACTCCAAGATCCCTTTCCACTTCCGTGTCCCCAAGCAGGTCATTTCCTAGGCAGTAGGTATGCTGGACATTTTTCCTCCCTAGGTGCAGCACTTTGCATTTCTCCTTGTTGAATTGCAATCTGTTGTTTTCT
>JAGPOW010003316.1:180071870-180085097 GCA_030014935.1 Caiman crocodilus
GTGAAATGGTTAATGCTCCTGTCACAATGGATTGAGCGAGCCGCTTACCCCACCCCGAGTGATTCCCCTATATGGACGTGCCCACAGAAACTGTCAATCACCTTAGTTGATGGTCACTGTCGAACCTGGCCTATGTGGAAAATGCCACTAGCTTGACACAGATGGCCCAGCACAAGGTCACAGCAAGAAAGCCGGTCACAAGTGGGAAATTCCGCTTGGCCAGAGCCTGGTGACCGCATGCTGCGTCATGGAAAGTTACTGCTTTAGAAAAAGTTCCCGCCACCTGTATGTTAATGAGTACACCACCACTGGCTGTTTGTAAATGATTCTGCTTAGCGGTCGGCTATTGGTTCGCTAGCCATACAGAAGATTCAAGCAGTTTCTGCCCAAGCGGGAGACCTCCATGTGCAGCTGTGGGAGGACTCTGAGGAGATTCGGAGGAGAGCTCCGTGCACTTGTGTACATCAGAGACGGTTGGCGGCCTGATCACCCACCAAACCCTTCCCCGTCATCCGGTAGCTTGACGTACCCCCAGTCATCCGCTAGCTCGACCTGTCAAAGAAGCTTTCCTGTTCTTTGGTACCTGTTCAGTCCCTGTTACCTGTTACATCATCTGTTGAGTCACGGTCTGTGTTACCTGTGACAAAGCAAGTACTTCGCTCCTACGCTAGCGTCATCAGAGGCGTAAGTAAAATCTCTTTTTGAAACCAATACGCTGTCCCAGCCTCTTCATCACTCGCCTACCTGACAATCCAATTTAAGGAACCACACTACTTTCTGGACCGGCTGGACCGGCTCCCAGAACAAAAACCACAGGGAAAAAAATGGAGCAGCACACACTGAGGCAGCATGCCCTTGCAGCGTGGAAAACACCAGACTGTGTGGTGTGTGGCACTGCAAACATATTTGCAGCACCACATACCACACGGCCACGCTTGTCTGGATGTGCCCCAGGAGTCTCTGGGGCCTGCCTGCCTGCCCAGGCTTGGGCTCCCTCTGGATTGTCTCACAGACTGACTTACACGCACACCCACCTTGATGTAATTGAGACAACTACCCTTGTGGAACTAGCCTTTAGAGTCTAAGAAACTGTACAAGAATCTTTCCAGACATGTTCTTTAGGTAAAACTGTATTCAAATCAGTGGTTTTTCAGGGTATGAACCAGGGCAAAATGCTGTCCCAGGCATCTAACTGATACCAGCTGAAACATGTGAGTGTGCATACTTGGACCAAAACTACCAGAACAAGAGACATCTTTCCCTCACCATTGTGTCTGTCACTCTTCAGAGCCCTCTGGTTCACCTCCTACTCTAACTACATTGTTTTGAATGTATTTGGCCTCACCGTCCAGGTCCTGCCTCATGTCTCCGCTCATTTCCATCTGCTTCTTTCTTTCCCTCTACCCATTCACCCCTTCTCACTGATCACTTGTCTCCTTTTCTCAGCCTTGGTCTACCTCTGTATCAGGAATGTCTATTTCTGCATATGGAGAACTCTCCCTCCTTAAAACTCTCTCTCCTTTCTTTTTTCACATCTTTCCTTCTGCAACAGACACCCTTCAATCCCCATTAAAGGAAAAAATGCATAGGACCCTTTAAGGAGAAACAGGCTGGAGGAAGGCCCCTAGCAACAAGGAAGGCAGAAGGGCTCTGATCAGGGAGAAGGCAAGAGTACTGGCTGGAGGGAGATGATGAATATTGGGGCACAGACTGGGATAGGCCTAGGGAAAGGCGAAGCAAGCCTAGGAAAGCCAGGTTGGTCCTGGGACTGATCAGATGCTTTTACAGGAAGGGACTGTATGGTGGAAGCAAACCAGAGTACTTATGAGGTGGAAGAAAGTCCAGACTAAAAATGTGGCATACCAGGAGGTCCAGCAGAACTACATCTTATCAACTAGACACTGTCTGCACCTGTCATCAAGGTGGAGAGGCTTGCATATCCTGATGACCCTAAGAGCAAATATCCTCATTGATGGACAAGAGCTGGAAAATGTTGAACACTTTGCGGTTCTCAGCAGCCATCTCTCAAAGAAGACCAACACAGATGAGGAGATCCAGTGTAGGATCCAATGTACCAGCTTTGCCTTTGGAAGACTGTATCATTGTCTGTTCAATGATCATGACATCAGGACTCAAACAAAGCTCCTACTACATAAGGCTGTGGTAATCCCAACTCTTTTCTACAGCTGTCAAACTTGGGTGACCTACAGGGACCACCTGAAAAGCCTGGAATACCATCACCAGCACTACCTCCGGAAGATCCTTGGCATAAAGTGGGAGAATCATTACACAAATGGCAGTGTCCTCAACTGCACTAACACCACCAGTATGATTTTTCAATATTAGCCATGGTGCACAGGACACTGCGTGCACATACCTAATGTATGTTTACCAAAACAAGTGCTATACTCCCAACTCAGCCAAGGACTCAACACCACCATCTCTTATCAAGAAATAGTTTTTTGTCCTCTACCATACCATTGACCACATGACTGAAATCAGCCAGAACTACCCTCTGGGAAAAAGAATGGGAGAAATTAGGTGACAACGCTGTTGAATGGAGCTGGTGAGGAATTACCCCCAGTGAGCAATTAGCATCTGGCTCCAATTACAAATGGCACACATGGTGGAGCTTGAACAGATTAAGAGTAGGTCTTGGCAGATGCAACTTTCTCATGAAATCATGGGGTCTCTTCACAACTGACCAATATGTTTATCAGGAGAAACAAACCATGGATCATCTCCTGAAATGCCCTGTAGCACCACAATACACCCCACAAGATTTGGCAGCACCAACACCGGAAGCAGTGGCCTGTGCAGAATATTGGAAGCAGACCATATTGGAAGATTGGACTAGATACACGATGAAGAAGAAGCCAAAGACATAGGACATGTGGGGGCTAGAGGAAATGCTTCAAGGACACCCTCAAGGTGAATATTAAGAAGTGTGGCATTGATACCACAAATTGGGTAAAATGAGCCTGGAACAGGGCTACATGGCAACACCTTGTGAAAGAAGTAAACCATCAAATGACAAACAAAAATGACAAACAGAAGGAAAGGAAACAAGATTAAGAAATCTGTGGTCCAACTCTCCATTTAACCACCACCTGTGGCATTTTCCAGAGCACCTGTGGCTCTAAAATTGTCTTTCTTAGCTATCAACAAACGCATTTACAACCCTTTACTTAACCTGTGGGAGTGATCTTTCTCAGCTATGAGGGATCATCAGTGAGTTTGATGGCACCTGTCATGTAGGTGAGATAAACAAGAGCACCTGGGAAGAAGGGCTGGCTAGAGTAGAGCAGGAAATTCAGGCAGTATTGCACCTGGAATAGGGTTAAGGTGTAAGTAGCTACGCCTCCCTTGAACTGCTGCCTAATGTTTTACCATGTTTTTTTTAATCTGCCTAAGATACTTTTACAGTCGCTATTTTCAAGGTGCCTGGGCAGCTCACAATCCTTAATGTGCTTATACTCAAAAAGCTTCCCTTAAGGTAGGCAGATGCTGTTATACCTCTTATAGATGAAGAACCAAGGCACAGAAGAATTAAGGTCTTGTCTAAATGCAGGTGTTGGATCACTTCAACCATACTGGTATAGCTAGGTAAAAAAAATATTGACCCTAACCTGCATACTTCTAGGAGTACAAAATCTGCATTAGTTGGAGTTGGCATTTTGGATCTGATCTGAGCTCTTTTCAATGCTACCTTGTCTTCAACAGTGGTCAGTTCCAGTTGCTTCAGAGGAAGGTACAACAAACTCTTCAGTGGGCAGTTGTAAGGTAACTGGCCCCAAAAAGGCCTCAGCAAAGTAAATAGTAGAGATTGGTTAACCCTAGAAGCTTGAAGTCCAACATCCTTTTGAAATGCTATAGTCACTAATTACATCATGATATGATATTTGCCTGTAGTTGCATGGGAAGTCTGTGAAATGAGTTACCAGAGCCGCACTCTATCCAACAGACCACAAATGGACATGGGCATTGGGCAGTGATATAGGCTCAGCCTGGATCAGTTAGGAGCTGATTGTATCAAGTCATTGTTACAGTCTGATTGCCCAACTCTATGTTGCAGGGCTACATGCCAAGGTATTTGGGTACAAAATGACCAAGTAAGGTTTCAGTCTTTTTTGCAGATGGACAATATTTTTATGCCCAGTCATGGCTAGGCAGTCAAAACAGCAATTAGGTTGCATCAGCAGATGTGCCTGCTTGTACTCATTGCTAGTCCCAGCAGTATACAAGCTACCCTCTGATTAGTTTAATTTCCAAATACATCTCGGATCCTTGAAGAGCTTAGCTGACTGTTTTAAAATCTAAGTGGGGGCAAAGGCAAGTTCTTTCCACCTGCTATGCTTACATGAGCCTAAGAGATTGTAACTGTTTACCTTGAGCACTCTTGTTGGGTCTTTTCTTGTGTCCCTCCAGTCAGCCAAAACAGTGGGGATGAATAGGGGGTGTATGTGTACCCCCGAGAGTGCTAGTGCACCCCCTCACAGCCAACATCCCCCACTTAGACAGTGGGCGGGGGGGGGAAGACGGGAGTGCTGGTGCCCCCTGAGAGTGCCAGCCAGGGAGTGGGGGCGCCAGGAGAAGTGCAAGTGGCACTTCTGGGCACGTCCCTGACCCCTCCAGGCATGCTGCTGGCACTTCTGGGCAGTGTTCCCTCTTAGAGCCAGCTTAGAGGGAACACTGCTTCTGTGTCAGTGCATGTGACTGGCCATGGGGGAACCCTCCCAGGTCACTGATTGGCCACTGGGGAGCAAGGCCCCACCCCACCCCACCCCCGCAACTCAGGAAACACCAGTTGCCCCTGAGCCAAAATAAGAGTTACCTGTCACTCCCCATCGTGAGAATGGGAATACAGTGTGGGTGTGGATGTGCATGTTAAGCAGGAACTAAAAATACCTCTCTGAGTTCACTAAGAGCCCTGCACCTAGTATTGGGAATAAATGCAAAGTCACAATTAATCCTCATACCTATGCAGATTTGAATTAATTTCCTTCAGTTTTGACTGGTACAAAAAGGGGCAAACATTGGCCCAGTGCTTTTTACTGTCTAAGACCCTTTACATGTTCAAGTCTGTGATGGTAACAATCTGTTTCTCCAGCACCCACAGATATCATTGAAGTCAATGAATGGTCTTTGTAAGTGCCTCTGAAAATCAGGCCTCAACAATTTTCATATGAATGGTTTTCAGTGAAATTGGGGTTAGGGAGGGTAGTCTATCTGAAGGAGCTGTGATGCAGAAAGGCCTAGGTATCAGTGCCCTGGCTTCAGAATCACGTGACCTGGATTTCCTTCCCAGTTCTGTTACTGGCCTGCTGGGTGATCTTAGGCAAATCACTTCACCTCTCTGTGGTCTTTGTCCTTCTGCCAACCTTTTCTTCACCTTGTCTATTTAGCCTGCCAGCTTTCTTAGGTAGCATGTGTCTCCTAGTTCATCTGTCTACAGGAGAAAGTTAAAAAGTTATTAAACTTTGTTTTTGGAAATTCCATTAGAGCGTTCTTTATTGTGCTTTTTAGAAGTGACTTGTTGGTTTTCCTTTTAAACTGATTGCTAATCAAATTAAGCTAGAGAATGATTTAAAGCCCAGTGAAGTCATTTGAAAGCGTCCTAGCTACTTCAGTGGGCATTGGTTTGGGCCCATAAGTAATAAAGCTTTTGTGCATAAGGACAGAAGTTACACATAAAGTGATCAGAAACTAGTTTAGACTTGTAACAGAACAGAAATCCAGTCCACATAAGCCAGTTTCAAAATCACTGAAAC
Source organism: Caiman crocodilus (assembly GCA_030014935.1). Classification (NCBI taxonomy): domain Eukaryota; kingdom Metazoa; phylum Chordata; order Crocodylia; family Alligatoridae; genus Caiman; species Caiman crocodilus. The sequence goes on from JAGPOW010003316.1 coordinate 180,077,642, forward strand.
TGGTTTAAGATGAACCTAGTTGAATGTAGTATCAGACTTAACTGATATGGCTCAAACTGGTTTATGGAACTTCTATCCCAGACCTTGCCTGGTTCAAGTTACATCACAGTCCCCCAGCATCCCAGAATGCTTTGCAGCCCTTGGATGGGCTGTGCTGTCTACTCAAGCAGAGCAGGGTTGGCCTCGCCCCTCTGCTTTCTAGCCCGAGCAGTGAGGACTGCCTGACAAGAGGGTGGGCTAGGAAACCTGGCTGGTGACACAGCCCAGTCTGCCTGACAGGGGCAGAGCAGCCCCTGCCAGACTTTTCCCTGATGAAGTGGAGGGGGAGGGTGTATGGACCAGCAGGCTCAGGCAGAGGGGAAGGAGGGGGTTTTAAACCCCCTCCATGGCCCATAAGACCCCAGGCCAGGTCTACATGAGGGGGGCTGCCATCCTTCCGCCGTCGCACTCTACTCCCTGCTCTAGTGGAGAGCAGGGCATATGGTAACACCCCAGTAGGGGTGGGATGGGCAGGGTGAGGCAGGGAGGAGGGATTTAATCCTGCCTCCCCCTGTCTCCCACTGGTATGGTACCCCAGCTGGGGTCTGCCTGAATTTTCCCCCTGGTGGCCACTTGAGTGGCGGGAACATGGCCAGACACTGGCCCAGGCAACAGCCTGAGGCACTGCCTGATCAACATCTGGTCATGTCCCCCACCACTTGAGTGGCCAGTGGGGGAAAGGCTGGGCAGACCTCAGCTGGACTCCCATGCCAATGGGTGAGGGGAGACGGGGGGTTTAATTCACTGCCTCCCTCACCTGAGGTGCTGCCCAGGCTAGTGTCTGGCCATGCCCCCCAGCACTGGGTGACAAACGTGGCTGGGGCTGCTTCTCCCTTCTCTCTCCAGGCATGCCCCAGCTGAGGACCATGCAGACCAGGGTTAGGATTTAAACCCCTCTCCAATCATATTTAGTGGCCTGCCAGTGCCTAGCCATGTCCCTGCCCCAAGCTTCACTATCCTCCAGTCTTCTGGCCACTGCTGAAGGGAAGGGAAGGCTCGATCTAGAGCCTGCTGGCATTAGCCGAAGGCACTGCAAGCATGTGGCTGCACTTCTGGAATCAAAAATGAGTATCTATTCACTTCTCAGTTCAATCTATGCAGGCTAGATTAAACTGCAAAGATTGAATCAATTCAAGCTCTGGCTTTTTGAGTGTCTGTACTTAGCCCACATGTCCAGAAAAAACAGAGTGAATTCTAGGCCTATTCAGTTTGACTGTGACCCATTAGTATGTCATTAAGAATCCATTTGTCAGTCGTGCCTCATCTACACAAAGGCTGGAGAAAAACACAGTAAAGAGTTAGATGTATGTATTTTGTCAGAGGTCCCTAAACTGTGAGTCATGGAGCACTTGGCCATGGGCCACAGAGAGCAGAGGCATCACCTGCTTCTGGCTTTCCACCTTGTCTCCAGCTGTTAGATTCCATTTGAATGCAATTTAAAAGACATCTTTTCCTTTCCTAATATTATTTTTCCATGTAAGTAACTGCTGAAGTTGGCACAGGAATGTTGTGGGACAACAAGGAAAGGAGGTTGCCTGGCTGCAAGGAAGGGATGTGGTGTGCAGATTTGGAAACTGGAGGGGAGAGGTTGTCCAGTCCATGAAGAACTCCTGTAAAATTGTAATTGTCATCTCTGTATGTTACAGCCAAAGGGTCTTATCCTACTGGGTGGCAAAGGCTCCAGCAAAGTGCCAAGTGTCTTCACTTCCTACTGTTTCATTGGGCGATGAGGACAGCTAATGGATGGCTACATGGTGTGGTTAGCGATCCCTATGCTAGGTCCAAACAAGCTAGTCATGTTGGTATGGCACAGTGTAGGTATATTAGCTCAGGTCCAGGAAACAGTCTAGCCATGACAGCAAGTGTTCGCTCTCTGCTAATCAGCACCTCTGACATGGTTATACTGGTTGTGGAGCTAGCTTGGGTACTTCAACATAGCACGGCACTGCATATCTTTAGCACCTCACAAGGCTGGGGTTAAAGGAAGATTTGTTCACCTTTTTCTTATCATATGCTATGCAGGAGCTTTAGAGTGTGATCTTTTTTAGATCCCATAGGAGGTTTGGAGCCACTGATGGTCATTCATTTCTGGGTGACGATCTGTTCCAGAACTGGCAGGCAGAAAACAGGGAATCCACAACTCATAATCCCCACATAAATTGTCTCCACTAATAGTTTCATAGTTGTTTCATAGTTGGTAGGGTCAGAAGGGACCTAAGCAGGTCATTGAGTCCGACCTCCTGCCATGGCAGGACAGAATCCTGGGGTCAAATGACCCCAGCCAGGTGTCTATCTAGTCTTCTTTTGAAGATCCTCAGGGTAGGGATGAGCACCACTTCCCTTGGAAGTTGGTTCCAGATCCTAGCCACCCTGACAGTGAAATAGTGCCTCCTGATGTCTTGCCTGAATTTACTCTCAGTCGCCTTATGGCTGTTATTACTTGTAACTCCTGATAGTGCTTGGGGGAACAGGGACTTTCCCATTGCCTGCTGGTCTCCCTTGGCAAGTTTGTAGGTGGCCACCAGATACCCTCTCAGCCTTCTTTTGTGGAGGCTTAACTGGTTCAGGTCCTGTAGCCTCTTCTCGTACGGCCTGTCCTGCTGCCCCCAATCATGCAAGTGGCCCTCCTCTGGACCCTCTCAGTGCTGTCCATATGCCTCCTGAAGAGCAGTGCCCAGAACAGGACGCAGTACTCGAACTGCGGCCTGACCAGTGTCACATAGAAGGAAGGGGAGGATCACCTCTTTGGACCTACTCATGATGTATCTATGGATGCATGACAAAGTGCCGTTAGCCTTCCTGACTCCGACCCCACATTGTCGGCCCATGTTCATCTTGAAATCAGTAGTGATTCCAAGATCCTTCTCTGCCTCTGTGCTGAAGAGAAGGGAGTTCCCCAGCCTGTAGGTATGCTGCTGGTTCTTCCTCCTCAGGTGCAATACCTTGCACTTGTCCATATTGAAACCCATCCTATTCTTGTCTGCCCACCTCTGTAACCTGCCCAGATCTAGTTGTAGTCTGTCCCTCTCTTCTAGCGTGCTCACTTCTCCCCCCATCTTAGTGTCATCTCTGAACTTGAAAAAGGTACTTTTTAGCCCCTTGTCCAAGTTGCTGATGAAGATATTGAACAGCGGGGACCCAAGGATCAAGCCCTGGGGAACCCCACTGCTCACGTCCCTCCAGGTCAAAAATGACCCATCCATCACCACTCTATGGGTGCAGCCCTCCAGCCAATTTGTCACCCATCTGACTGTGTAGGCATCGACACCACAATTGCCTAATTTTTTAATGAGAATGGGGTGAGAGACAGTGTCAAAGGCCTTCCTAAAGTCCAGAAAGACTACATCCACTGCAACACCTGTGTCCAGGGCTTTTGTGACCTGGTCATAGAAGGCCACCAGGTTGGTCTGACAGGACCTGCCTCTAATGAACCCATGTTGGTTGCCCCTAAGCATACGCTCCCCAGCTTGCCCCTCGCAGACGTGCTCCTGGATAATTTTCTCAAAGAGCTTCCCCAGAACCAAGGTAAGACTAACAGGCCTATAGTTTCCTGGTCCTCTTTCCTCCCTTTTTTGAAAATGGGGACCACGTTGGCCCTTTTCCAGTCTTCAGGCACCTTGCCAGAGCACCATGAGTGCTCGTAAAGCTGTGCCAGGGGTCCTGTAATGACCTCTGCCAGTTCCCTAAGCACTTTGGGGTAGAGATCGTCAGAACCTGCTAATTTGAACACATCTAGTCCCTCCAGAAGTTCCCTGACTAGGTCCTCACCCCCCAGTGTCTGTGTGCAGTCTGCACGATCACTTCCTCAAGACATGCCACCACCTTCTCAGGGCAACAGGATATTGTCAAAATGTCCTCCACTGGATCTCATGCCCTGCATATTCCTGCACTCCTTGTATTAATGCCAACCTTTGAAATGGGTTATCATCCTGAGGTGAATCCTTGTCTAATCATGTCTATGCAGTAACCACATGCTGCCTGACCAGCACCCTCAAGCATGTTGCTCTGCTCCGCATGGACTCTCTCCTCAACCAGAGATGAGTCACAGCAACATCAAAATAGACACAGCTAGGCAGGTCTGATTCAAATGTTATGAGTGCAGATGCTCATGCCCAAACTTGACTAAACTGCATTCTAATATCCAACCTGGGGTAAATCCAAGTGAAGACATAACTCAGTGGTTCTCAACCTTTTAGGACTTGAGGAACCCCTTTATACCTCCTATGAATTGAGTGGCACCTAATTCCAAATACTAATTTTTATACAGCCCTTACTTCCTTGCAGAAAGGCCAGGCTAGGGGTAGGCAATTATTTGGCCTGGTGGGCTACTTAAGGAGTTTTGGTGAGCTGTTGAGGTCCAGGGAAGGAAGGCATAGATCCAGTCTTGGGCCCCCATCACAGCTGTTTACACAGCCCATCGATGTGGGGGAGTCCAGCATGAAGATGCCAATCCTGTCCAGGCTCATCTGTCCTGCATGCAGCTCTGGGGGTGCCCAACAGAACAGGCAGGTGGGCTAACAGGATTTCCATGGAGACCAGCCCTGGACCTCTGCTGGCAGGGTGTGCTCAGCTGGGTGGATGGGTTCGGGACATGGATGGGCAGGGAGAGGCATCCAGGAGAGGGACAGGTTGCAGGGGCTGGGGCCGGGTGTGCAGGGCAGTGACAGCTCAGGATCAGGATCCAGGGCAGAGCTATGATCAACTCCTCGCACATCCTTGTGAAAGGCATAGGATCCACAGGGAGGAACTGCTTGTGGAACCAGTGCTCACTGCAGAGATGTGTGAGGAGCAGATTTGCCCCGGGCGTTAGCCCTGCACTATCACCGCCCCATGATTCTGGTCCTGGCCTCACCTGCCCATCCTGCTCCCAGATGCTGCTCCCTGCCTGCCTGCTACCCCATCCCATCTGCCTAGCTGAAATCACCCTGCCTGTGGAACTAGGTAGGGACATTCAAGAAGCCTGAGGAGGAATCAGTCTAAGTTATGCGGTTTTCTGTAAGCAGCATAGTTTAGATCAATGGAGAACAAAACACATATTCACCCTTTGGTTGCAGGGAAGGGCAAATCTTAGACCAGGTTCCACCATTTTTAAACCAATCTGTGTGAACTTCTGTTATGGGTATAGAATACTTTCCAATCATTTAGACTATCATTTAGTAAATGATCATTTGGTAGATCATTTAGTAAAAATGTAATGTCTGTACCTGGCCTGGATGTCTTGGGCCAATCCATGGAGACCTCACCTGCCAGTTTATTCTGTCCAGCACCCTCAGCAGTGGATGTGGGGCTGCCAGGCTGGGGTGCTCCTGCAGCAGGGCTAGGTCCACCTGCAGTGGTGGTGACCCTGGCAATGGCAACTGGAATGAGCTACTGCTATGGGGGCTGCTGGGAAGCCGAGTCTGGCCACTGCACCACACCACCCCCACCCCATTGCCACACTTCTCAGGCCCATGGATTACATCTCTCAGTGTGTCCAAGAGCTACGTATGGGCAGGCTGCACCCTGTGCCAGGTGGCACCTCCTCACCCAGGGGCAGTGAGACTGAGTTCACATGCCACAGCCTGGGATGCCCCTGCACCTGGGCTGGGTGGGCCAAGGGCCCCACTGCGAGTGGGATCAAATCACTTGGTGGGCCATATTTGACCCATGGGCCATATTTTGCCTGCCCCTGCACCAGGTAGAGGGCATGGGGGATTGGCCAAGCAGAAATAAGTTTGAGTCTGTGCTTATCTGCCATTTCCTCACATTTCATGGCACCCCGGTATATGGTGGCATGCTCCTTAAGAATCACTGCTCTAAGTGTTTTTCCTGGGAGGCCCACCCATGCATGTGCCCATCTCTGCTGTTTGTTCTCTGATTACTTTCTGGTACACCTATATATATATATATATATTAGGCAAAAGTGTTTAGCTTAAACTGACTGAGTGGAATAGAAACAGTGATTGTCTTTCAATACTAAGCTACAGATCATGTTCCCAAATATAGCAATTTGCTTTCATCAGGAAGTTTAACCTTTTCATTTTACTTCTGCTTTCTCCTCAGCTGAGAATAGTCTAATCAGACGCGCTCTCTCATTCCCATGCACTACCCAGTTAAGAAGCATTTGAGTTGCAATGCTGCAGCAGACTTTACAATGCATGGTAGTCAGTCAAAAGAAGGTCAAGGTCTGACAGCTCAGTTAAGGCACAAGTTTCTGTAGCCAGTAATGCTCAATGGAGTTGCCTGATTTTCAGTCCCCAGCAGGTAGCTGTTTAACCTCTGGCAATATGGAGCATGACTTACAGTCAGATCTGTAGAGCTGGAGGAAAACACCTTTACCATTCTGCCATCATGTATCACATAGGAATTAAGCACTATTCCCTTATATCAGGGACAGGCAAAATATGGCCCATGGGCTGGATTCATCCAACCCATGGGCACCTAAAAAGTTTAGAAAATTAATATTTATCTGCTCCTGACTGCTTTTCAAAGATGAACAGGAGCCAGGGGCAGTAGGACCCAGGGGAAGCTGGCAGGACCCAGAAGCAAGGCCGGCCTGGCCCCACCCCACTCCCAGCCCCTCCTACCCCACCCCACAACCGAAAGCCTCTGCTTGTGCTGCTTTCACTGCTTCCCTGCCTGCCTGCTGGCCACTTCAGCACCACATGGCCCCTGACTACAGAAACACAGCTCCCACAGTGGTACCCCAGGGCCAGGGGAGTGGGAGGGTGTGTGTGTGTGTGTGAGAGAGTGTGTGTGTGTGTATGTGTGTGTGCAAGGAGGGAGGGAGAGGGAGAGTGTGTGTATATGTATGTGTTCATAGAGTGAGTCCCACCCCCCTACCATACACATATACCCGCACCCCACTCACATACCCCAGCCACCCTGCCACACACATATCTCCACAAGCCCCATGCCCACCCACACCCCACATATCTACACACACTTCACATACCTATCCACCACCCCACAAATCCCCACACCCTCCCCCACACCCCACATACCCACACACCCACAGCCGTCCACAAACCTATAACCTCCAATCCCCCACACCCCACAGTATACAAGAGTAAGACTTCATTTAAGCTATTGTGCGATCATTTCTATGTACACTACTCAAACACATGTAGATCAGGACAAAAATGTTTTTTTAAATCAAATTAATGAACGTTGTAGATGCTCAATTTTTAGAATATAATTTGGTATTTTTCTGTTTCTGAGATGGCAAAACCACTTGCTGAAAGGAGTATTTCTGGAGGCAAGGAGAGGGACTTCTGGTGGCAAAGGTCGAGGGTTGGGGATGGGGCTTCTGGTCCTGAGATGGCAACCAGGGGGGCCATCTGTCACAGGCATCTGTCACGGGGTGGGGCTACCCATGCAGCCCTTGACAGCTTGCCAAAACTCAGTAAGCAGTCCTCCACCTGAAATAATTGCCCAC